>JAMXBD010000098.1:1200000-1800000 GCA_024138025.1 Combretum micranthum | reverse complement strand
CAACAAAATCATCAACATGACAGATGGAATGCAGCGTGATCCTCGCTGTAAGAAAGAAAATCACTACTGATTTTGAACATATGTCGCATGATCCGTTTTTTATTAATTTAAATCCCTAAACCGATTGTTCACTTTACTCCATGAATATAGTTCAGTGAACAGATTTGAATAGAAATAAATTGTGGTCTAAACAAATCATATTGTCGCCCTTAGTTACATTCCTCGATGTTGTGCAGCTCCAGGTAGCCCGACAGCATATCCCGACAGCCAGTCGGAAACTGAGGATGTAATTGCAGCTTTGGAAAGAAACGGGGTCAACTTCGTAGGATCGGCGGTAAGGGCAAAAATGAAGAATAATAACGGAAAACCAAAGATGTCATTGAGGATTGATATTCCATCTACAACACCAACTAGGGCAATCACTGCTGTCACTTCAATGCTATGGGAAGACTTGGTCAATAATCCTAAAAAAGATGGTCCAGCAGATTTCATCAATAGGAAAAAATTTCAATATGCTGAGAAGATGATCAGAGGTGCCTTCGTGGAGCTATATAGGGACTTGGCCTAATTAAAAATTACAGGTTCTCTTTCTTATTCCTCCATACATTTTTTCTCCTTCTAATTGAAAGTTTGGAACCACACAATACACACACACACATTATATATATGGGATGATATCTTGATCAATATATGAGCATTTTTCCCCCCCTTTAATTCTACACTTAAAGTTTGAGGTGCTTAAGATCATAAAAAATCAAACTTCTACTCATCAAAATTCACACTAGAAATTTGAAATCATTACATATCGTATACAATCAAATTTTTTACTTATCAAATTTGAAACCTCATCATTTTTAAATAGAGATGACTTAGCAAGGTCAAAGAGTACAATTAAGTGATAATGTATTAAATTTTGGTGAGAAACAATTTGATTAGATATGACATTCAATATTTTAAGTTTTAAATATAAAATTGGATAAAAAAATCCAAAGTTCAAATAGTAATTTCAGTTTTGTACATATGTGCATATATATATATATATATATATATGTAACACTAAAGTAGTGGAGTCCAGCTTTTAACGTCTTATATAGTTATAGAATTATTTTCCTTTTGAACTTCCTACTTCTTTTAGTTAACAAAACAATTCATGAAAGTATTTATAATATTGAACAATTCACCAAATATGGTAGTTGCATGTTGAACTGACTTTTAAGATTAGTTATCTATTTACATGGCACGGTTTTAATCGATCTTGGTGTCTTGAAAATTTTTTGTAATATTAAATAAATAAGAAACAAAAAAATATGAAAGTTTCAATTATAATATATAATTATTCACTAATATTTAGTAGATGCATTAGCCGCCTATATATGTGTATAAATAGACGATAGATATGAAGATCACTTTAGAGGACGAATGCAATTAAAATATCCACAACCAAAGGGAATCAAAATTCATGTGCATCCTATAAGAATAGCTTGTTCTAATTCTATTAAGAAATATGGTTTTCAATATCATATATATGCTCGGCCTGATGTACAAATTCACTATTTTTGGCAGCTCTTTGAATATGATGGCATTTACCAAGATAGTCAAGAAATTTGACAAGGTAAGGGATACAGCAGTGATCCTTCTCTTCTGCTAAGCCTATAAATATAGTATTTGGCAAAAGAAAGAAAGAAAGAAAGAGAGAGAGAGAGAGAGAAAAAAAACCTGTAAATAGTAAAGCCACGGGTGGCAATATGCATATACATAAATAAATAAATATATATATATATATATGGAGTTTGAAATTTAAAATATTAGGATAAAGTTCAATTGGTAAGGGAAAAAAAGTAATAGTATATAGGCCCAAAGAAAGGAATGAAGACTGAAGTGGGTCTTTTACTTTTAGGGGAACATTTTGTTTTTCATTTTCCGAATATATACCCTTATCATTTAGTTACTGAATTTTTTATCATCAAATGAAGGTGGCTAAGCGGCAAGCATCTGCAAGTTATCTGAAAGAAGTGAAGGGATCCCATTTCATAAGTTCAGACAAGGTACACTGTGACTCTTGTTGGAAAGCATACGTAGCAATCTTTAACATTTCTTCACCTGAAAGGGAAACAAAACTATTGGTTGGACTGAAAATATGTAAGTCTTTTATAGGAAAAAGGAGGATGAAAGATATTGCCATCACCAAAGTAATTCACCCCGATATTTTTATGTTAAGTGCATGAGGAATGCCTAACTAATTTGACCTAGCAATTATATTATAATTGAGTTCCCTGGTCATCCCAAGTGCCTTTTCTACAATAATTTAATTTGTATACATGTTTAAGACAATAACTGATTTGGAAAATAACTGAACTGACCCTTGAAATAAAATCTACAAAATTAGATTATTCAACTGACCCTTGAAACAAAATCTACAAAATTAGTTTATTCAATGACTGATTATTGCAAAATGATTATAATGAATACTTAAATGATTTTAGGTCATAGCTATATCTTGCATTACGAAATCATAATTACACTAAGATAGCTTTTTCTTTCTTTCTTTCCTTTTTTTTTTTTTTTTTTGAGATAGACATGCATTAGCCATTAAACACCTTAAAGGTAAAGTAAATATTATTGTAGTGGGATAAATATTTGCAGCCTTAAGAATACCATCTCCTGTCTCTCCCAACAAAGAAAAACTTAATATATGTTAAATAAAATTAAAAAATAAAAATATTCCTAAAATAAAGTAAACAGTCATTATCACAATACGTAGTAACTATTTATTCGTAGAGATAAAATGGGATCGCATTCTCCGAACAATAAATTTCCATCCATCATAGTCTATAATAAAAAGGGATGCCTAGGGTCAAAATAATCCCTAGCCACCTTAATATTTCTAGTGATTAATGCATGTCTATATCATAAAAACAGCCATCATAGGTGACGAGAAAGCATTTCTTGATTTCTTGGCAAAGCCAATATGATACTAATAGTTTACGATATGTGTTCTTGGTATACATAGATTCCCAATAAAACTTATTCTTGTAACTTCTAAAGGCAAGAGAATATCATTAACAGATGTATATGTGAGAGAATTGTTGTCGCCTTGTAGGTACATTTAAACCAATAAAAACGCCATCTTATCTTTTCTAAAATTAAATAGTCGCTTCTTTTTCTCATTTTTGCTAGATTAGGTTAAAGATTTTTCTAGTGATTTGTATGTATATACACACATAAATTCCCGAATAATTAGGTAAATTTTTAGAAAATGAAAGGTAGAAAAAAATAACTTCCTCCACGTTCTAGTGTATAGTCTTACACATCAACGTGCATAAGAGAAATTAAATGAGAAAGAGAAGTGATGAATCTGCTTGAAAAGTAAATTAAATTTTTTTAAAAATTTTTAACAAGGACTGAACTAATCTTATGTTTACTTTTAAATTAAAGGTGGTGAAATTAATGGATGAAGTGGAATCCATATTCACAAAGCACTTCGCCAACAATGACAGGAAAAAGGCAATGAAGTTCCTTAAGCCACAACAAAACAAGGATTCACACATGATTACGTTCTTTGTTGGTACTTTTTCTAATTCGATTCCCTCACTCAACTAGCTTCTACTTTTATTTGCATAAAATCATCCCACTATGACATTTCCATGTTATGCCTTATTATTTTTTAATATAGTAATTACTATTATATAAAAAATGTGCCCATGATATATAGATTAAGTATCACTTGCTTGCCACTTATATATATTGGCCATGTTTATTCATTTTCTTATTATTTGCCATCAACTGTGTGACATTGATTAAATAAATTTAAATAAAAAACTCACTGTGACAAGTATTTTAATTAAAATATATAAAGAAAAAAAATAATGCGATGTCCTTACTTTTCATGAATGGTTAGGAGTATAATAATGCGAAATATATCAATATATATTGAGTTTATATTTATTATACTTGGCCAAAAAGGAATTGTATATTATCAACATAAAACATCTGGAAAAAAAAAAAAAAACTTTAGAGAAAAAGGGGATGGAGGAGAGACAGAATGGTTATGGGTTCTCACATGCACTACTTGTATCTGCCACATACAAGACGTAGACGTGTAAAATTGGAACTTGTGAGTCATCAAACATTAGCATATATAAACATTCTTATTTGTGCTCAAAATAATGCTCTCAAGATCAATTTGATAAAACTTAAAATAAAATATTTATTAATGAATATAATTTAAAAGAGTACTGAATTTCAATGTGTGTTATTAACGACCATCCACTTTATGTCTTTATTTTACTTATTTTTAAAAAAAATAATAATTCGAAAAAACAAGCGTACAAAGAGGCTAGGTACTTTTTAGTCTTCACAAATAGAAGCTCAGAATTTCGTGAATAACAATGCAAAAGTTTTGGATTTTCATATCTGTATCTATATCAGATCTGTATCGGATCGGTATTGATTCGGTTCGATCAGTTTATAAATAAACTATCTATTTTTTATCGGTATCATATCAGTATCGGTTTAGTATCAATCGTCGTGCTAGATATATCAAGAACAAAGAATCATTTGTTATACTTCTCAATGTGTTAACAATAATGAAGAATATGACAACATCTACATTTTATTAAAAATGAAAATTGTCAAGACATAATCTCTCATTTTGGATGGTTCTTACAGACTGGATGTATTGATCAAGCAATAAGGGGAAAAAATATTCAACAATACTAATATGTTAACGTGTTTAGATAAATAGTATATATAAATATATATATACACTAGTATTATTATAGTAAATTACAAGAAAACTAACTTCTAGATACAAAATTTTGTGCAAAAAATGAATAAAATAAGTTATATTTCTATAAATAGAATCAGCAATAATAGTTTTTATAATAAAAATTTACGTTTAGAGGTAGAATTTTTATCTCTAAAGTCTAGTTTTGTTAATGATGATATTGATAGTGCATTGTTTTAATAAACTAGCTACTTATATATCAAAACTTTATCTATGTTTATATGTCACTAATTGATACGTGATTATGTAATTGTCATCGTAACCTTTTTCTCAAAAACTTTCGGCCAGTTATGTTTTAGCAGCAGTGGTGGACACGATATGCTAATGCTAATGTATTGATATGACACATGAATGTAGGTTTGTTTACCGGTTCTTTCGTAACATTGTTCACTATATACGCAATCTTGGCTCATGTAGCTGGGATATTCTCCCCAAGTAGAAGTGCGGGCTATGTGGAAACCGTCTACCCAGTTTTCAGGTTTGTTTTGTTTTAACGCAACCGATTTTCCAAATTATCAAACCTCCTGATGCATGCATAGCACTGTCGATATAACGTTTCCTCTTTTATCAAGACAGGACAACCTACGTAGTGCTTTAAGCTTCATAATTGTGGAAACTGGCTAGCTGTAAAACTTATGGAAAACTAAAAATATAGTAGTTCAACATGAATTTGGACAGCCAAATTCCATACCATTTACTCCTTCATATAAATATAGGACCCATGTACTTCCAATAGTTATAAAATTTTATTTTTTATATTTAAATTAATTGAACTAGCTAGTAATTGGGACTCGAAGCTTGTAATTTTTTCAATTTGCTTTTAATTCTAGACTCTTGTCGGATGACTAATTTGCATGATATATGTAGACCTTAGTAGACTATCCTTTCCCTTCTAATAATTTTATTTTGTCTCATGTGGGTTTTTTCTTTTTCTTTTTTCTTTTTTTTTTTTTGGTGACCGTCACTAAAGTGGGTTTAAAAGGATCTAAATCCTGCTCCAATAATTTGGAGCATTTAATGGTTTTATCGATGAATGATCTATCCATCAATATAATTATAAAAATTAATATAATAAGAAATTGAAATGTTATAGGTTGGCGTGTTGGGCGAGTAGGGCCGGGGGTGGGGGGGAGGAAGCGACCGTAGGAAAAAAGCCTTACTCTATTTATTTGAACTTAACAAAATTGCTAAATTTTGATCATTAATGTGTAAAATTAATTTGGACTTATGGGTTTTTTTTTTTTTTTTTGCAGTGTTTTTGCATTATTAAGCTTGCACTTGTTCATGTATGGATGCAACCTATTCATGTGGAAGAGCACAAGGATCAACTACAACTTCATATTTGATTTCTCGCCGAATACAGCTCTAAAGTATAGGGATGCGTTTCTAATTGGCACCACCTTCATGACTTCTGTGGTTAGTGCGATGGTCATTCATCTTCTGTTACGTGCCAATGGATTCTCACCTACTCAAGTTGATGCAATCCCAGGAATTCTGCTTGTGGTTAGTGCCTACCATATAATCCTTCTTTTAACATACACTATATAATTTAACATCCACTCCCACCAAAACCATTACTCAATATAGTATTATTTGATGCTTTGAGAAAGGCTGTTAGGAAATTAAATAAACAATACCCTTTCATCTTTTCCATTCACTAGAACGAGTCTCACTCTAATTCTAGTAATTAAATTTTTGGAAAATTCTCAATTGATTCCCTATAAAAGGTCTATTTTGGTTTGTCATATTCTGATCGTTTTCAAACAAATTATTTGTTAATAAACAGATAAAGATAAAAAACGGACATAATTACTCATAAACAAATCAAACAGATAAGGTAATATGATACAGATAAGATACAGATGTAAATTAGATATAGATAAAATATAGATAAAAATCAGATAATCCAAATAGTTCCTTTTTTTTTTTTTTTTTTTTGTAATGTACAGACTATAGACTTTGGTCAATATTGAAAAGCTGAAATATTTTTTCCTTTTGGTCTTAATAGTTAATTCTGGAACAATAGCCATTCACAAAATACACCTAAAAATATTAATTTTGTTAGAATATTATTATAAAAAATGAATTTAATGTTTTTCAATATACTAGTATTTCTTGTATTAAATGTGTACGTATATTGTGATCAAAATATCACTCAGTATAAAGATAGGTTTTGTCAATATTGTCCATATTTTTAAAAATGTTTACCTAAAATAAGGAATGAAACACTAAACAGTCATTTCCCAAAAATAAAAATGAAACATGTATATATCTATACATATATATATTAAGCATAATAATAATTTATTCCTAAAATAAATCAAAACTTCAAGATCCAAGACTGGACAAAGATGGATTGAAGATTGCGTTCAAGTGGTAGTTATGTCATTAATTAATGCAATCAGACACTAATAAAAAATATATTAAATTAATTAATAACCCATCATTGTTTATGATGATTTTATGAAAATAGTTTTAGATTAATTAATACCCTATCATTAACCGAAACAGTCATTAATTAATTTTGTTGTTGCCTTGCCTAACACTATGGGCTTGCAAAGTATTCGGCCTTTTTAAACCTCTCAAGTCCGAGAAAAACAAGTATTTAGTCAAGAATTATTAAATATAAATATACTTATATGCCCCATTGGCAATCACCACCATCTCATTTTGTTGCTTAAAAAAATTAATCAGCAGTAAGCATAATCTTTAAATATTATTGTTACAGTATTTGAGATTTCAGATTCAAGTATACTAAGTAGACCAAAAAAATAGAAAAAACATTTTTCTATTTACAAGCTTTTCCCATAACTAGGAAGTTGGAAGAAAAAGGTTAAATAAAAAAAACAATTTTCTGTAAATATGCTGATTGTTCTTTCATTTTTCAGGCCAGATATTGGCAACCTAATATAAAGAATGAAATTCAATTTATTTGAAGAAATATATATATATATACACATGTATATTATATGAGATAAATTATAGTGATTATTAATATTAAAAATTCCCAATCTACCTTACATTTACAGATTTTCATCGCCTTGCTTATATGCCCATTGGATATCTTCTACCGCCCGACACGTTACTGCTTTATTCGTATTATTCGTAACATAGTCTTCTCTCCATTTTATAAGGTATGCTTTCTCTAATTTTTCACTTCTTGAATTTAGATGTTGTTGAACTTAATTTAAGATAATGTTCATTGTCTACTAACTAGCTAAGTGAGTTTTTTATTTTTTTTTTCTAATTTTTTTCTTTTATATAAATTTAACATTTGCAGGTTTTGATGGTTGACTTCTTTATGGCTGATCAACTAACAAGTCAGGTAATTATTTCAAAAAACTAAAATTTTAATATATTAGCGATTAGATCAATAATATTTGTTTTATAGCCATTTACATTATCGAATATACATGAAGGGATATATAATTTACGAAGCGATTTTTTTTTTTTTTCCTTTTCCACCATAGATCCCATTGTTGAGACACATGGAATCTACTGCTTGCTATTTTCTAGCCGGAAGTTTCAGAACACATGAGTTTGAAACTTGCAAATCAGGAAGGTTGTACAGGGAACTTGCCTATGTCATCTCCTTTTCACCATACTACTGGCGTGCCATGCAAGTAATAATCTCGATTTCTACTCAATTGGAGTGATATAATCTTTTTATTTTGAATATTACATTGATACATCATATATATTAACATTTTTCAAGGAGATTGACACGCTTTTTTTTTTTTTTTTTTTTGTTCAAATGACATTGTAGTGTGCAAGGAGATGGTTTGATGAATGTGATGTTGACCATTTGGCAAACATGGGGAAGTATGTTTCAGCAATGGTGGCGGCTGGAGCTAGGATAACATATGCTAGGCAACCCAACACCTTGTGGTTTGTTATAGTTCTTGTTACTTCAATAGTGGCAACACTTTATCAATTGTACTGGGACTTCGTCAAGGATTGGGGATTTCTCAACCCACAATCGAAAAATCTATGGCTAAGAGATGATCTGATTCTCAAAAGGAAGAGCATTTACTATACATCAATGGTAAGTTTTACTTATCCTTTGTCTTTTGCGGTTGAGATTAGTAAGATCATGATATGATAGCTAGCAGTATGGACAATCTCAACCAGTAATGAAGAGACTCAAAAAATTAATGGTTTTCAACATTTACTCAACACTAAATTTTGCTTAAGGAACATTTATTTTATTGTAGGTCTTAAATGTGATTCTAAGAGTTGCTTGGGTGGAGGCAATAATGAAGTTCCATATCGGAGATGTCGAATCTCGTTTATTAGACTTTTTTCTTGCTTCATTAGAAGTCATTCGACGAGGACATTGGAACTTCTACAGGTATTTGACCATCAATACACCTTAAAATCCAATTAATCTTGAATCTAGAAACTCATTCAAATAATCATAAGAGATTTTTCTAGTCATGTAATCTATCATCATTTATCCTCTAACATAGCTCTTTTATGGAATCACAGGTTGGAGAATGAGCATTTGAACAACGTTGGAAAGTTTAGAGCTGTCAAGACAGTTCCTTTGCCATTTCGTGAGATGGATTCCGACGGCTGAGCTTTTCGTCAACAAATATCTTGCATATGTTTCAATTATTTGCTATAATTGAGAGCACGACATGGTTTCATTAAAATCTGAAGTTGTGGGCTTGATCAATGCATTTTGCAGTTCAAGTTCACAAAGAATGTGCTGGCCTGTTAAAAAACAAAAGTGATCCGCAAGGGTCCAGCAATTGGGGGCTAATAAAAAAAAATCTAGAAAAAATAAAAAAATAAAAGAGTATGCAACTATTGTCATGTAAAGAGAACCATGTACTTCAATGAAACAAAACTATGATGTGTATTTAATATATTATTTTTCCTTTATAACTTCAACCTCGATTTGACATGTGCATTATCATTTGTCATTGTTTCCCACGTGTAAGAAAATGTATGCATAAAGCTACAAACATGACGAACCAAGTCAAGCCGAATTAAATTTTTGAAAGCTTAGGTTTAACTCATTTAAAAACTTCAACCTTAAATTGAGCTTTTTATTAATCCTGAAATTTAGGCTAGAGCTCAACTTATCAGATAAATAAGCTTTGGTTTGAGTTCAAGTTGAGTTTCTTTTTATCAAAATTAAATTGAGGGTCGAACTCAACTGATTTAAATAAATGAGTTATATATTAAGTTTAAACTTGGTTTGTTTTCCAATTAACTTTTTATATCTTAATTTTGCTAAAACCTAAAAATAATAGATACACTACAAAATATGTGTTCACACATATATATATTAAGAAGAAATTAATTTTATTTAATTTTATATTAATGTATAAAACTCATTAGATCATTAGCAACTGGGTCATAAGCCTAAGCGTATCCATGGTTTTGCTCATAAGCCTATTCACGAGATAACTTGCAAGCCTAAATCAAAGTTTAAGTTCAATTTATTTTGAGCTCAAGTTTGGCTTTTTTACTGATCAAGCTCATTTATAGCAAATTTGACATTTAGTTACTAAATTATTAGCTACCAATAATAGCAAATATTTTGTTTTGCTACTATTAGTGTGTCGTGGAATTCTAAGTATAGAGGGAAGATTATTTGGCTACCAAGTTCATAATTTGATATATTTAACTACCAAATCTTAGAGTTGATAGCCAAAATTATTTTTAAAAAATCCTAATTTGTTGAAATTTTAGATAGTAAAGTAAAATTACTACTTGTAAAGTTTATTTATTTTTTACTTATATACATGGCAGATATGACTTACACTCTTATTCCTCCGATATAAATAAAAAGGAAAAGAAAAAATGGCTTTTTAAACTCATCTTTTCATTATTGCTTCTTTAACAATATATGTCTATCTCTTCTCCTTCTAAAAAAAAAAAAAAAAAAAAAAGGTTCTTCTAGCTGTCTAAGTTCCATCTTCCGACTTTACACAATAATTTTTCTATCAATCCCTTCATGGAAGCAAGTACAAATGAGGTAATATCATCAATTCTTAGTTTCATGATATAAAGATGCTTTATTATTTCTAATCAATGCTAGGTTTTTTTTTTTTTTTTCATTTTTGTATTTGCATGTAACTTCCTTTGTTTGCTAAAGTGTATAATATCTTTATTTTCCCCAACTATCAGGTATGATAAATTATAGACAGAGAGATATCTTAGTGTTTCCTTCTTATTAATAGGTCCCATTGAGGGTAGTGGTCCACTAAAAAAAGTACGATAGATTTGCTTCGCTTTCTATCAATATTAGTTTTGAGGTTTTAACATTGGAATGATACTTCATAGTCTAACATCAAAATCTAGAATTATTCTTTTGCAATCAACCATCATAGTACTAGGCAACTCTTGGAAACAATTAATTAATTTACCGAAACAATTATTTAGAAAAATCTTGTAAATTTTTGCTTTTACAGTATCTTTTGCAAACTCATGACTTGTGTATCATCACTGTTATGGTGATTTGGTGTCATGTTAATGGATGAGTCTGGTATGCTCATGTAATTGTCAAGGTGAATAATGAATGAAAGTTTTCATGATTATTTGTTTTGGTTGAATGTTATGAAGTACAAGTTCATGGGGTTTGATACTGTAATTTGTGTCTTTGGAGAATGAATAATATATTAATCAATGAAATATGTTACCTAGCAAGGAGAAGCATTTCATTGTATTTAAGAAAAATTATAATTTTGAAAAATTGCAGATGACAAATATAAGCGTTTACATTTTCTATTTTACATGAGGATTTTTTCCTTCTGTATATCTAAGTTATTCCTTCATTTTGTTTATATTATTTCGTATTACTTTACATGCAAGTATTTTATTTTTTAATTTCTTTATTTTTATCATATATATGTGTATATATAGTTTTTATAAAAAGTGTAAGCATACTTATAATATTTGAATGCTATTTCATATAAATTTGAGAAACTTATTTTTTTACATTTTGATTCTATAAACCCTCAAACAATTTTAGGTAGAATCACAAGTTTTACAACTTTACATTTGAAAGCAAGCTCAATAAGAATGTAAGCCAATCATTGAAGCTCTAATATATTATCGTTGTTGACTTTAAGATTCATCATATGTATAAATAATCGAAAATAGAATCTTAGAGTACCCTTGATATAAGCCTCATGCTTTGCATCTTCAAACAAATTAGTCCACCTATTCATATCCATATCTGATACATAACGACATACGAGATCAAAGCAAAAACCAACACAGACAAAGGATTTTATTTTATAATAGTGTAACTATCAACACTTGCAATAGAATAGCCAATCAGTGTAAAGCATGCATGTACAAGGAGTACTACTAGATCTAACTACACAATAACAACCATAAGTGAAAAATAATAAATTTAGAAGATGTATAAATAAGGGAATCAAATAAACAGAAAGCATGCGACATTGATCGCTAAGAATTGTACTATGTACAAATGGAGTCTTACCAACTCAGATTCAACTTTGCATTCCATCATCTCGCAAAAACACAAACAAGAAATTCATTAGTTACATTCTTGCAATATACAATTGAAAGAGAGAGAGAGAAAGAGGAATTAGGTTTTACCTTGTTAACTATGCAAAAGAGTGTAAAAAAGGAAGAAAGTGGGTTAAGGATTTTTAGGGGCTTTTATATCAATAGTAAGAGAGTGTCGTTTTGAGAGAACTAAAGGGCAGAAAGGGAAATAGTTGGTGCTCTCGTTGAATAATGGCACCTCAAGATAAGCAAGCAAAATAGCTATACAAGAGAGTCTTGAATTTTTTAAGATAGCATTACTTTCTATCCAAGATAATATAGGTACAATCGATACAAGGATTGAAAAAATGGAGATGAATTAGAATTAAGTACTACAACTATCACAACAAACTCAAATCAATGATTCATCATTTTCATCTAAAGCATGCAATCATGCTGAGAAATCGATCAAAGGAATTAAACTGAAGGTGCCAAAACTCAATGGAAATGATCCAATGGGATGGACATTCACAACTAATCAATTTTTTTTACTTTCATGGAGTATCAAATGAGCAAAGGATAATAGTAGCATCATTTGCAATGGGAGGAAAAGCAAAAGATTAGTACAAGTGGATGTACCTGAATAAACAGCTTAGTTCCTGGGACAATTTCAAGATAGCCATTACCATTATTCATCGGTTTGGGCCATCAAAATATGAAGATGGACAAGGTGTCTTGTTAAAATTAACACAAACCAAGTCCATTGAAGATTATTAGTCAAGATTTGAAGCCTTGTCAACAAAATTAGTGGGTTTACCTCAATATTTCCTTCTCAATTGTTTTATATCAAGTCTTAAACCTCATAAAAATGAGAAGTGCAAATCCATAAACCACAAGATTTCATGAAAGTAGTTGCATTGGCAAAAGTTCATGAAAGTAAATTTCAAGATCAAACCACCTTTTCCAAATATTCAAACCACCATATTCCTTCACTTCAAACCTAAACACTAAACCATACACACTACCCCTTCAATTTTCAAAACCCAATTTTTCACAATATACAAATTTCTCAACTGAATTAAACACATCAAAACCCACATTACCTATCAAGAAATTAACTCCGCTAGAAATTCAGCAAAAGAGAGAACAAGGTTTATATTTTCATTATGATGAGAAGCATAGCAAGAACTATAAGCATAAAGTAAAGTTTATGCCGTTATTGGATCCTACAAAGCGCATGATGATGAGAGATATATGGATAAATGTGATCAAATAAAATGCATGCAAAACGGTGCAATTAACTATCATGCACTAGCAAGTATTATATTTCCAAGAACTCTAAAATTTAATGGAAATATTAATGGCAAGAAAGTGTAAGTTTCGGTAGATACCGAAAACACCCACAATTTTATTCAAAGTATAATTGTGAAGCACTTGAATTTTCCTGTGATGCCTGCACCTAAGTTTTATACCCCTATTGGAAATGGAACTACATTAGCATGTGAAGGAATAAGTCGATTGGTATGTTTTTTTATTCAAGATTGGAATTTTATTGATGATTTTTACATACTTCCAATATAAGGGGCAAACGTAATACTAGGCATACAATGGTCAAACAAATTAGGTCTAATAATAGTAGATTACTCCAAACTAGTTATGAAGTTTATGATGAATGATTAGCTGGTCACATTGGTGGGGGATACAAATGATTCTATGCAGCAAATATCTCATCATCAATTGAGACGATTATGGAACACTGATGCCATTACTACATGTTTCCATTTAGTGGCTTAGGCGATGGACAATAATTCAATCGATGAATCCACCAACAATGATGCTATTCAAGCATAATTGGGCAAATTTACTCAAATACTTGAGGCATCATCATCATTGCCTCCTAATCCATTTATATTCGAATACTTCACCAGTGAATGTACACCCCTACAAATATGCATGTTTTCAAAAGATAGAGATTGAAAAAACAAGTCCAAGAAATGCTATCTTAAGGAGCGATTCAAAGGAGCACAAGTCCTTTTTCTTCCCCAATTATTCTAGTTAAGAACAAGGATGAATCATAGAGATTTTGCATTGATTACCATGCTCTGAATTAGGTAACCATTCGTGATAACTTTCCAATACCAACAGTAGATGAATTGATGGATGAATTAAAAGGTGTGCCCTTGTTTTTGAATTAGAAGCAGGTTATCATCAAATATGAATGACATCTAAAGATTTAGAAAAGACAACATTTAGGACTCACAAAGAGCATTATGAATTTCTGGTTATGCCTTTTGGCTTAAGTAATGCTCCTTTGACCTTTCAAGCCATCATGAACACTATTTTTTAGAAAATATTTGAGAAAATTTGTTATTGTCTTTTTCGACAATATATCAGTATATAGTCTATCACTTCAAGACCATGTTGAGCATTTAACTATTGTGTGTCAAATTTTAAAAGACAATAACTTCTATTTAAAGCAAAGCAAGTGTTAATTTGTTAAAAAAAAAAACTATAGATTATCTAGGGCATCTTGTTTCTTTCAATGAAGTGAGATCCAAATCTAGCTAAACTGAAGGCAATTGAGAAATGGCCAAAATTGTCTTATATTAAATAATTACGAGGCTTTTTAGCCCTCTCTAGTTATTATAGGAAATCTGTAAAAGGCTATGTCATGATTACCGCTCCATTAAAAGATATGTAAACCCTTAGATTTTACAGTAATTATAAGTAAACCCTAAGAATCAATGGTCAAATTGGAACCCAAAAGTCAACCTAGTTCTATGTTAAGTTTAGTGAATATAGATCCGGCAATCCGCATGCGAAACCTAAAAACAATAAAAATGAGGTAACTTAAGAGTATAATCCGAAATAATGTTATAGCTTAAAAAAGATCAGATTCACCAAAAATTCACTCATTTCGGACTCGAACAAGATCAGTTTTCAAAAACAGAGTCCCCGCATATGAAATAGTGAAAATATTCCGACAACATATCTAAGATTGAAATTAGACAAGGAATCGTAAAATATCAATTTTATAATTTTTCAGCTTCTCAAAATATTATATATAGCTTATTTACGTGTATTTTTCTTACTACTGGTATTTTATTTGTCTAGTCAACTATTCATCTATCTCTACTTTTTCTTACAACATATAAATCTATTTCTTATATTTACTTTTCTAATATTACTTTTTACTATTACCTACCTTTCTTTACAAAAAGAAAAAAATTCAATGTTTATCATCTCTCCCTCCCCCCCCCCCTTCAATGGTGCAAACCTCTCTCTCTCTTCCTCAATTATTTTTTTTTAATTTATTTTATTACAGCTAATTTTCACTCCAAAATTCTATAAATATCCCTTCCCTCCTTCATTCTTTACACACACTTTTTTAACTTAATAAAACTTTACGAAAATCTCTCCACAACTTTCTCTCCAACAATTTTCTCCCAACACCCTCTTCTTTTCGTCTCTATACAACAACTCTCTCCATACAAGAAAATAACCAACACACCATTTGTTCTTTCATCTACCATTAACCTTAGGTGAAAGTTCTAAGCCCTTTCTTTTCTTCATGTAACATAAGATAAACACCTTGTTATTTTGATTTCTAAAACCCCATGACTATTATGCTAGAGATAAGATCATGAAAATAACAACTTATTCATATCATTGTCCAACATCATGTTTATTTACAGTGTTGTTATGTTCTTATTTTATTGTTGCTTCTAACTTAACTCATGTATGTATTAAGTATAGTTATGTATATATATTTTTAGATCCTATATGCTCACTAACATAACATTTTATTTATGCTTTTATGTTTTTTGTAATTTATTTATTTCATACAATTTATTAAGACTAGTCATTCTAGTCTTAGACTTGTTCTCATCAAGTCAAAACAATTTTTTTTTCTTTTATAAGGACTTGTCTATAATCTAAGTCCGAAGATCCTTGACACCAATCTAAGAATCCTATGATTTTTCCTTGTTTTATTTTCATACTTTCTTTTTATGGGACTAATCCATCTCTTAGTCCGGGAAGCCTTGATACAACCTAAGACTTCCATATTTTTCTTGTTCTTATACATATATGCCTATTTGATTTATTATGACAATTGTTCTTCTATATGAGTTATTTTTATCATATAACATAACTATATGTTCATATTCATGTATAGTCATAATGTTGTTGTCTTACTAAAAATTTTATGGAAATAAAAGGAGTTATTTTCTTTTGCTTAAAAATTTGATTAAACTCCCAATAAACATGATTTTAATACTTAGAAAAAATTCTCATTTAAAACTTAGGATGATGTGGTTATAAAATTTTCAAGACAACAAAATAAGTTATTTTCTTATGCATAAAATAGGATTAGACTCTTAACAAAAAATGGATTGATTCTTTTCAAAACTTAAGAGAGATTTTCAACTTGAATTTAGGATAGTGATTTAACTACCCTTTTTCTAAATAATGAAATGAATCTATTTTTAATGTCGATAATTCTTTATTATGCAAAATTTTTGTAAAAACTTATTTAAATGGTTTATACCAACACTTTGAGAAATATTAAGAACTAAACAATTTTTCTAAATTAAACTTAGAATCAACTCACTAGTTAAGAACCCACTTAGAAAATAAAATTGGTGAACTCAAGTACTTAAAATATAAAATTGATCTTTTTATGACGTTAAGAAAATATGAAAATAATAGTTATAATAGGAAAGCACTCATTTGCAATAACTCACAATTTTAGTTTCCTTCCAACAATTTGAAGAAAGGTTTTGCAAACTTCATTTTTCTAACTTCTAGAATACATTGTTTTATAAAAAATTATTGTTGGGACAACACTACTAGAATCATGCATGTAATGTGAGTTTATATGCATACAAAAAGGATTTTCAACTATATAAATATTTATGTGTTTACTATGGAATTTTTGAATGAAATGGAATTTAGAAAAAAAAAATTTACAATTTGAAGGCTGGAAATTTCGTGTCAATTATGTACCAACCTATTTTGAAAACTAAATAGCTTTACATGTTAAAAATAACCCTAGAAATAGATATATCTTTTTGAGTAGGTTCAAGTTAATTATTACATAAAGTTAAAATTTTAATAAATTTGCAATTGGATCAACAATATTTATTTTATAGCCACTAATAATATTATCAAATATACACAAGGGGATATATAATGGACGAAGTCATATTTTTTCCTTTTCCTCCATAGATCCCATTGTCGAGACACATGAAATCTAGTCGATGGTACTTTCTAGACAAAAGCTTTAAAACACATGAATTTGAAATTTGCAAACTAGGAATGTTACATGGGGAACTTGCTTATGTCATCTCTTCTTCACCATAGCTTCGATCCTCCCCTATCATCAGATCACCAAATTCCTTGATCTTTCAGCACTATTAGCATGCTATGCAAGTAATAATCACAATCTCTAGTACTCAATTATAACCTTATAATCTTATTATTTCAAAAATTACATAGATATATCATAAATTTTAACTATTATCTGAGGAGATTAACCCTTTTTGTTTTCTTTTATGACATTTTATTGTGCAAGGAGGTGGTTTGATGAATGTGATGTTAACCATTTAGTAAACATAGGGAAGTACGTTTTGGTAATGTTAGTGGTTGGAGCTAGGATAACATAAGGCAACCCATTACCCTATGGTTTGTTATAGTTCTTGCTACTTCAATAGTAGTAATACTATATCAATTATACTAGGACTTTGTCAAGGATTGCGAATTTCTCAACCCAAAATCAAAAAAATCATGGCTAAAAGATGATCTGATTCTTAAAAGGAAAAGTGTCTGCTATGCATCAATAGTAAGTTTTACTTATCTTTCGTCTTTTGTTACTAATATTAATTAAGACCAATGATACTTAGGAGTATGGACAATCTCAACCATTAATGAAGAGATTCAAACAATTAATGATTTGTTACCATCAAGCATCAAATGCACATTAATGGTTTTTAACATTTAAGTAACATGAAATTTTGCTTAAGAAAGATTTTGATAGGGATCAACTTCCAGTAAGACCAATTACAACAGCTAAAGCTAAGGGATTGTAAAACTTAGCTTTGAGAATTCTATTGAATCAACCTACTAAAGATGAGTATGATTTTCAATACGGCTTTTGAATGCATCACTCAAATGGACATGAATCAACTTGTAGAAATTTGGAAGGAAATTATGAAGAAAATGAGGAAAACAAGCCAATCATGATCGTGATATAAGTGTGAAAAGTTTTATAGCAAATAATGGTGATCACGCCCTCGATCATGCACATGATCACCCCATCATGACCTTGGTCACGCCGTGATCAACACTGGGATGAAGAACAAAGGCGATCACAGCTTTGATCACGCCCATGATCATCGTTGAAGTGAAGATTTGAGGTGAACACACCCTTGATGACACCCGTGATCAATGTTCTACCTCTTACACGAATTTTCCTTTTGTTAAGTTGTTTTATTTGTAGTTATGCCATTAATGAGGGGTTATATAAATACACTCTCTTTTGTTGTGAACTCTAATGAAGACTTCATTAGTTACACCATTTGTATTTGTCTTTCATTTAGAGAGCCAAAACATTGAGTTCTTATCAATTTATTGTGATTGTGACGAATAACCACTCAATCCATCTTGTGTGTCATGTCAAGAGTGGAGTGTAGCTCATGTTGCTAATGGTGCATAATATTCAATAGTAATGTTATTCATGACCTTTATTTTCTTTGCATTTTGAAATATAAACATTACAACAACATATCACGTGTCTGATGTGTATCAGATTTATTTTATCTTAGGTCTTAAATGTAGTTCTAAGAGTTGTTTAGGTGGTGACAATTAGGATTGCAAGCGAGACAAGCCATACAAACTAGGCTCACTTGAAGCTCGGCTCGGCTCCAACTCGATTAGTAAATGAGCTAAGCCCGAGTCTATAGTAAAGTTCATTTATCTACATAAGTCAAGCTCGAGCTTTTATTTAGGCTCACGATTTGGCTCTTGAACAAGCTCGTTTAAGCTTATGAACAGGCTTGCAACTTTGCTTGTTAACAAGTTTATTAATAAGCTCGCTAGTAGATTTATGAATTTTTTTATGCATAAAATATTATTTATAATTATATAATAAAAATAAGAAAATTAATTTCTATTTAATAATTATGTATATATGTTATAAAAAACACACACACATATATATATATATATATGATAATTTAGGTTCAAAATGAAATGGAAAACAAGCTATCTAAATGAGTCAAGCTCAAACTTAAATTTCAACCTTGATAAAAAGTTCAACTCAACTGGAGCTCGAACTTACGCTTGTTTAACTAAACAAATCGAGCTTAAGCCTTAATTTCAAACTTGATAAAAAAACTTAGCTCAGGCTTGAGCTCGAACTCAAGCTTGTTGAATTTTAAATGTGCTGAGCCCGAGCCTTAAAAGCTCGGCTCGGCTCGGTTTGACTTGACTCATTTATAGCCCTAGAGATAATAATGAAACTCCATGCTACAGAGGACATTAGAATTTCTATAAGTACTTAACCTTAAATACACATTAAAATTCAAGTAATTTTGAATCTAGAAATCCATTTGAATAATCATAAGATATTTTTCTAGTCGTATAATCTATCTTGGATTTATTGTTTCAATAATAATATAAGGTAACTTATATATCCTTTATTCTTTGACATGGCTCTTTTCTGGAATCATAGTTTGGAAAATTTAGAGCTGTCAAGACGGCTCATTTGCCATTCCATGAGATGTATTTTGATGGCTAAGCTTTCTATATATAAATGTGTTGTAGATGTTTCAATTGTTTTCTATGATTGAGAGCATGACGTGACTTTCTTATAATCTAAGTTGTGGGCTCAATTAATGCATTTCGCAATTAGATTTTACAAAGAATTTACTGGCCTGTTAAAAACAAAAAAGTGATCTACTAGTAGTGGGGGGCCATAAAAAATTCATTAAAAAAAGGGAGTATGCAACTATTGTCATGTAAAGAGAACCCCGTACTTCAATGAAAAAAAATACAATAAAATAACTATGATGTGTATTTGATACATTATTTTTCCTCTATAACTCCAACCACAATTTGATATGTGCATTATCATTATCCATTTTGTTTTCTATGCAAAAAAATGTATGTGTAAAGTTGCAAATGAGCCAAGTCAAGTTACACTTGTGAATGTTAAAGTTTGCTCATTTAAAGAGTTCAAGCTCGAACTGAGTTTTTTATTGAGCTTGAAATTCAGATTGGTGCTTAGCTTGCCAAAAAAAAAAAAAAAAAAAAAAAAAAAGCTTTTATTTTGAGTTTTTCTTTAATCAAAATTGAAATTCAAGGTTGAACTCAGAACATTTAGATAATTAAGTTTTATTTTGACTTTAAACTTGGTCATTTTCTATTGGGTTTTCCATATCTTAGTTTTTACCAAACCTAAAAATAAAATATAAATGTTGCAAAATATATGTATACACACATATATATTAAAAAGAAATTAGTTTTATTTTAATTATATATTAATATATAATAAATTATAAATTTAAAACTCATTAGCCCATTAGCAAGTCAAGTCATGAGCATAGCAAGCTTGCCCACAAACTTGCTTGTGAGCCTATTTATGAGACAACTTACAAGCGTTAAATTTAAGTTTAAGTTTAACTTATTTAAATAAACAAAATTTATTTTAAACTCAAATTTAGCTTATTTACTACTCAAGGTTGAGTTCAACTCAAGTTTAGCCGAACTTAAATAGCTCGCAAACAGCTTAGATCATTTACAAGCCTTTGCATGTAAATAGATTATTTGCCAAAAAGATGAAGAGATAATGTGGATAGAGCCCATAACTACTTAGTATAGTTTAGTTTATCCCTCTTTTCCTACATTTCACTCTCCACCTCAACACATAGTCATGTATGTGTACTCTAAATAATATTTTTTCAGGTCATTTATATTGCTTTTATCAAATCTGTATTTAACCATTTGTCCAATTAGCTCTTTTGATTGATTATCAATTACTATGGTCCTAAACAATTATTTTAATAAAAAGATTCCACTTAAAATCTATTATTCTTTAACATTTATAGACTACTACTTATGTTGACTCTCTATTATGAGATTTCGATTCCACTATTTATATGTACTATGAGCTTTAGATTCCACTATTTATATCTTTCTCAAAATAATTATTTAAGATACATGATACTCCATAATTGGTTTAAAAAAAGAACCAGATATATCATATAAGATGGAGTTAACAAAGGTAGTTTTAGTTACATTGAAAAGTTCAATTATGTATTGTAATTAACAATCTTAAAATTGAAGTAATTAACTAAAAATCAACCAAAGTTCATATTAAATGAACGTTATTCTTCTTGTTACAATCTTAGAAAAAGTGCTTCCCCTCCTTAAATAGAAGAAGAAGAAGAAGTTGGAGAAGTTATACTTCTTGATATAAGCTAAAAGGGTTTGTAGGCCTTTTAAATACTAAAAATCTTTAACTTAGAAACCAAAATTAAGTTATTAGAAATTGAAGGTATGTAGAAAGTTTGTCTTAGATTTGAAAAATGACCAGTATCTAATATTAGATGATAAGCCCTCAAGCCTTCAATTTGGGTCTTCTTAAAGTTTCCCACAAACAAAAAAATTTCAATTGGATTATGGTTTGAATTGTAAGGAATTCCTTTCTTTTCAAACCAAGTTTTGCGTTTTAGACAATCCTTTTAATAATGTCCTTCTTTATAACAAGATAACACTTATCTGGCTTTTGTTCCTTCTTATCAAATATCAGTAGCCACTTGTGTCACTTTAGCGGATGATTTCTTCTTAAGTTTCTTGGGCTTTGGCTTGAGGGTTTTACTAGCTCTTTGACCGACAAGGTTAATGGAATGAAATCCTTGTTGATTCTTTTTTCTTCATTTCCTCTGAAATAAGCATATTGGACAATTCATCAATATTTCACTTATACTTTAAAATGTTATAGTTAATTCGAAATGTTTAATACTTATGAGGCAATGAGATCATGATGAATTGCATTTAGGAGTCATTAATTGTCATATATAAAGTCTTTAGTTTTGCTACAATATTTGTCATCACAAGGACATATTGTTGCATGCTTCACACAACAAACTTCATGGTTGTGCGCTGAGCGATTAGTGTACCAACAAGCAAATTATCCACAAAACCCTAATAAAGTTTTTGTATTTATCCCAACTAGCTTTGACTACTTAAAATAACAAATGGAGTCTTTCACTTGCTATTTACGATTGGTATCTTCTTAATCTTGTCATAAGTCTTGTAATATTATGTCGTCTAACAAAATGATTTGTTTAAATTTCATCATGACTGATGATTTAAGATTCAAAAATTGATCCATCTAGATTTAGTTAAGGTTATAATCTTGATGAATTGAACTCATGGCAGTCCTTGGTAAGCACACTAACAGCAAAATTTGATGAGCTTATATGCTAACATTTTCAGTAGTAAATTGTAATGGTGACAAACGTTGCATTGTGCTTAAATTATTGAAAAGCAAAAGTATAAATGATTGATATCAATCAATCAATTCTGGTTGACATAGTTTATAGTAATTACCTTATTATGTTTATAGACAAAAGATTTATCGATACTAATATGTTACGTGTCTCGAGGAGTGTTCATCGAGTATTAGTATTATTTTAACAAATCACGGTGGTAGTAGATGTTTTTAGAGAAATCACACACATCTTATATAAATACCCTACTTAGTTTGCTATCATTTGTAAAGTTCAATATAACACCATAAGGTATATGTTTTATTTTGAATCATTTTTTCTTATTGAGATGGGCATTTTCTTCAATTTATATGGATTTTAGTGTACATTGTCATGTAAAGTTAGAGTAACGTTTTATCCAAATTAATGAAATTAGTGCTACTTGCCATGTAAATTACTCAAGGACATGTGAGCACTAATTAATAATGTTATATTATATAGCAATTTTTTTTTTTTGTAAAATATGAATAATAGATTCTTAAAAATAATTGTAAAAAGAAGAAAAAAAACTCTTGTAAACTTTTGTACACTACTTAAGAAGTTTAGAAAACAATGTTTTATTCTTTTTCGAGAATCAATATGCATGATCACACAAAAAAATAATATATATATATATATATATATATTAAATTCCTTTTCTTTTCTCTAAAGCTTTGGTTAAATTTCACTAAGAAAAATACAAGTGTTTACCAACTTTATGATGATTAGAATTTTTATTTTTTGTAATGCTTAAACTTAAGAGACATGAAAACAAAAGAATAAAGATAAGATAGTATCTTCTAATTTATATCTACACCTACTACTTTATTCTATCATATGTAGCTATGGTCTTTAACTACGTTATTATATAATGTGCACAACAATTTGTAATAGGAATTTAACTTCTCCGAATATAAAGACACACAATTGAGGGTAATGTTTTTGTATTTTTTTCCTATAATTTTTGTGAGTCATCATCCACTATACATGTAGGAGTGATGCTCAGTTTGTTACATGAAAATTTGTAATTCCTCAATACATAGAGAGGTGGCAATAGATTAAAAATCTGCCTAACAAACTATATTCGTATGCTGATATGGTTAATATTCTTTTACTATGCTATTGAAATGCAGCTTATTACTACATAATAAGGCTTGTGAAATTAAGCCCACTATTTATTTAATCTCGGCCCAATAGACTAAGCTCGTAACAATTCACATTAGACTTCCCACTCTTTCCATCGACAGGATCTATTGTCTCATCTCTAACTCCTATTGAGATTGATGTCAGAAACCCTAGGAAGGAATACGTCCCTACATCATTTTTGGCTTATTTTTCCATTTCACTAACATGAAAGTGTCTGCTACAGGTCCGCGTTTCACCAACCTTCGTTCCAAGATGAATTCTAGTTCCCAAGCATCAGAATCAAAGAGTGTTGGTAGATCTGATGATGTCAAATCTTGTCCAAGAACAAAACCCTTCAATTGCGATACATGAAAAGTGGGATGGATGGTCGAGCCCGCTAGAAGTTCAAGTTAGTAAGCTACCTCTCCAATTTTTTCAGTTATCTTGTACGACCCATAGTACTTAGGACTTAATTTCTGATTCTAATGTTGTTTGTATGGTTGTAACTTAACTAGTACCTAGTCTCCGATTCGAAAAACCCTCTCAGATCTCTTCTTATCTGCCATTAGATTCATCCTATCTTGAGCCCTCCTAAGATGAAATTGTAGAGTTCTTAAGGTTTTCTCCCATTCAATTAGCATCTTATCCACCAAATCATTCCTTGAATCCCTGGTACATATGGCAAGTGTATAGGAGGTGGATATCCATATAACACCTCGAGCGAAGTAGTCTTAGCTCTCGAGTAGTAATTGGTGTTGTACCACCACTCAACAAAGCTAAATATTCAACTCATCGCTTTGGTTCATCACAGGTCATACATCTTAAATAAGTTTCCAGACACCTATTCACCACTTCTGTTTGGCCATCAGATTGTGGATGGTAAACAGAAGATAACCTTAATTCAACTCCTTGTAGCTCAAAGCATTCATCCAAAAAATTACCGATGAAAATGGGATCTCTGTCGCTTACAATAAAATTAGGAAGTCCATGCAGTTTGAACATGTTATCAAGATACAACTTAGCTATCTGTAGAGCAGTATAAAGGTGTGCCAAACCAATAAAGTGAGCATATTTACTAAGTTGTCGACTACCACCATGATCACATCTTTTTCCATGTGATTTTGGTAGTCCTTCAATGAAATCCATTGAGATACCAGTCCAATATCCCTTTGGAATAGGCAGTGGTTGTAATAGTCCAGGTTGTGCTACATTCTCATATTTGTGGCATTAACATACCCCACACTCCTTTACATATTGCCTTACATCCTTTTCCATTCACCTTTCAATAGTAAACGGCATGCAATCTTTTAAAAGTCGCCTGTGCTCCAAAGTGTCCACCAATTACCCCGTCATGGTAAAGAGACAACAGCTTCTATTTCAACTCTGGAATAGGACCCACTACAATCTTTCCTTCCTTCTTAATAGCCCATTAGTCAAGGAAAACCCTTCAATTGTTTCTCCTGCCTTCAGTTATTGTATGATGTGAGCATAGGGTTTATGAGTTCCCACACTAGTTTGAATTTCTTCTAATAAGTCAGTGGCTATATCCAAGGTATAAACCATGGTCTTCAACCCTGCAAAACCTGCATGAGAAAGTGTGTCAACAACTTTATTAGTATGGCCACTCTTGTATTGGATCTCATAATCTAAACCTAGTAGTTTAGTCAACCATTTCTGTTGACTACTAGTGATTAATCATTGATCCAATAGTTGTTTAAGACTTTGATGATTAATCTTAATTATGAAATGTCGGCCAATCAAATAGTGTCTCCATTTTTCTACTGCTTGCACTACTGCCATCATTTCTTTTTCATATATGGACAACCCCTTTTGTTTCAGTCCCAAGCCTTGCTAAGATAGGCTATGGGATGCTAGTCTTACATTGGGATTACCCCTATGCCTTCATCGTAAGCATCTATTTCAATAATGAATGTTTTTTGAAAAATCGGGCAGCTTCAAAACAAGTGCTCTAGTCAATGCCTTCTTTACCATCTCAATGGACTTTTCCACTTCATTACTCCACTCAAAGTTATTTTTCTTTAATAATTGAGCAAGTGGTCTAGTCATTACTCCATAGCCTTGAATAAACCTCCGATAGTATCCTGCAAGGCCCAAAAATCCCCTTAATTATCAAACATTCAGTAGTCTCTTCCAACTTAACACAGCCTTAATTTTCTTAGGATCCGTGGTCACTCCATGCTTAGAGATGACATGCCCCAAATATTCAATATGAGTAACCCCAAATACACACTTACTACACTTCAGATACAAGGTTTCCCTTCATAGGACTTCCAAGACCACCCAAAAATCCCTTAATTGTCGAACATTCAGTGGTCTCTTCCAACTTAACACAACCTCAATTTTCTTAGGATCCGTGGTTACTCCATGCTTAAAGATGACATGCCCTAAATATCCAATGTGAGCAACCCTAAATACACACTTACCACACTTCGGATACAAGGTTTCCCTTCATAGGACTTCCAAGACTACTCTTAAATGCCTCACCTGCTTCTCTAGCCCTTAACTGTACACTAAAATATCATCGAAAAACACTAATACAAATTTCCTTAGGTATTCTTGGAATAAGTTATTCATTAAGCTTTGGAAGGTGGATGGGGCATTGGTTAAACTAAAAGGCATAACCATAAATTCATAGTGGCCAGCACGTGTTTTAAAAGCAATTTTGTATACATCCTTTGGATCCATCAAAATTTGATGATACCCCGACCTCAATCTAGCTTGCTAAAGTAACAAGCACCAAATAGTTCATCAATCAGAGGTATTGGATACCTATCTTTCAATGTCAGCTTGTTAAGCTCCCGATAATCCACACACATCCTCCAGAATTGTCCTTTTTCTTCACTCACGGGTGAAGAGAAAGGATTGTGGCTGGGCTGATAATTCCCTGTTCCATCATTTCTTTGACCGTATTTTCCAACACATTCTTTTGAACAATGGAGTGTTTATATGGTTTAAGGTTAACCAGTTGAGCACCTTTTAATAAATGAATGTGATGTTCATGTCCTCTTGTTGGTGGAAGTGTGTGAGGTTCTTTAAAGAGGTCATGAAAATCTTCCAATAGATCCAATATAGAGGGTGGAACAGGTTCTATTTTTTCCCTTATTGATCTTAATTGCTCAGTAACCACCATCCAACACTGAACCTCCCCTGGAGACTTATTTTTAGCAAGTAATTTACTAAGATTTTCTCCATCAATAGCCTTCAAGGGGTCCTTCATTCCTTGCAGTTTGCAAAGCCTCCCTTTGTAAGTAAATTCCATGGTGAGGTCACAGAAATTCCATACAATATTTCCTAGTTGCCTCAACCAGGGTATCCCCAGAATAACATCTTCTCCTTATAATGGTAATACATAGAATTCTAACTCAAAAGTGTATCCTTGTATAATTAAATTGAGTTGCAGTATGAAGCCTTTCATGAGCATAGGAGTTCCATCAACTAGAGCTACCTTAACCGCCTTCGTATCTTCAAACACACATCTCAATCCTTTAGTAACTCTTTCATCCAAGAAATTTAACGAACTCCCAGAGTCAACAATACTCCCAACTTCCTCCTCTTATAATAAGCTAACAGTTTGATCATATCAAACTCATGAATCTGATTGATGGCACTTAATGTTAGCGTCGATATGTCATCCTGTAATGCTAACTCATCCCCATAGCCTTCCTCTACTAAGTTCTCATCCCCTTCCTCTACTAAGAACGTCCTCAGTGGCTTATTCTTGCATCTGTGACCCAGACCAAAGGCTTCATCACACCAAAAGAATTGTTGTTTTCTCCTCTTATCCTCTAACTCCTCTGGTGTTAGCTCCTAGGTTTTTGGGTAGTGTTTTTGGTAGAAGGTGGTGCTAAAGGTGTTTAATATGTTTGAGCAAGAGGTATGTGTTTAGGTTTATTAGTGTTTTGGTTAATATGTGATGTCTAAGGATATGTTAAGGGTTTAGGGAAGGAACTAGTGGAAGTAATGGTATTACTGATGTATGCAGTTTTGTTTAAGGTTTTTGGGGAAATTTAGTGGTTGACAATGTTGTTTCTTAAAGTTTAGCTAGGTTATAAGCATGTTGCAAGGTTTGAGGTTGAAACATCCTATGTTGGTCCCGAAAATAATCAAGAAGGGGGTTGAATTGATTATTTCAGAAAATTTGCCTTTTAAAAAAAATCCCCTTTGATTTTAAGTTAAGCGAACAATATGAACAATTAAACAACAATAAAATAAACTGTGGAAATATAAATAGAGAAGGGATAAGAAAATCAGGCAGATATTTATAGTGGTTTCGCCTTGTGTGTCAGTCCACCCTTCCAGCTCCGAGCCGGGGATCCCGTTATCCTATGGGTTAGTTTTACTATATCCAATCAATTCAAATAAAAGATTGTACAATTCTCTCTGCTCAATTCTCACAGCTATCCTTAAGCTAACAATCGATCTACAGAGTCTAATCCTATAATTGAATTACAACTTGAGAAGGCAACAACACGTTCCTTCTTACAAATGAGAAAAATCAAAATTTGCTTTAAGAGTTTAATAGCACTATGCAACTCAAAAAATTGTAACTTCTGTAAAAGCTTCTTCCTTTTTCAAAATAAGAGAGAACAGTAATATGGAGCTTTTTTGTTTTCCTGTACGTGATTGAAAAATATCAGAGTATATATTCAATTATTAATCTCACTTTCTTCTTCTCTGGGTCGGCAATATATCCCCATATTTCAACGTTCGAAAACTTCTGTTGTAAAGTGGATAACTCTTCCTCAATTTTCTCGGATCAAATCCTCTTATCCTCGTTCTGATCTTCTAAACTTCAGGAGAGATAAGCTTTCCAAGATCTTCTCGTAATATCTTTATCATATCTATCTTGAATTTTGATTTTTGAAATTCTTGGCGGAAAATAAAAGATATCCTTTGCTGAAATTTCATGATTCAAAATAATCTGCACGTTTCTGTTTGAATTTCTTCTTTTAACGTTGTTCTGAAAAACATAGATATTTGAAATATCCGTTGCTGATATCTCGAACTCCATCGTGATCTTCATATGTTATCTATTTGATAACATTCTTCTTCTTCTTATTTCCTCAACGATATCCAAGATAAATAGATAAGCTCGTTCTTGTCTTGAAGTATGTTAGAATAAACAGTTTGTGTTCAAATAATTCTTGTAACTCTAGATTTTATCGTTGAAGAGAAATTCGGAATTATTTAAATCCCTTAGGATATAATCCGACTTTAGTGAAACAAATAAGTATACTATCCAAATATACTTATTCTCTCGGAGCTAGGTCTTCAAAATCATCGAACTTCTTCATATAAAAAATTGTAGATGTTGTTTGAGAAGATGAACAGTAACTAACTTTAACTCAGAATAGCTGTTTAAAGTTCTTGAAAAGATTCTGTAAAAACTTCTGTGTTTCTGGAAACTTTCTCATATAAATGTTCTATGAATAAAAGATTCTGTAAAAACTTCTGTGTTTCTGGAAACTTTCTCATGTAAATGTTCTGTGAATAATTCTGTAAATAGTTTTGTAAATAGTTCTGCACACTAAGAGATTAGTTAGTTCTTTGACTATTTTGTTATCATCAAAACCTTAGATAGTAGAGAATTAACATTCTCCCCCTTTTTGATGATAAAAAAACAATTACACATTCATTCATCACACATTCACAAATAATCATTTACATATATTTATATTCATTCATCACAATAACAAAACAATCACACATTCATTCATATTCATTAACAGACAAACCTCTCTTCCCTTTTTTGTTATCAGCAAAAATAGAAGAAAACAGAATAGTAGTTGATATTAACGGTTTATCAAAATTACATCACAGGTCTGATGTGAGATATTAACAAAAACAAAAATATCCGAAATAAAAAAACAGAACAAAAACTAATACTTTTTAGTTCTTTTTGTGGATTTGCAAGCTGTCATTTTCTGACGTCTGCGATAGTTGGAAGGAAAAGAGGGTGGATCAGAACGTTGTGGTGGTAGAGCAAGATAATTTTCTGGATAGTGAAGCACATCAAGAGGAATAAATGGCACAAGACTTAAGTTTCCTGGAGTGGGTTCATAAGAAGGTCTAGATACAGGAACACCGCTAGCAGATGAAGTGTCAGTTGTGACAACATCTGGAATTGGTTCTTGTGCAGGTGGTGAAGACTGGAAAAAGGATCGAATGGACCCAGAGGACATTCTAGATGGTGATGGATGAGATTGGTGCAAGGAAGACAGCTGAGTTTTGATCTCTGATGAGATGAACTTTTGAAGATCTTGCTTGAATGATGCAAGCGACGAAGCCATCATCTTTGTAAAGACATCTTTAGATGGACGAGAAGACGCTTCACCAGGACCTTCTGGAAAACTTGGCAAAGTCGAGTCATCACTTTCTGAAGAAGAGTCCTTCTGCACATTTTCACGAATTTGAAATTTCCCACCAGTTTTAGGAGTCAATTTCCTCTTCTTTTTCCTTTGCATAGGTTGTTTTCTTGAACAATGTAATTCTGGACCTTTATCTTTTTCAGACGAAACTTCTGGAGAAGCTTCTAAAGTAGCATCTTTCTCCCCCTCAATTGTTGCCTTAATTTTTTCCCAGTCAATATTCTTTTTATGATTCTTGTGCAAGTAAATTGCACCATCAATCGCATACCAAAACTTCTTATATGGACAAATTTGCATATGATGCATACTTTTCTCTCCAATTCTCTTTAAACCTATTGGGAACTTTATTCTTTTAGGAAATGGAATGCCTTTAAATTTGAATAGCTCCATAAGCACATTCTCATATATCCTAAACTCCTGTTCTTTTCAAATTCTTTTTAAAATTCTCTTGGCCAAATCAATCTTGATTTTCTGCATCATACCCAAGATAACCAAACCATCATCTTTTGTCTCGTAGAACTCCCTTTGCAAGGAAGAATACATTCTTGCACAATTTTGTGAAGCATTCTAACGACTAGTTCAAACTCATACATAAACACATCATCATCTGGAAATTGTCCTACGTTTCCATTTATTTTCAAAAATATATCATTCCTTCGCAAAGAAACAACAGCATTATCGTTATGACAATCTTTCAAACGAAAACATCTAATTAGATCATCATGAGAGAGTGTTATATTCACATCTTGAACTCGTGACCTTAAACTCCTAGAATCAACATACTTCAAATTCCTATAAAATTCCTCAATCATTTCTCCAACCACATCTCCAGTCAGATTACACAGCTTTCTACAACCAACATTTTTTAGCCATTCATCCCAATAAAATCCATTCCTTTTAAAATATCCAAAATCTATAAAAGCACAATCATGAATTTTTACCTTTGTTATAGAACAGCTTGTGGTTGAATCTTTCATTTTTCTTTTCTTTTGAGATTGTGAACGCTCAGCTGTAGACGATGGAACTTCTTTCCTTTTCTTTGAAGAAGGTTTGGAAGATTGCTTCTTCTTTATATTCTTTAAAAGCTCTGAAATAGGTTCTGGATCAGAACTTCGAGACTGATTTTCCTTGAATTCTTTCCTGTTCGCTGTTCCTTTAGGTTGTTGAGAGCTCTGCCTAGATTCTTGTTTGTTTTTAGTTCATTCTTCACGAACCCTAGATGATGAAACGGATTGAGAGAGGGTTTGTTCAGAATTGGAAGAGTTTGTATCTTGAATAGAGATGGGATCTTTAGAGGTCACGGTTTTGAATTTTTTGTTAGAGATACGTTGAGATTTGCGAGGAGCCATGATGAACAGACTTGAAGGATGTTTGCAACAAAAGATTTCTTAAGGTTTCACAAAGTGAAGACGTGATTTTGTGAATAGCCAAGACGAGGATGATACTTAAGTAGACAGAGCAAAGGAAAGACGAAGAGTCAGAACCTTGAGCGCCAAAAAAATTTCACGAGTTCCCGTACAGATTTTTGCAGAAAAATTAATGTCCTCCTTTTTTTTATTTTATATATATATATATATATATAGTTATCTTAAAATTTAACAAAAAGGATTACAAATCCCAATTTCATTTCGAATAAATTCAAAATTAATTTTTTCTAAAGATTTTGTAAAAATATCTGCTAATTGCATATCTGACGGCACAAATTCAACAACAATATTTCCATTAATTACATGATCTCGAATAAAGTGATGTCGAATTTCAATGTGCTTAGATCTAGAATGATGCACTGGATTTTTTGTCAGATTAATTGCACTTGTATTATCACATTTAATAGGTATATTTTTGAAAAATAATCCATAATCTTGTAATTGCTGTTTAATCCAAAGCATTTGAGCACAACAATTTCCAATAGAAACATATTCTGCTTCAGCTAGACAAGGCAACAGAATTTTGTTTCTTAGAAGACCAAGAAACTAATTTGTCACCTAAAAATTGACAAGTACCAGATGTGCTTTTTCTATCAATTTTACAACCAGCATAATCTGCATCTGAGTATCCTATTAAATCAAAATTTTGATTTTTAGGTACCAAATGCCCAACTTTGAAGTATTTATCAAGTACTTGAAAATTCTTTTAACAGCTGTCAAATGTGTTTCTGTTGGTGCACTTTGAAATCTCGCACACAAACATACACTAATAATATATCAGGTCTAGATGCAGTCAAGTATAATAAAGAACCAATAAGACTTCTGTATAATTTTTCATTTACCTTCTTTCCATTTAAATCAGAATCTAACCTTGTTGAAGTACTCATAGGTGTTGCAGCTCCTTTACTCCTTCATATCCAAACTTCTTAAGAATTTGTTTAGTGTATTTTTCTTGATGTATGAAGATTCCTTCTTTAGTTTGTTTAATTTGTAGCCAAGAAAGAATGTCAACTCTCCCATCATTGACATTTCAAATTCTGCCTGCATATCTTTGCAAAATCTTGACAGTATATTTCATTAGTAGAACCAAATATAATATCATCTACATATATTTGCACAACCAAAATATCTTGTTCATAAGTTTTTAAAAACAAAGTTGTGTCAACTGTTCCTCTTTGAAAACCTTTTGAAATTAAAAACAGACTTAATCTTTCATACCAAGCCCTTGGAGCTTGTTTTAAACCATATAAAGCTTTATTTAATTTAAAAACATAATTGGTTTAATAGGATCTTCAAAACCAGGGGTTGTTCAACATATACTTCTTCTTTTATAAATCCATTTAAGAATGCACTTTTTACATCCATTTGAAAAACTTTAAAATTTTTAAAACATGCATATGCAAGCATTAAACGAATTGCTTCTAATCTAGCTACAGGTGCATATGTTTCATCAAAGTCAATTCCTTCTTCTTGTGAATATCCTTTAGCTACTAATCTTGCTTTATTCCTACTTATTTTTCCGTTTTCATCTAGTTTGTTTTTAAACACCCATTAGTTCCAATTACAGATTTTCCTTTAGGTTTAGGTACAAGATTCCATACATTATTTCTTTGAAATTGATTTAACTCCTCTTGCATGGCATCAATCCAACTATTATCATTTAGTGCTTCATCAATATTTTAGGTTCAATTTCAGATAACATAGCAAAATGATTTTCAAAATCTTGTAACTTACCTCGTGTTTGAACACCAGTTTGTATATTACCAATTATTTGTTCAGAAGGATGAGCAGACTTGTATTTCCAACCTTTAGAAGTTTCTGGTTCAGATCTTACAATTTCTGAAACCTTCTGTTCTTGCTTCTAACTTATTTTTGGAAGGTTAGATACTCCAGATATAGGTTCTGTACTAGGTTCTGTTTTAGGATTGAGATCCTTTTCTTCATCTGACTCATCATCTTTGTATCTTCAACAAACTTAACATTAATTGATTCCTTAACAATTTTTGAGGATTTGTTATATACACGATAAGCACGACTATTTAAAGAATATCCTAAAAATATTGCTTCTTCAGATCTTTCATCAAACTTACCAAGATTGTGAACATTCCTTTTTACAAAACATTTAGATCCAAAAACATGAAAATAAGAGAGTAGGTTTCTTACCTCGAAACAATTCATAAGCGGTCTTTGTTGTCATGGGCCGAATATATACTCGATTGATAATATAGCAAGCTGTAGACACTGCTTCTGCCCAAAAATACTCAGCAACACCACTTTCATTTAACATAGATCTAGTCATTTCTTGTATAGTTCTATTTTTGCGTTCTACAACTCCATTTTGTTGAGGTGTATATGGAGCTGAGAAGTTATGAGATATCCCATGTTCTTCACAAAAATTTATAAAATTTGAATTTTGAAACTCTGTTCCATGATCAGTTCGTAGACTAATTATGGAAACTCCTTTTTCATTTTGTATTTGTTTTGCAAATTTTTGAAAAGAATCAAAGTATCCTTTTTATGTCTTAAGAACATAACCCAAGTATATCTCGAATAGTCATCCAAAACAAATCCATATTTACATCCACCATACTAAGAGTTCTAGTAGGTCCAAAAAGATCAAGATGCAACAACTCAAGAGGTCTTTTAGTTGTTATTGCATTTTTACTTTTATGAGAAACAGATACCATTTTATTTTTTAAACATGTATCACATTTCACATCCTGTTTGATATTTATTTTAGGTAAACCTCTTATTATATTCTTTTTAGATAATTTTTCTAATTGATTAAAATTAACATGTCTTAGACGTTTATGCCAACCAAAGATCTGATCATTCATAGATAACAAGCAACATGCATCTTCCACTTTATCAGGTTTTATCAAATATATATTTTTCTTTCTAAAGCCCTCAAATAATTTTATACCATTTTCACTAAGGGCAAAGCATTTATCTTTTTCAAAAACCATTTTATATCCTTTATTACATAACTGACTGATAATTAATAAGTTATGTTTCAAGTCTTTACTAAGTAAACATTTTGTATAGTATGAGGAGACACACCAATATTTCCAGTTGCAATAATTTTACCTCTACTGTCATCTCCAAATTTTACATATCCTTTTTCTTCCCATGTTATGCTATTGAACAATGAAGCATTTCCTCTCATATGTCGGGAACATCCATTATCAAGATACCATTTTCCATTGATTTTAGCTTCATGTTCCTGCAAAAATAAAAAGGATTAAACCTTTTTAGGAACCCAAACAAGTTTGGGTCCTTTGTAAGACAAGCTCGTTTCATTTCTTTGTTTTACTTGTTGAGTACTGAGCTTGTTTCTTTTATAATAACAGTATTTTTCTATGTGACCAATCTTATTACAAAAGAAACATGTATATGTATTATCATTATTCCAATACCTGTTGTTTACCTGTCTCCAACTATTCTGTCTCGGATAACTTCTGGAATAACTTCTGAGTACCTTCTGGTATGATTTCCATATGAATGTTTTCTTTCTAAATAATTTTTAGAATTCATTCTGGATTTTTTAACATACTTTTCTTTTCCACGTATTACTTTATAATCAATCTTTTTAACACTTGATTCCGTATTTACGATTGGTTTGGCTCTCACAAATATAGTTTTCTTGGATATATTTGAATTCGAACTATAATTATAACCTAAACCATGCTTTGCACACGATAATCTTTGTGATGAAATCAACATTTTTAGCTTTTCATCACTTTCATTGAACTTATTAAATGTGTTCTTTATTAATTCGATAATTCATCAATTTTTACTTTCAAAACGCTTGTTTCATCTCTTAGCAAGTTATTGTCTTTTCTTAGCTTTTCATTATCCTTAAAAAACTTTTCATTGTCACGCTTCAAGATATCATTTTTATCAACAAGCAAGGAATTGGTTTGCTTTAATGCGTCTTTTTCATTCTTTAATGATTTTATCTCATTATCATATTTAGCAATTTTTGAATCAGCTATCTTAAGAGCTTTTAAAAGTTTTTCCATTTCAGCAATCATATCATCTTCAATTGATTCATCATCAGTTTCAGAAGTTACCTCAGAAGTAGCCATGAGACAAAGGTTTGCTTCTTCTTCATTATCACTTATAGCTTCTGGTTCAGCTTCTGACTCATCCAAATCGCTCCAAGTTGCCATCATTGCTCTACTTTTCTTCTTGAATTTTTTAATCTTTTTGATTAAAACAAGGCACTCATATTTAATATGTCCCGGTTTTTTACATTCATAACACACAATTTCTTTCTTCTCTTTCTTTTCCTCTTTGTCCTTATAGCCTTTTCCTGCATCAAATTTGTTAGTTCTATTGAAACTTTTGAACTTTTTTCCTTTCTTTTTCTTCAAGAATTTGTTGAATCTCCTTGTAAGCATGTTAATATTTTCGTCATCACTGTCCTCTTCTGAATCAGATTCAACGACTCTTTTAGCTTTGAAAGCTATTGCCTTTGAACTATTTTCTGGTTCTTCAGTTGTATCATGATGTGACTCGTATGCCATCAGCTTTTCCCTTAACTGACTAAGGGTCAGCTTATTTAAATCTTGAGCTTCTTCTATAGCTGTCTTTTTGGCATCACACGATTTTGGCAAAATTCGAAGCATTTTCCTGACAAGATCAGAATCATCTAATTTCTTTCCAAGTGAGGTTAGCTCATTAGTAATAGCAGTGAATCGATTAAAGGCATCTTTAATTTTCTCATCAGACTTAATTTTAAATAATTCATAACGTTAAAGTAATGCATTGATTTTTGTTTCCTTAATTGTGTCCGTTCCTTCATAAGTTTTTGAAAGAGTATCCCAAATTTCCTTTGCCGATTCACAAGAAGAAATTAGATAAAATTCAGAAGAGGCTATGGTTGTGAGTAAGAGATTCTTAGCCTTATTGTTCTTCTCAATCAACTTTAGCTCTTCATCTGTGAAACTAGCATCATCAGATATTGCTATTGGATTGTCTCTAAATTGGATCACCTGCCAAGAAGCATAATCATTAGCTTTTATATAAGTTGTCATTCGCATTTTCCAATAAAGATAATTTGAACCATCAAAATATGGAGCTCTATTGATTGCAATATTGTTCTCAGTCATTTTGTTTGGATCACTCAATTTAATAAAAGAGCCCTGCTCTGATATCAATTGTTGGTCCCGGAAATAATCAAGAAGGGGGTTGAATTGATTATTTCAGAAAATTAAAGTTTTTGCCTTTTAAAAAAAATCCCCTTTGATTTTAAGTTAAGAGAACAATATGAACAATTAAACATCAATAAAATAAACTGTGGAAATATAAATAGAAAAGGGATAAGAAGATCATGTAGATATTTATAGTGGTCCCGCCTTATGCATCAGTTCACTCTTTCAGCTCCAAGCCGGAGACCCCGTTATCCTACAGTTAGTTTCACTATATTCAATCAATTCAAATAAAAGATTGTACAATTCTCTCTGCTCGATTCTCACAGCTATCCTTAAGCTAACAATCGATCTACAGAGTCTAATCCTATAATTGAATTACAACTTGAGAAGGCAACAACACGTTCCTTCTTACAAATGAGAAAAATCAAAATTTGCTTTAAGAGTTTAATAGCACTATGCAACTCAAAAACTTGTAACTTCTGTAAAAGCTTCTTCCTTTTTCAAAATAAGAGAGAACAGTAATATGGAGCTTTTTTGTTTTCCTGTACGTGATTGAAAAATATCAGAGTATATATTCAATTATTAATCTCACTTTCTTCTTCTCTGGGTCGGCAATATATCAACATATTTCAACGTTCGAAAACTTCTGTTGTAAAGTGGATAACTCTTCCTCAATTTTCTCGGATCAAATCCTCTTATCCTCGTTTTGATCTTCTAATCTTCAGGAGAGATAAGCTTTACAAGATCTTCTCGTAATATCTTTATCATATCTATCTTGAATTTTGATTTTTGAAATTCTTGGCGGAAAATAGAAGATAACATTTGCTGAAATTTCGTGATTCAAAATAATCTGCATGTTTCTGTTTGAATTTCTTCTTTTAACGTTGTTCTGAAAAATATAGATATTTGAAATATCTGTTGCCGATATCTCGAACTCTATCGTGATCTTCATATGTTATCTATTTGATAACATTCTTCTTCTTCTGATTTCCTCAACGATATCTAAGATAAATAGATAAGCCGTTCTTGTCTTGAAGTATGTTAGAATAAACAGTTTGTGTTCAAATAATTCTTGTAACTCTAGATTTTATCGTTGAAGAGAAATTCGGAATTATTTAAATCCCTTAGGATATAATCCGACTTTAGTGAAACAAATAAGTATACTATCCAAATATACTTATTCTCTCGGAGCTAGGTCTTCAAAATCATTGAACTTCTTCATATAAAAAATTGTAGATGTTGTTTGAGAAGATGAACAGTAACTAACTTTAACTCAGAATAGCTGTTTAAAGTCCTTGAAAAGATTCTGTAAAAACTTCTATGTTTTTGGAAACTTTCTCATGTAAATGTTCTGTGAAGAAAAGATTCTGTAAAAACTTCTGTGTTTCTGGAAACTTTCTCATGTAAATGTTCTGTGAATAGTTCTGTAAATAGTTCTGCACACCAAGAGATTAGTTAGTTCTTTGACTATTTTGTTATCATCAAAACGTTAGATAGTAGAAAATTAACATCCTAACTGGATATTGTATCTCAGGTTTAAGGCCACTTAAAAAACAACTTATTTTATGACTTTCGGTTAGATGCACCAGAGTAGTTAGGTATTTAAAATCAACCCAGTATTCTTCTAAGGTTCCATGTTGGAGCAACTCCTTCAAGGAAGCCATAGGATCCTCAAAAGTCCTAGTACCAAACCTCTGATGTAACCCCAAAACCAACTCCTCCCAAGTAATTGGGGTATGATGTGACCAATTTTGTACAAAAGAGTAGTATTAGTGTAAAGCTAAATCTTTAAAATGCATAGCTACCACCTTAACTTGTAAATTCCCAAGAGTGGTATCTAATTAAAAAAATTGTTCAGCTTTTATCCGCTAAGATTTGAGATCATCACCTGAAAACATAGGAAATCCCTAATAGGTAGCCCTTGCTGACAGCTGATAAGGAACTTCTTCAGGTATGAAAGGATTGTTGATTATTGCCTTTGCTTTCCTTTGTTCGACATTAGCCATTGAACCATCATTATTGTTGGCTCCTCCTATACCACACTAACTAGAACTAGCTGTCTCATGAACTTTCTTTTGCAAGTCCAAGAGAGCAGTTTCGAACCGATCCAGGGTTGCTTGTTGTTGTTTAAACAACTTAGTGAATGTATGCATGAGTTTCTCTTCCACAACCTTCATTGATTCCTCCATACGTCCTCCTTCGTAGATTTTGACCATCTAACCCTTGAAGGCTCTGATACCAATTAATGTGCACAATAATTTGCAATAGGAATTTAACTTCTCCGAATATAGAGACACACAATTGGGGGCAATGTTTTTGTATTTTTTTCTATATTTTTTGTGAGTCATCATCCACTATATATGTAGGAGTGATGCTCAGTTTGTTACATGAAAATTTTTAATTCCTCAATACATAGACAGGTGGCAATAGATTACAAATCTATGCCTAACAAACTATATTCGTATGCTAATATGGTTAATATTCTTTTACTGTGATATTGAAATGCAGCTTATTACTACATAATAAAGCTTGTGAAATTAAGCCCACCACTTATTTAATCTCGGCCTAAAGGACCAAGCCCGTAATAATTCCCATTAGATTTCCCACTCTTTCCATCGACAAGATCTATTGTCTCATCTCTAACTCCTGTTGAGATTGATGTCGGAAACATAAGGAAGGAATACGTCCCTACATCATTATAAAGAATTCCTTGAACATAACCGATTGTTATTTTGGCTTTATCTTTTTTCTTAGTGTGAACCAAATGTAAAAGTTTAAAATACCAAGCTTAGAAAACAGTGTTGTATCTAAATGTATTAAAAAAGTAAGCAATACAAAAAAAATATATAAATAGTGGATTAAAAGGTTGACATTAGGTTTTGATGAGACAAAACATTGGATGTTAGGGTATAATATTCAACATCAACTTGATTAGATGCGAATGGATGGCATTTGGATTATGACCTTAATTTGTAGCAACATAAGATTTGAATGCCAATGATGACTATGCTTTTCTTTTTGCTTTCTATAGATGGAGTTCATGCTCCTTAAAGATCAAAGGTCATACAAATGGATGATTCCAAGTGATGTATGAATATTAGAAGGTCTTTTGCTAGTAGCCTCTAAAAGCTAGTCACTAGAAAGATTTAATGCAAAGACAAAAGAGGAAGAAAATAGGGCAATGACCAAAATTTTTTTTTCAAGAGCTTATAAATAAGAGATTTTTAGCACATTTTAAGAAGTTTTTGAGAGCTTACAACTTGTAATCATACAAATTGTATCATATTCTTTATTAGATTTGTCTCTTACTCATTAAATTAACAAATTCATATTTGAGAGACTTGAATAGTGCCATTGAATGATAGTTCTAATATTGCTTGTAAGGCACTACTCTTGTGTTTTTTGTGTGTATTAAATAAGTTTGGATTGTGCTTACAAAGTGTTGTTTGCAAGTTGCAAAGAAGACATAATGCTTGTGAATATTGTATTTATGTGATCTTGTGTAGCTTCTTAGGAACATTCTTGTTTTGGTGATTAAATAAAGTGGTGTGCGAATTCTTGATTGGGAGACATTTTTGCATAAAGAGTAGGGGACCGTTCGAACTCTACAATATATCTTAATTTGAATTCTCTATCTCTTCTTTGTTTATTTTTTAGCACTTTATTTGTTGCATACCTATCTTATTTAAATCATTGAGTTTGCCAATTTGGAATTAAAAATCGAAAAATCAATAAAAGTGGTCCGAAACTCAATTCACCCTCACCTTCTCCTCTCTTGAGTTTAGCTTAGTGTAATTCCATTTGGTACTAGAGCTAGTCTCTAATTACTTACTTGAACACATATTAGAGTAAAGATCATGTTACTTAATAAATTAGGCTTGTTAGAAGAGCCAAGCTATGAATGGATCACTACTTTTAACTAATAGCAATTATCCATATTGGAAATGTAAAATAATAATATCTCTTAAGGCTTAAAGTAGATTGCTTATGTAGTTAAAAATAGTCCATTCACAATATAAAATAAATAAGAAAAGGATTGTAGTAAAGATGATTGAGAAAAAGGTTAATTCAAACGAGATGGCAATGAATATATTGTATAGTGGAGTGACTAAAAATGACTTTAGGAGAACATTTACATGAACAAGTGCTAAACAAATATGGAATGAATTAGATGGCGCATATGAATGAACTTCTAGAGTTAAAGACATAGAGATTAACATTCGATGTAGTCAATTTGAAAAATTTAAAATGAAAACTTATGAAATAATTGATGAAATGCACAATGGATTCATCGGTATTATTAATCATTTGAGTGTACTTGGCAAAACTTTTTTCTAATGTATAAATTAATTTCAAATTTCTTAGGCCATTGTTAAAAGATCGAGAAGCCAAGAAAATTGTAACCAAAGAAGTATGTAATCATAGTACAATGTCAAAGGAGCAACTTCTTAAAACTCTTAAAACACATGAGATAATTAATCAAGAAATAAAGAGAATAGACCAAGAAAAAACTCATTCTCTTAAGGCATCATGAGATTCAAGTGATGATGAGGAAAGCAATTGTGATTATAATGAAGACAATGACTTAACATTCATGCACAAGAAGTTCAAGAATTTCTTAAAGTTCAACAAGACATTAAAAAATAAGATTATTGGAGACATCTTCAAATCCAAAAAAGAAAGGAAAAAGGTCCCCACATGCTACATATGTGACAAACTAAGCCACATACAATAATATTGCCCAAAACCTAAGAAGCTCAACAAGGGATCAAATAAGAAATCATTAATGGCTAGGTAGAGTGATGGTGATTTTATTGACTCGAATGAAAATTTGTGCTTTTATAGCCTAGATGATGAGGTATGCTTTTCCTTATCCAATTCTTTATATAATGAATTAATGATTATATGATAAATTGTGCAGTGATACAGTCAATAGGCAAAAGAAAAATAATATGTTGAAATCCATGATGAAGGAAGTTGTGAAATACAATACTTGAATATTAATTATCAAACGTAATGTGAATTATTTAAATAACCACAAATTGTAGAATGTTTATTCATAAGAGATGAGAGGTTAAAACATAATTGATAATCAGTCTATCCAAACTGCCCACAATGTTAATGAAAAGTAATAAAACTAGATATAATTTATGAGTGCTTATGGGAATACTGTTCACTTCATCTATAGCATTTTTTTTCCTTGTGTTTAAGACTTTAAACAAGCCAACCTACTCAAGCTCGGCTAGTTTTAGGCATTGCTTAGTACAGACTCAAAATGAAGCTTGTTTAATTAGACGAGTAGAGCTTGAGCTTTTCTTCAAGTTTGTGAGCCAGCTCACAAAAAGGTTCGTGAATGATAATACTATCTTATTATATAGAATTAATTGTATTAACATTATTATAAATATTTATTTATATTAATACAAAATATTATGTATATAATTATTCATGTAAATGAGTTGGACTTGAACCAGTGAATCCTTAATAAGCTTAAGCTTGAGCCAACACTTTTTAAGATTGTTAAAAGCTTAACACAACTCAAACTCGTTAATTTGTTAAACAAGCCGAACTTGAGCCTTCAAAAGCTCAACTTCACCCCACTTGTGTAGTTGTGTTGCAGCCAAAGTTGTATTGAATGATAGGATATGCACAGCAAATTTATATAGGTAGAGAGGAGAAACCTCTCCTTATGTTATAAGAACATAGGTAGCCCTATCCATCATTGGGTTATCCAGTATTGAGGCCCATGGATAACAATTCAGTTCACTATATGGTTAAGTACTTAATAACTTAATAAAAGTATAATCAGATACATATATAACATATATCTTAGTATTTCTTAACAACAAAAGAAAATTGAATACTCTATTAATCCTTATATCAATAGTTGACTTATGCTTGTCCAAAGAATAAAATAAAAAGCAACAATCTCCCTCTTGGATAATATGCGCCAATGATTAGGTAAAGGGACTAATGTGGCCACAAAAAATGTCAAATTGATAAGCAAGTGAAATGTATATGATTTGAATCTTTCCTTCTTGTTATAACGACTAAAAAATGGTTGTCTTTTTTTTTTTTTCATATCATATTTGTATCTGTTTAGCACTTATTGCCTATTTGATTTATATCTATTTAAAGTCTTGCGTTTGAAAACTATCTTATCTTTATTTTATTTCATAATTATGATAATGGTGGTGATAGAGGTGTAAAAATTAAGATACCAAAAGTTCACATTTGTAAGAGTAAATATTCAAAAGATATATTATACACTGAAAAAATATTTCCTTAGTATTTTTGTAAAAATCACTAAATTAAAAATGAGTAAATTCACTCTATATAAATTTATTGGGTAATTAACATTAAAATATAAATATATATTGGATTTTTATTTTTATTTCTTTAATAATTATATCGTGATAAACGTTTCTGGATGCTTAGTATAAAGACACCAAAACTGAAACAAGACCCCACTGAAAAAGAAAAAATAATTAAAACAAGAGAGTATAGTTAACTGAACATTATTAAAATTTAAAGTAATGGAAAAAGAAATAAATAAATGATAGGAACAAAACGAAGGTGGAAGCCCAGAGGCTGGTCTAACGTGGAATAGAAGAGAATCAAAATCAGAAAGGGTGCCGGCGTCTCTCGGTGTCTGTTCAAACCGGATACTAGTCTCCTTTTTCCATCTGAGCTAGCTAGGGTTTCGCTCCCAAGTGAATCGGAAGGGGAAAAAAAATGGTGAGGGCAATGCTGAAGAAGCTCGTCTCTCACTCTCTTTCCGTCGCCTCCAAGAATCAACACCATCAACTCCGTCGTCTCAACGTCCACGAATATCAGGTCTCTCCCTCTACCGGGAGCTATTTATCATTTTATATTATTGGATCTACGTTTAAGTATTGAATTGTAGTGATTGGTTGGTTCCGCAGTATCTAGAGTGTCATAATCTAGTTTCATTGCTTTGACCGGGATTAAATTTGCAATGTTCTCTCGAGGTTGTTTTCTGCGATTCGTGAAATGATTTCGTGTTCAGTTCTCTCGATGAACTTGGAGGGCGTACGCGTTTAGTTTGTAGCGTTAGGAGTACGTATTTATGGGTTGTGTTTGTGTCTTTGCTTTGTGTCCAATTACTGTCACTGCTAAAAGTACATAAAATTGATTATAAATCGTAAATGATTATGTTAATCACGTTTATTAGATCTTATTCACTTCTTCATACCATGTACTATGTCATGTCTTATAAATTTTATTTATAATAGTGTCTTTTTCGTGTTCTTGTGTCGTGCTAGTAATTTCCAGTGCTATGTGTGTGCATTTTGGAGATAGCTGATGCATGTGTTTGATTTAGCTAAAGTCGTGATGAGTTATTGGTGTTCTTGAAAATTCCGTGTAATCTCTATTCTTGGTTAAGCAATGTGATCTTATCTTGTTTTGGTTGGATTGGCTCAGGGAGCTGAGTTGATGAGCAAATATGGCATCAATGTTCCAAGAGGTGTTGCTGTTTCTTCGGTTGATGAGATCAAGAAGGCAATTCAGGATGTCTTTCCAAAGGAGAATGAGGTGCTTTAATCAGTTTGTTTGCGCTTTCTGTTGTAATTGAGATGAGGAGCTCTTGATTGTTCAAAAGTTTTAGAAAGAATCCAATAGTTGCACAATTGAGGTTGAGTTATGAAGTGCTGAACTTGATACCACTGCAGATAGTTGTTAAAAGTCAAATTCTTGCTGGTGGCAGAGGGCTGGGCACCTTTAAGAATGGATTTAAAGGTGGTGTGCATATAGTCAAAGCTGATGAAGTTGAACACACAGCCGGTAAAGCAAATCTTCGATCTCATACACTGCATATATTAATTGCACTCTCTCTCTTTCTCTCCCCCTTTCTTTTTGTTTTGTTTTTTTTTTTTTTTAATATATAAATACAAGCAAAACCTCCTTCATGATTATCTGGCAATTTCTAGAAAGCACTTTATAGTATCTGATCTTTGCTTTGAAATTAATCATCCATAGGATTCTGTGTAATAATCTATTATTTGTATCTGCAGAGAAGTGACATGGTGAAGAAGGTCTTATTTATGTCTTTATATATTTCTCTATAGATAATAATTACTAGAGATTTTTGGAAAGAGGAAAAAACAAAAAGAAAAGTAAAAATCTCTGATATATCAAACTTAGCATGTCACATTGATATGCAAATTTTCGATACCAAGGGAAACAAAATTATTTTTCATGTTAGTTGTATATTTTGTTAAATGACATGTCCAATAGTAAGCTCAATGAATCTAACAGGCAATCTACAAGGAATTTATGAATTGTGTGATTCATTGCTCTTTTCTTCTTCTTTCTCTTTTGTGGATAAGTTCAAAAAATTCGTTGTAGGGTTAGGTTTAACCGAAAGAAAAAAAAATTTTATTGCCTTCTACACATCAAGTAAGAGCAGACCTCAAGAGTACAAAAGAAACAAGCATCAACCAATGAACCTAGATACAAAAGGGTGCATGTACCGATACCCTTAAGAGTTAGCATTACAAGCATAAAAGCTATTCTTCAATTTGGCTGCATTGGGGAATGAGGGCCTGCCAGAAAATTGGAAATACTTATCTGTCGACATATGAAGGCCATTGTACCTGAGATTCTAGTCTTTCCCATCATTTCTCTGCAAAATCACTCTTGAAAAAAAGATGCTCAAGTGTACCTTTTCTTTGTTGCACATGTAACAGATATTTTAGTTGATTATCCCCAAGCCATTGGCTTATTCTCAGTGCAATGTCTTTCACGCACAGTTAGCCTAAAGATGAAGGCATGCCTCGGGTACGGTATGCCACACTAGATTTTGTCAAGAGATAGATTGGCCATGTCTATTGCTCAATTGGTTTCTTAAATAGAGAGGGTTTTGTTTGTTTTTGCTTGCAAACAAGTTTATCCCTTTGGTTAAGAATAATACTTATGTCCAATTCCCTAATTGTTGAATCCCATGTTTCTTCTGGTGGCCAATCATAGCTTTGTCTTTGCTTTCCTCTCTCACCCTTTCCTTGGATATTTTTCTCACCTGTTTGCACTTGGAATGTCTCTTTTATTGGTAAATGCCCATTTGCCTTACTTCCTTCATTTATTTATTTTTTAAATTGGTTGATATATTCTATTAAATGAACTATGCTGTTGAGTTTTGGAATTTGAGTTGGATTGTTACTAGTAATTAGTTATTGGCCCGCTCTTCTCTTCTTTTATTTTCAATCTCTTTCAGTATCAATCTTCCCTGTTGTTCAAAGTTCATATATGTAAAGTTTAATATACTAGTTTTTCAAGTTGCAATCACCAAACTGATATCCGTAAACTTGATTAAGAAAGCAGAAGATTAATGTATGAGAGAATCCTTCTGGCCATAATCTTATCTAATTTGTTTATTCTAGTATCTTCTTTTGATTATAGCTTTTTTGGTAAACTCTCGGTACTCATTTTCATTTGCTTAGAATCCTGATTCTGCTATAATAATGGCTTTTACATACTTAGTCTCATAAATACAACATTTTGATTCTCCCAACTACCCTCTCCTAAATTCTGTGTGAGTGTGACAAAGTGTTATATTAATTACAGAGAAGATGCTTGGACAGATTCTCGTCACCAAGCAAACTGGGCCGCAGGGCAAAGTTGTGAGCAAGGTCAGGCATAGGCATTTGTTACTTTTGGCATGTCGCTCATGGTTTTGTTCTGTATATTTGACTTGCATTTGGCCCCATAAATTCCTTGGTTCCTATTTACATTTTCTGATGAAAGAAACCCTTTCATGGGGGCATAGTGAGCATATGCCATCGGACTGTATTATTGATCGCTTCTTTCATTTGGGAGTTAACAAGTCAACTACTCAACAAAATTTTCCCATTACAGCTCAATGGCATGCGAGCCTTATTACTTCTATAATCTGATATTCCCATTTAGATTAGTTTTTGTCACATCCACTGATACCTTTTGGTGCAAACTCTTGAAGTTTCACTCAGGAATTTCTCCATTTTTGGTAATTAAATTTGACCTTTCTTTATGGCTAATTTAATTAAACATAAAGGACCAAAACACTGCATTTTGGGACTAAAGTCATATATTTATTGTAAGAGGCAATTATGCCTCAGTTTTTGGAACTAAGTCGTTAGCCTTCTGAATCAGCTTATTTTCTCTATGATCCAACGACCGATTGCTATATGCTTGTTGGTATTGCTTTGACTTCAGATTTTTGTTTTTTTCCATTGATCTGCTTGCTTTAAAACATGCTGGTGCAGCTCCCCCTGACACAAAACCACCCCCCCCACACCCCCCCAAAAAAAAATAATAAAAATAATAATAATAATGCTGGTGCGTGCAATAAAATATTGCTTGCTCTGCCATGTGTTAGATGACTTTTTTTGCAATGGTAATATTTATTTCTTGGATTATGAGAAAGCTGAAGGGATTATGCATCTCAACGTGGATATAGTAATATTATCGAATTGCTAGTTCAATATATGCTAACTAGACAACTAAAAGATACATGAAATGTATATAGGATATACACACATAGATATAGCTAACTAAATACATTTTCTAATGTTCTCTTTCAAGCTTGTGAATAGTGGGTCAAATATAATGCTGATAAAACCATTTTCCATCAACTTTAGTGTGATGTGTTTGGTTTTTTAATGTTGAACCAGTTATGCATTATACTAATTGCTGACTTAATATACAAAAAGTTTTTGATATGGTTCACTGTTCTTATTTCAAGTCATCTGGGATAATTTTATCATATTTTGGTTATTTTAACATGAAATTTTTATTGTTTTGAAACAAATGTTTGTCAAAAAATGGATACTGACGAAAATCCGATAGTTTTACTCATAAATTAACCAAATAGATACGATAAAAATATAATATAAATAAGTTACAGATGCAGATCAGATACAGATATGATATAGATAAAGATCTAACAATCCAAACAGACACTTAATTCACATGGCATACATCCAAAGTTGAGACTCTATTATCCTTGCTTTTTACTCTGCAAAGTGATCAATTTCCTTCCAAGAAAGATACAATATAACCTGATATTGACCTTCTATATGACATGGGTAGTATATGACTTAAAAGTCATTCTTGCCCTTCGTGAGACACAATGCCCTAAGGTATTGTAAAATTCTGCCGACAGCCTTTAGACGCTATGTTCATGCATGAATTGATTAATAAATCCTACAGCATCCTCCATATCAGGTCATGTGTGAAATAGATCAGCCTTCCTGCAAGTTACTGATATTGTCATCTATCTGCTGAATCACCTCCTTTCCCAGCCTGAAGCCAATGATTTGTATTGGTTGGAGAATATGTTTTTTAGTTAAAATTCAATTTTCCAATTTCCTCGAGTAAGTCTAGGGTGTATTTTCTTTGTGAAGGCAATACCCCCTCGCCTTTGACTCCATATCCTCAATGCCAAGAAAAAACTTAAGAATTCCCGAGGTTCATAATCTCAGATCGACTTGCCATCTTCTCTTTCAAGAATTTCGTTCCTTCTCGGCCACAATTATTTCATCAGCATGCATGAGCACTATTGTGATAATGCCATGTTCAATGTGTTTGATGAATGAGGTGTGATCTCCTTGGCTTTGTTTTAACCCAGGTCTGGTTATGGCATGCAAAAATCTCCCAAACCTCTTAGGGGACTGACTGTCTCCACCCATATAATACCTTTCTTAACCTACACACCTTATTCTTCTAAAATTGATAACCAAACCCAGGTGGGTGTTTCATATACATTTTTTCTTTCCCCTGATCTGAGCACCACCTGTAGTCTAAGACCTGTTTTCAACAAAAGTTGCAACCTTCATAACCAAAATGGATTTGCTTGGTGGATGGAACCATTTATACCATTTTTAGTGCTTGATCATACAAGGAAAGTCCATTTAAGAACTCTGTGTCAAGTTTTTCCTCATTGGGTGTGCGGTGTTGCACTCCAATATATTTTAGGGGTAACTAGTTTGATGTTAAAGCATTTGAAAGCATTCACTTACTAGTTAAGCTGGGCCTTCGTCTTGAAGAGGGGCCGAGGGAGCTCTATTAATAAAAAAGCAGCTGTAAGTGTTGCTTCACCCTAAAACTTCTTAGGAACATTTGATTGGAATGTGTTAATAAACATGAGTCCTCAATAATTCCTTTAATCCTCAAACCCCACCCCACCTCCTTCCCTCATTAAGAAAACCCAACTCATTCTATTGCACAAGCAATAAATAATTGAAGACACAAATCATCGTGTTCCTGAAATAAGTGGGACTTTTGGGGGTTTCCAAATATCATTTGAACAATTCGAACAATGCTCTTTTATTAGTGAAGGGTAAGTATTTTGATGGTGCTTTGTGATGGAAATCCCGAACAAGAAAATTGGAATATGTGTCTGGTTTTATTTTTCTAAGAAGATGGGGTGGAGAGTGGCCTAACCTACAATGCTTCATCCAAGCTTTGGAATTTCTGGACACCCTAGGAGAGTCCTTACCTTCCTAAACTGAGGAAAATCATGAGTCCAGCCCCTCTAGCCATGACCCACCATCAAATACATATAGACTATTCCTCACTTTAGCTGATCCAATTTTTGTCTCCAACTTTTGATCTTGTATAGCACTAGTGTCAAAGAAAGCTAAGCTACAATTGAAGGTTATAGTGAGTTGGTAAATAGAGACAAGTTTAGAGGAAATTTTGGGAACATGGAGAGCATTTTCTAGGCTGAGATTGAATCCCATGTGCTCTGGTGGTATTCCTAGGACCATGGATATCTTGATAAGGCTGAAAGTATAATAATTAGCTGACATATGGTGATTGCATCTGTGTCTAGAACCCATTCATGTTTCAAGAATTTTCATTAGCTTGGAAAGAATGAAATACTAAATATTTACATGAAAGTGCAGTAGAACAGACACTAGATTGGGTTACCACTTATAGTTATGGTAGTTATTCTCACTCTAAGATGTGCACATACACTCGATAAATTTCCATGTTTAGCTTTGTGAGAAGTCGAACATATACTTGCTCTCCATGAAATGCACAATGCATTTTAAATGTTTGATAGTGGTCCAAAATTAGTTAAAGGCCATTCATCCCATTGTGCTATTAAGTAACAAAGAGGTTATCTTGTCGGTACTTGAAATCCTTAATTGAATTTCTTGCTTTAGGGTTGCATGCCTTTGAGTATGTCTTCAAAACCATCTCCCATATGTCCTTAGCGGAGGAGAGAAACGTACGATTCTTTCTCACGTTAGGTTGCATTGAGTGCCACAACCATAATATCACCATTGGGTTTTCTTCATCCATAGATCAAAGTGGAGATGTTTCTTGTTAGGTCCTTTCCTTGTAAGGTGGCTTAACTTGCCTTTTCCCTTGAAGCAGGCCTTCTCAATCTGCAACCATTCAAGATAATATCGTCCATCCAATCTACAGAATAGGTGTGTACTTTGGAGTTCACCTCAAATTGTGAGTAGACGTGTACCATTCAAACAGTAAGGTGGCTCAACTTGCCTTTTCCCTTCAAGTGGGCTTTCAAAATTTGCAACCATTGAAGATAATATCATCCATCCAATAGAATGGGTGTATGCTTTGGAGTTCACTACTCAAATTGTGAGTAGATGGGTCAAGCAAGTTTGAAATTTTTGGAGTCTTTGTAGGGTAAGTAGTTTTGTCTGAGATATCTTATATATTTGATTGTAGCGGTTGAGGCTAGGAAAACAATGGGACTGCTATTTGTGGGTGGCAATCAAGGGCTAGATCAATGTGGAAAAGATTTGAGGGATGTAGTCTTATGATTGAAGCTCTACTATCATGTAAAAGGTAGAGACGTTCATTCATGCTTACATATTAATTTACACATAATTCACAAAGATAAGAAAGAATCCTGGCATCTTTCTTTTGAGAGACAAATATTTGACCAAGATAGCTAGTGTATGATGACCAAATTACTAGCTAAAGACATGCAAACTAGCACAACTAAAAGATACACAAACCATATACAAGGTATGAGCTCACAACTATGCTAACTAAATACAATTTCCAACTGATTATTTGCTTTTACTAAATTGGGGGTTAGGGGCAGGGCTGTAAACGAGTCATGTTGAGATGGTATAGTGGCAAGCTTGAACTTGACTTGAATGAAAATCTTGAAACTCAAATTGGATCAAGCTTTAATTTTGAAGCTTGAACTTGACACAAATTGATACTTGATGAGCTCAAGCTCGACTCGGTTACGTTTGATCATTCTTGTAAAAATTAATTACATCACAACAACAAAAATTGAATTTGAGAATAGAGTAAGGTTTTTAGTTGACTTTGTCTTAAAATATAATAAATGTGGATTATTGATATTGTTGGTCGGGAGGGTCGAGAGGAATGAAATTAGGCTATAGAAAAGGAAAAACACAAGTTTTATAATTTTTTTCATATAAAAGAGAGAAAGGCTCGAATAAGCTCGTGAGCTACTTGAATCGGAGTATTTTAAAACTCGAATTCAATAGCTATTTGAGTAGCTTAAACTTGAGCTATCACTGAGTTGAACTTGAGTAGCTTGCGAGTAGGCTCGACTTGCATACGATCCTAGGAAGTGGGAGGTGGTGGGGATGCGGTGGGTGAGATCTTTAAGACAAAGATCAATAACTTATTATTCATTGGCATCTGCTGTTCTTAGTTATGTTTTCTGTATAATTCTACGAATGCTCAAGCTAACAGGTGGGGGTTTCATCATTCATCTTTCAGATTTTTGCCTTATGTTTATCTTTTCATGGTCTAATTTTGTTGTTCTAATTGCTAAGCTTGATTATCTTTCAATTGTTCCAGTTGATCCTGATTTCCTTTACTTATGGAGGTTCAATGCTGCTGCAGGTTTATTTAGCCGAGAAGCTGTCCCTTGTGAATGAGATGTACTTTGCCATCACACTTGATCGCAAAACTGCTGGCCCTGTATGTTATAAAATCTCTGATATTTTTTCTTCTCAATTAACCTAGTCAACTTTTAATTTGCTGGAGAATCCTGCTAATTAATTATTCCCAGATGTCATTAGACATCTATGTGAACCCCCATTTTGTTTTTCATAGAAAGAATGTGGCTAGCTGAACCATGATGATGCTTTATAAGCTAATGAAAGCATGTCTATACTGCCCATTAATGTAGTAAAATAATTCTGAACATTGTTAGTGTAATACAAAGCTACTTGCTGCTTCCTTCCTAAATAAGTTTGGCAAAAATGCCACGAAAAGATTTCTTGTGGATGCTTTTTCTTTTCCCCCTTTTTTTTTGGGATCATAAATTTGCTGTATGATTGGATGAAGTTTCCTTGCATGTCCATATTAATAAGGAAAATGTTATTGGGTGCCCCTGAGGCCCTTCAAGATGCATGTTAAGGGCCAAAAGACTAAGCTTTTTTACATATACATGCAATTGCTTTTCTGTAAAAGAGTGTAATTGTGGAAATGTGAAATGTTTCTTTTTTTGGCTTCTTATCTTTTACTATGGGACATCTGACAACAGGACCTATTAATATTTTCAAGTAAGCACTAAGCAATGATTCATTACATATGTTAATTTCTATTTTATGTGTGTGAAACTATGCTGTGTTTATATATCTTAGTCATGATCGCTCATCTTTTTGTTTTGAATTGCAGCTTATTATATCCTGTAGTAAAGGTGGAACTAGTATTGAGGATCTTGCAGAGAAATACCCTGATATGATAATTAAAGTATTGCTTCAATTCTTCTTGAATTCAAACTCATACCCTTTGAACATCCCTTTCTTTCTCTCCCTCTCTTTGGTTTTTCCCTCTTCTAGTAATTGCTAAAATTCTCATGCTTCTCATTGGATTCTATTGCTGTAAGGTCCCAATTGATGTCTTCCAAGGAATCACAGATGAGGATGCTGCTAAGGTTGTAGATGGATTAGCTTTGAAGCAGGCAGATAGAAATGCTGCTATTGAGCAGGTGAAGAAGTTATACAAGCTTTTCTGTGCATGTGATTGCACACTGTTGGAGGTAAGGGCAATTTGTTACGTTTTAGATGGTGAGGTGTCTACTGTTGGGCGGAATCATATTTTATGTTTCTTTCCTTTTTCTCTTATAATATTCTTCCACTTTTTCCAGATCTCACCATTGCTTATTCTGCTTTTTGCAGATTAACCCTCTTGCAGAAACTTCGGATAACCAATTGGTTGCTGCTGATGCAAAATTGAACTTTGATGACAATGCTGCTTTCCGTCAGAAAGAGATCTTTGCTCTTCGTGATCCAACTCAAGAAGATCCAAGAGAGGTTTGAGTTTGTTTTATATGGTGCATATATTATTGTGTTGTTTCGATAAGAAAATGAATTATGACAAAAAAAGATAATAAAATGAGTCCATCTGATATATCCCTCTTCTGGTAAGAGTATAGACTACCTGTGCATGCAAGAAAATTGCTGTGGCAGTTCTTTTGTTCACTTTTTAAAGGAGTCAGGTGTTCTCTAACCAATGCATTAGATTTTTAAGGTCCATGTTAGACTGAAATCGTAACTGAAGTATTTTCTTTCTGATTACATGTTTTAGAAAATAATTGTGAATGAAATGTATCAAGCTATTTCGTTTGGTTGATAATTTTATTCTAACTCTATGGAGGTTGATTAGGTTGCTGCCGCAAAAGCAGATTTGAACTACATTGGCTTGGATGGAGAGATTGGTTGCATGGTGAATGGTGCTGGTTTGGCAATGGCTACAATGGATATAATAAAATTGCATGGTGGAACTCCTGCCAATTTCCTTGATGTTGGAGGAAATGCTTCAGAGAGTCAGGTGAATGTGTTTAATTTGAATTTTGTAACTACCAGATGGATTTTTCTCTCCTATATAATGTATATACCAATCCCATACTGTTTATATTCATAAAAGAAAAATGGTTTAACGCTGCCATAGTTTGAAGACCTGTCCATGTGACATAGAACAATTATGCAATATGGACATTTTGCATCATCCCACAAAAGGGTTATCTAACAAAAGCTCTTGAAATATGTTTCTTTCTTTTAAATTGAATCCTTCATGGTTGGTCAGAAAGTATCTTGTAATTATATATTTGAGGTAATATTCTCTGTTACATTATTACAAGATTGCTTTGGCTCTATGCCCAGGCTAGAGGCAATTGTAATTGTTCACAGGCAAGAAAAACTAGAATGAAAAACTCCGTAGGGATCTTTCCTTGCAGCAATTTCTGAGTTCTAATATGTCACTAAATCTTATGATCATTGTTTGTTTAGCTATAGACCCTTTGTATAGGTCCAGCAATATCTTAAAATTTAAGTCTGCTTTATTATTGTTGTGGTGACTGGATGTCATATACAGGATCTGGATAGTTAAGCCATTAATTCAATTTTCTTTCTTGATTTTGTCTTTGTAATTTGATTCATTATAGCTCGTTGACTGGACTCTGTATTTACTTTCTTTTTGTTTCTTTTATGCAAATATTGATAATTAACTAGGTTGTGGAAGCTTTTAAGATCTTGACTTCGGATGAGAAGGTCAAGGCTATCTTGGTTAACATCTTTGGAGGAATCATGCGCTGTGATGTCATTGCTAGTGGAATTGTAAATGCTGCAAAACAGGTGAGAAGCCCCAAGGCCACTGGCCATTTTGTGTATTATCTCACTCGCATGATCATGTATGAATTTATATGTTCACACATGCATGAATCATGATAAGTTCTGGCCAATGTAGGTCTTACCTTAAGCACTGGCCAATTCATAAAGGTTCACTTCATAGGAAATCATTTTTATTTCTTTTGATGTGTCATGGGATTAGCTGTGTTCATATTTTAATGTATCTGGGAATCTACTTGTATCACGGCAAAGCTCTGAAGGCCCAATTGGCAAAGCGATGTACTGACAAATTTCTATCTGTACCTTATTTCATAAGGTTTCTCTTAAAGTACCTGTTGTTGTTCGGCTTGAAGGCACCAACGTCGATCAAGGAAAGAGAATATTGAGGGTATGTGCAGTACCCTCCCCCACCCACCACAAAATATTATTATCTAACTGTTTGACTGTAAAAATATCTCTGTTTTAAGGGCTTCTTGCAATTTTAGCTTTGGATGATTAACGCTTTGGTTGCCTGCATATTTTAGGAGAGTAGCATGAAATTGATTACTGCGGAGGACCTGGATGATGCGGCTGAGAAAGCGGTTAAAGCTGCTGCTAGTTAGAGTGACTTGAAAATATTCGTCACATTTTTCAGACAGGGAATTCTGTCTGTCGTTTTGGCTTAATTGTTGTGGAGCACAGGTTTTGCAGATTCTTGCTGATATATGATTTAGAAGCAGCTTTTGGTTCGAGCTGGTTGAATAAAAGAGACAAGGACATCCATCACACTCTTATTCTTCTGCACCATGCTTTTTTCCTGTCTTCTGGCCTTGTTAATGGTGTTCATATAATTCCAATTGAATTAAATATAGCAAAGAGTATTATTACTCTTCAAGGTTTGTCCTGGCTCGAGCCTAATTGTGGCTCATAGGCATAGAAATTGGAAGGCATTGGAGCGACTTCGTATATTGAGGTATGAAAGGGTGAACATCTGGAAATGAATCCTTCCTGGCATCTATCCGAGTTTCTATTTTACAATTAATCAAAATTCTCGCAAATGAATTTGTGAGATTGGCTGTTTCATTTTATGGAATACCTTTTTAAAGCTTTTTATTTTTATTTTTTGTTTTTCAACATTTGTTATCTCCTAATCTTTTTAACCCTCGGGCATGGTAGATAATATCCGTTGACGTTAAACTTATTTATTTGAAGCTGCAATCCATAATTGTGGTTATGTACTGGTGGATCCTTTTTTCTGTGGCAAAATATCTTTAGAGCTATCCATAGAAAATGAGAGACAATTAACACCTCCTACAACATTTAAAAAGTTGGACTGCTGCTGGGGCTTTATCTTTAGCTGTTCATGAAGCATGTAGGAGTTGTATCACAATTTCTTGCAAGATTGATTTGTGGAATTAATGCGTTTAATGTTGAACTTTTTTTTTTTTTCGGCCAAAATTAATAATGTCCGACTTACTGTCAATAATTTTAGCCCAGTGCTGTCATCAGCAATTGGGCATAAAATCTAACGTTATGATCAAATAAAGTACATTGATAGTCATCGAATCCATATTACCAATATTTATGTCCTTGACATTTAAGTGATTAAATTTTAGCTTTGCCCACGATTCTGCTTGCCACAACTAGTTTAGGGTGAAAACTGCGAGAATATGAATTTTGAAGCATTTTGGAAGATATGGGTTTATTTGTTTTAGCATTTTGGTATCATTTTCAAATTGATATTTATTAAAAAATTAATAATTTTATTTATAAATTAATTGAATTAAATCGATATTTAAGTGATATCAATATGATATAAATATGATGCAGGGAAAAAATCTTATATTCAAACAGCCCGTAGTCGATGCAAATTATCCCAAAATTTGCGTGATTCATCCTCAAATAATATAAATATTAATGCTAATGGACAAAGTTATCAGAACTTCCCACGTTGGTGTTGAAAGGCCAGGAGCACATAAAAACAAGACATAGACGAAAGTACACAAATGAATATGGTATCTACTTAATTCACAGCCACAATTACAGAAACTATTTGAGGACATTGCATGCCTTCTCTTACCATTCAAATCACCCATCACTATTTCCAATTTTTTTTTTCCCCTTTTCTTCTTGGTGCAGAAATATCTTTTGATTTCTTTAATTATTTTTTAAAATTATTATTATTAATTTTCCCCATTTTTCCTCCTGCCTTTCGAACAGAAAGCCATGAGTTTCGCATTGCAATCACCGAGTTTAGCCTGCCACTCTTCAGCTGCTTGTCCATGTCGGTCTGATGCAGTAACGTATGCTTTCCCAAGTAATCCCAAGCGACAACAACAGCGGGTTTGTGTTATAATCGAAGGACAAGGACAAAGTCAGTCGTTCGATCCAGTTCAGGTGATGTGTCAGTTGCGGAACCACCCCCACCAGTAAACAACCGCGACTCCGATCTTCGATCTCTTAAGCTTAAGTTACTGGTAAGCCATTTGGTCATGTTTTAATGACATGGTGATGGACTTTGTTATTATCTTTGTTATTATTGTTTTTATTATCATTGCAAGTTACGCTGGTATTAGTAATTTATCACTCATCACCAGATGGATCTGCTCATGCTCGAATGGCTTAGAGATTAAACTTAAGGGCAAGCCTCAGATTGCCCTTAGGAAAACAGGAAGAAACATGAAGGTTCAAGGATCAAAGAATATGTTGTGGATAATATGGATGGAGCGGAGGATTGACCGATTAAAATTGTCATGCTTTTGCAAGTGCTTCAATTCCATATTTTTACACGATGAATAGCACACAGCCTTGTGTCCAAAAAGAAAATTAAATGTTGAAATAATCATTTTAGTAGTAAAAATTATAGATGCAATAGTCGCTTTCAGGAAATGTAATTGTCTACACATGAACAGTATGTTATACAGATTGGTAATTTTTTGCAGTCTCGAGTGATTTTGTTGGTTTTCTTGTATAATATACTTCTTTTTCCTTGTAAATCCTAAGCTGAGGGATATGTTTATGAACAAGTTTTGGCATTTATCGGTTTATTGCTCTGCTAGGTGACTTTTCAACCTGGGAAAATTTATTTGGAATATCCATAGATGCTATTTTGCTTCCATTCTCCATTCTGTTCAGTTCCATTATTAATCGTCTTTGGTTTTATGTGTATTGCTATTACAGAGTGCTGTGTCTGGGCTTAATAGGGGTCTAGCTGCTAATGAGGAAGACCTAAAGATTGCAGATGATGCTGCCAAGGAGGTTGAAGCAGCTGGAGGACTAGTGAACCTCGAGGCAGATATCGCTAAACTGCAGGGCAGATGGAAGCTAATTTATAGCAGTGCGTTCTCCTCTCGTACTTTAGGGGGCAGCCGTCCTGGACCCCCAACTGGAAGACTACTTCCCATCACGCTGGGTCAGGTTTGGCATATATATCCTTAATTGATTTATGATTCTTGCCACACTAGTTCCTTAAACATGATGGAAGAATTTCTCATGAATATTTGGTGGAAGTTGCACAATCTTCTGATCTCGATGGTTCTATGAACTTTTCCAGAAGCAATTCAACCAAGGAACAATTGTCCATTTTCATCGATAGCTGTACTTTCTATCTCTCCACGCTTATCCCCATCTTTGTTTTCCCATATCCCTAATAGGTCTTCCAGCGAATTGATGTGTTAAGCAAAGATTTTGACAACATAGTTGAGCTTGTATTGGGGGCACCATGGCCTCTTCCTCCAGCTGAAGTGACTGCAACATTAGCACACAAATTCGAACTTATAGGTTGGTTTTTCTACTTGACTAAACCATGATTGTTTGTCATTAGTATGTAAAATTTGAAAATCATCATCCATTTAAATTTCTTAATTCTTGATTTGGTTATGACATTCCATGAAATTAGGAACTGCAAAGATTAAGATAAATTTTGAGAAGACAACAGTGAAGACAACGGGGCTTTATCGCAAGTACCCCCATTGGAGATACCACGGATACCAGATGCATTAAGGCCTTCATCAAACAGGGGTAGTGGAGAGTTTGAAGTTACCTATATGGATGCCGACATGCGCATCACCAGAGGAGACAGAGGTGAACTCCGAGTTTTTGTGATTTCATGAGTTTCACAACTCACGGACCCTGTACCAGCCTAACCTTATGGTACTTCATTGTACATCTCTATATTAGTTGAACGAAATCAATCAAAGTTTCGTCGCTTTCATTACTATCTTATCTTATCAGTGATATCATGCTGCTGCAAGAATGAGTTCTATTGTACGGGCATGGGCTGCAATTTCCTCTTCTCAAAGCTTATTCAAACTACCATTTCAACGTGTATATCATTAGAAACCACTCATTAGTCTGATGGTCACCAATAGATGGTGATTTACATGATCCATCCTTCGTTGATGGTGGGTGACTACCACTGGATAGTTAAAGAATAAAAAGGGAGAAATAGAGAGGGGAAAGAAAAAAGGGGGAGTTCCAGGTCTTGGGTCATGGGATATATTACCCGATTGTGAAAGTTCAGGTTTTTTATTTGTAGTCTGTTTGGATTGATTGGTATTCATCTGTTTTTATTTTGATCTGCATTTGTACTTTATCTGTATCTTTTATGTATTTGATTTGTTTATGAATAAAAATATTATTTTTAATTTATATCTGTTCCTAAATAAAAATTTATTTAAAAACAATAAAAATAAGATGAAACAAACAAATCTACTCTCCTATGATAGCTGGCAAGCTAGGTTGTAGGCTGGATGGCCTATCTTTATAGGATGTGTCTGGTGCGATTCGGTCTAATTCAACTTGGAAACGTACAAAATGGTAATACTTAAAACTTAAAACTAAGTTTCAGCTATGGGTTGGATGGCCTAATCTATTATATTGGTTGGTTCATAATTATTTTGAGAAAAAAAATGGTACAGCACGGATCCTTTCTTTTTTAAATACTTAAAATTAAAAACATATTTATACCTGAAATTAGTGCATTGTAATATATATATATATATATATATAGTATATTTATATAATATTTATTTTTGAAACCCTTTTACATATGCATATTTAATATGAGACAACATTTCCTTCTTCCTTCTCTGCCCCCGCGAAAATTTCTTATCACAATTTCTTATTCGATTCCTTTTTTACCTTAGCCCTGCCTACCTTTAGTAGTGTGCCGAGTTGCAACCCACCTGCTTATACTTGCAAAAATGGTGTAAGTAGCGATCCCAAGGATTGTGAATTACCCACCACGAGGTGGTGAATGGTTCGCTGCCAACCTTTATTTGAGGGCTTAGGTTTTTGCTTTAATTGATATATTTTTATTTTCTTAAAATATTCGTTATATCTAATAAAAATAAATATATTCTTTGATGTACGAGTGAGTTGATGGAAGAAAAAAAAGTTATAATAGTAGTTACTTTTATTAATAAATCTTCAATTTGTTAATTTCAAACTTCCAAATTTAAAATTTGGAGGCCAATAGCTTATGGCCTAATGAAATCTTTTGTAATTTCTCGTGTGTAAGAGGTTCAGGTTCGAATCCCTTATCCATTGTAATTAGTTAAAAAAAATTTAAAATTGAAAGAGCACCAAACCTTGATATTTATCCTAGTATTATCCCATTTTTTTTTGCTCTGTTCAACAACATATCAAACTATTGTTACAGTCTACGTAATTCATAATTTACTTGATTGTTGACATAGTTTATACGATTTGCTTAATTCAAGCACGATGGCAAAATTGGAGTATATTTTATAACAATAATATGAAAAATTTCCTTGAAAAACAAAAAAGAGGAAGGGGGAAAAAATGTACATGCTACTTTTTTGGGTACATCATGGATATTCTCCTCTTTTAGACAGTGGACTTGATCCTTCATGGGATTACATTTGCAGGAAAGGTCCTTGTTCCTATTAATGCATATATTTACTAAGGCCTGAATCTTACTCTTAGGCTAGAGCATCTACTAGTGTTAAGTCCATTAGCCAATCGGGCCAGCACTGGAGTCTGCACAAAAGATACCAAATTGAAAAAAGCACCCATCAACTTGAAATTATGCTTCCCGTCCGACTATTTCAAGTTATCAAAGCCAATGCCAGCCTGATAGGAACAGAAAAGAAAAGAAAAGAAACGGTATCAGTCTACAGATTACTTAGATGGTTTTTTCTTATAATCTCATGGACAAAGTAATGACAAACTTTAATTGTGGATTCAATCACTTCCTTAAAACGAAACATATGTTTAATTTCATAGAAAGAAGTAAATATCGGATTTTGTGCTTGAACTTTTAAGTGATCAATTTAATATCTAATTAAACTTTTTATGGTTATTTTTACTAGTTTTTTAACATTGTATGCTTTGTTTACGACATAGAAGAAATAATATATGATTAAATTTTTACTAATACTCCTAACACTGCCTAGCATTAATAGGTTGTTTTTTTCATGCTAAAAAATAAAGTAAACAGTTTTAATTATATATTAAATTGGCTATTTTAAAATTCAGAACCCAAATTTAACATTTTTTCCCTATAACACATATGTTGTATATAATGGTGATGAGGTTCCACTGAAGTTTGATTCTAGTATAATACTTGAATGACAACACCGAATATAAAAGGTCTTACCAGAAATTTATGATTTTGTTTCAGCAGAGGAGTTAAATTGGCACAAAAAGATTCTATGTCAGCGCTAACATCTTTCGATTTTCCTAAATATTCCATAAACTTCTTTCTATCAGGAACAAGTTGCACGGTAACCTGTTATCACATTATCAAACATTTTCAGCAAGTGAAAAATAAAATATTAAAAAAAAAAAAAGAATAATTACAACTTTGACCCTTTTAACTTATTAATTATGATTATTATTGGACTTTTAAGATATGATTCACTTCAATAAAACCCTTCAAAGTATGTAACAGTATATAATCATAGTCATAGTGAGTGTAACATCCTCAACGGGGTCAAACAATATTTTAGGAGCTCATGACAACATTATGCAAACACAATAGTTATAGGATTGGAAAAGAAAACATGTCCGATCAATTTAATTGGAAATATAATGAGAGATAAGTCTTTTAGATTGTTGGATTTTTATTTGTATTGGATCTATATTAGTAACTTATCAGTATTGGATTCGTATCGATAACTTAACGGTATCGGATCAGTATCAGTTCGATTTGGTCAGTTTATGAGTAAAACTATTATTTTTTTGTAAGTATCATTTTTGTATCGTTCAATATCTGTTTGGTTTGAAAACAAAATCAAACTAACTATCCAAATATGTCCATATAGCATTTTGTTGTACAAACTAGATTAGACATCATGATTTAAGAAATACTAAATAGTATAATTCTCTTGTACCATATTTGGTATGTCTAATATTAGACAGTATTAGGTAAAATTCTTGCTAAAAGATTTTATTTTTATTTAATTTAATATTTTTGTACCATGAAATATAAGAGATGAAAATTTTAAATTTTGGAGATGGTAAAAGAGGGATGAAGTAAGGTGATTACCGAGAAAGCTGAACTAGCAACCCAGCCATGCCATTTCTTGAGAGTCTTGTTATAAGAATCAGTACAAGCATGCAACATTGACCAATCCGGATGCTCCAATAGGTTGCTGAATAATTGTACCACGAAGTCCATGGTTCTGAAAAACATTTTTAAGAGGTGGTGACCATATATATATATATAGCACCAAATCCAATATCCTAGTTTCCACATGAAAATAAGCATAAAACTAAACCAGAATTTGCCAGCTGAAAGTAGGAAAAAAATTTAATAATATAATATTATATATTATTAAAATATCATAATTTAAAAATAGGTTTTCATTGATTTAAGGAAAAACTTCCCAAAGAAGGAAAAACCGAAAAAGTGAACTTTTCCATTTGAATTCCACCTCTTTTTCCTTGCCTCAATCCTAACAATGTGTAAAGTTTCTTCAAGAATATCTATTAAAAAAAAAAAAAATTCAAGACATTTATTGCCCTTTCTCTAATGTTTTGTTTAGTTTTACTTTTACAGCCATATGAAATTGATACGAGGGAATTTCTTAAAGCTAATATTGTATTCAAGTTAAAAAATGAATAAAAAAAAGATTTTTTATCAACTAAGATTTTGTTTGAACTTTGTCGCCCCTTCCATTAGGACACTTTACTAACCTTTCTTTAAAAATAGTTGAACTAAGAATAAGAGCATCTGAAAATATAGGGAAAAAAAGTAGACAAATCTAGTCAGGATACTACTAATAATTGGTACCTAGAAGGAAGACTTCCATTTTTCTTTTTAAATAATTTATGCAACTTTGCAAGTTCTTATAATTATTTATTTTTTGAAAATTCTATGGTCCATACTTCTTTTAACGTGACTAACTTCATATAATTGTTATTCCATTGACTAACGTCTCAATTGTGTTTGAACTCTTAGTATTTTTTATATTAAAATTTTATAATCAATTTATGGTAGTATCATGGATTAGTAATGAAATAGCCATATGTGAAAATTATGATTTTATAAGGAATTCTATTAAATATCAATCTCATTCATTTTTCTTATTTATTCCTGCAACAAATCTTAAATTTTAAATAAAAAATTCGCACTGGACTTTTTCTCTGAACTTCAATCTCTCCCCCCATTTCCTCTAATGTATTTCTTTCTCTTATAATCCCAAACATTCATAAATAATAGTAATCCATATATGTGATATATCCATTTTTTTAATGAACTAGAAAACAATCGATTGATAATTTAATATTTAGAAATTGTACTTTAGGGATCGGATTCCAGGATTGGCAACCAAACAAGGCGTTAATGTCTTCGTAACCTTCTTATTTTCTACCAAATACTTGATTCTATTTCGTTAACCGCAAACCCAGTTTAAATCTCTTTCATCCATCAAATCCCATATTTTGGTCCTTTCGTCCAAGAACATATCCTTAGCAAAGAACATCAAACTCCTTGTTTGGTTGATTGTATCATGATATTAATTTCTAAGAAGGAACTTCTCATCACAGTACCGTATTATCAGTAATATCAAAATTAAATTGATTATAAAAGAAATTAATGTATAATAATTTAAAAGATTTGATCACGATTAAAAAAGATTTGTACCATTTATTGATGTGATGGGACTGATTCTATTATAACCGCCACAATACTGTAAAATTTTTCATCCAAGGAATATATGGTTCCATAGTTTCCTCACACAACTAGACTAAAAGTCAGATTCCTCCTGGAATCTTATTCCAAAAAATTGCAACACGATCTTCCTCTTCCCTACTCCTCTTTATAAGGCTCCTCTCTCTTTCTATTTCTTTTCATTACTTAAATCGAAACATATGCACATCAAATTAAGCAAATAAAATAATCTGTATAGTCTCGTATCCATTTATTAAAAATTATCAAATAATGAATTTTTATCAAAATCTAAAGAGCTGAATTCTACCAACAAAATGTATTGCCCTCCAACCCCTGTTTTATTGACTAAGGCCAGTTCGAAAGATGTGCTTATTACATAAGACTATGGCCTGTTTCATTCATCTTATTTTGATCGTTTTGATTTTGATTTTTATCATTTTTAAATAGACTGTTTATTAAGAAATAAATATAGATGAAAAACATAAATTTTTACATATAAACAGATCAAACAAACAAAATACAGCTAAGATGCAGATATGGATTAAATACAAATGAAAATCAAACATTCTGCCTGGAAACTTTCTTTGATTAAAATGCAAATAAAATAAGAAAAGCTATTATTAAGGCAAATCATGCAATTAATTCATGCATACTAACTCACAAGAATGGAAACTAAACAAGGTGTTAGTATGTATTTGCAATCTTTTCTCCTTTTTTTCCTTGGTTCATAGTAGAAAAACAAAATAAAAATAAATAAATACAAAATGCAAGGATAAGATCCATTTTAAACGATATCAATTTACCTTGTCAACCAGAGAAGTGCATTGGTGCAACTAGAGGAAGCTTTGGCAGTTCTACACCCAACCTCCGACAGTACGATGTTGTACAATAGGTTGTATTCTGACGGATTCGATGTATACATGGATTCCAATCTCTAGCAGATAAAAGACCCACTTAATCTTACTAGTTGTGGAAAAAGAAAAAAGAAAAAAAAAAAAAAGGAAAACTGTGTGTTCTTATATAAAAAAATTTCAAACGGTCTTCAATTTTTTTTTTTTTTTTTTTTTTTTTTTGTTAAATCTTCCCCCTCTCTATTTCTCTTAAATTGTATGATAACAGTTTATCCATCTTATCAAAACACTTATGAGGACTGGTATTGAGCGGTGTAATTATTTAAACGGTAATATAAAAGAAAATAAAAACGAAATAAAGTTATATGAAGTGTTTATATAATTTATGTCCCTACTCTTTCTTAATTAAAAAAACTATATGTATCTTTTTCAAATAATTCTATATATTAATTTACTTTATTATTATCATCTTTCAGTTGTCATCTAATATTCTACAAAACTGCCATTGTGGGAGAGAAGATTTATTAGCTATTATTATAGGTTTACATTTACTAAGGTGGCCATAAGCATTAGAGGTGCAAGTTTAATTAAATAAAAAATTCATGAATTAAGCCAATGAATTAAAAAAATGCACTAAAACAAGAAAAGGGTAGATAGATGCGTCTATTCAAGTGTGTTTATTTCAATAAATTGAAGGTCTAGAAAAAAAGGAATGATTTGGAAGATCAAGATAAAACTTTGTAGTATTTGGCTATTCGCTAGTAACAATATAATGAAAACGGTCCATGAATAAAGATAGATTTAAAATTTGATTCCAACAAAATATAGTAGCTAGGGTTTATTCTTACCGATATATTTCCACCCACTTCAAATTTCACAAACGTCATGGAAGCTCCGAATTTATCTGTGGATAAAAAATAAATGATCAAGTTATTGGCAGGACACATTAATACATATAACTACAAATAAAGTGTGTGGAAATAAATAGATGGAAGCAACCAACCCTAATTGTAATCATTGTAAGTTTTAACTTTTTCAAAGGATTTTAAAATCCTGAATAAGCCCGTGGTCTTAAATTAAAAATCTATGTGGTGTTTTTTATAGGCAGAGAAAAATGAAAAAAAAAAAAAAATTGATTGTGGGCTGTTCGAAACATACATACCTAGTACTGATATTGTTTGTTTGCATATATCGAGAAAGGGTTTGGTCAGCATATCTCCCCTTTCCGATTTGGCATTCTTGATGTGTTCCAAGGCTGCGGTGAACGCAGTTGCATCCATTTTCATGCACTAACTACAAAAAAGCAATTTCAAAAACATCCATGCTTTGATTAGAGACGAGCAAAAAAATATATGGCAAAGTTATTGATGTCATATCTTGTCATTTATGTATATACATTTAGTGGACCAAAGCGTATTAATTTGATGTAAGTGTAAATTTAAATAAATATGTGTTTTAGCCATTTTAAATTTTTAAATATGAAATTTGATAGATAAAAAATTAGATTAGCTATCAAAACTAGCTAGTTCAAATTTTTTAAGTTACGCATTTTAATATTGATCATACATTTTCAGCAAAAAAAATACATGAAAAATGAAAAAAAGAAATCCTTATTTGATATAGTAACAAGAATCTCGAAACGCCATTTCCCATGGCGATCAAACCTTGAAACATCCTGGAAACTACATTTTTACATTGCGTGTATGTCCATTCCATGATGATTGGGGGCAGCAAAAGAAAGGGAAAAAAAAAAAAAAACAACTACAACTACGTAGGATTGTTGAAAAAATGTTAATGATAGTTCTTGGCAAACGAAATGGGGTTAATTTTTCATGCAAAAGATCTTAATAAAACAATTTTTGGCGGCCAAACATTTTACAAATCTAAATAGATCTTTATTATATAAGAAACCCAAAATAACTCTTTTAACTATAATGTAGATCACAAAATTAAAAAAAAAAAAAAAAACTTTTAGTTCTCCTTTTGAGCATAAACGAAGTACTCACGTCATGATATTTTCTACAATATAATAGCTGCACATAAGGAAGATACCTAATTGGTGATTACAAATTGGGAAAAAAAAAAACGATAGAGAGAGAGAGAGAGAGAGAGAATTTTATTGAGATTTACCTTTCTTTTGTGATATGCATACTGGTGATGAAGAGAATATCTGAAATCTGGTCATCAAATGTTTGCAATATCAAATCAGTGAAAATCAAATTGGTGGCTATGTAATATTATTACTTATGACGACAGCAATTTCGGTCGAACGCTCAGGTTAAAAATACTAGGTTTTGTTTTTTTTTTTTTTTTAATTTGGTTCTAAGGTTAATGAACAACCTTGAATTTTCGTTTTGTTTTTTTGGAATCGCTTATTTTGGTTGTTCTTGTGCTTTTCATTGGTTCATGTTACATACACAGTTGCAACCTGGGCCATACATTGCATTATGCTCCGAAATTAAGGGAATAGAACAATAATTGACCTCTTTTTTAGACTCTCTCTCCCTCTCCCTTTCTCTCTCTTCCTCTCCATATGTGTGCATGTACATCATGCATCAATGCTTGACATATACACAGAATCTATAGGTTGTAGAAATTGAAATATGTTGCTTATGATTATTATAGTAACTATGCTAACATTTTAGGGTTTTTTTTCAATAATATTTTAGGGATGTTATATTCAGTACTTTTTTACTAGGGGTGTTCATTATTGGGGAAAAAAATAAGGATATTGATAGTTCAGGTTGTTCGATATACAAGTTGAACTAAATCAAACCGTATTTAAAATAGTTACTTAAACACCTAATAAATCAAACCGCTTTAAAAAATTTGAGGTTTTGAGACGAATTGCTTTAAATATAGGGTCTGTTTGTTTTGACTTTTTCCGGCAGATACGGACACTTTTTCAAACTTTTTTCTAACAAATTATTTATAAAAAAATAGATATAGATAAAAAAAAGTTGACAGTTCTCATCAAAAGATCAAATAGAACAAATATAGATAAAATTTGAATGCAAATCGGACATATTTACATATATCATTTTAAAAAAGATATAGAAATAGATGAAAAACAGACAATCTAAACAGACCCTATAATTCGATTTGAACTGCTTTTAGAATATACTTACTTAGATTGATAATATTAATAAATTATTGAATATTTCAAGCAAACTATATTCCTTATTTTAACTTTTTTATTTCCGAAATCTATTAATTATTATTATTTATTTGCTCTTTTATGTCCAATGCTTATCTCTTCATGCCCATGCAACATATGAGAAAAAGGAAACAAAAATGAATAAGATAGAAGAAGCCTTGATTTACGGTATACGTTCCTAGCTAAAAGAACAGTATAAGAAAAAGAAACACCAAAAAGGGGAATTAGAACTTAGAATGTGACACAGCGGAATACGAAAGGGGAACAATCGCAAGACTTTGATTCGCGCACGAGTACCGGCTTGTGATCTTCAAATATCCATTGATTCTGAGAATACCTAGATATTTGGCATCAAAAGTCGAAATCTACACAAAATTACGAATTTTGGGATAAAGAGAGAACACTCTCAAAGAAAATTCATTCAAAATAACATATTCTGTCATATGCCATAGGGCTTACATATATATAGGCAAGCTTGAAAGTTGCCATAACTGAAAAATTGACTAAAACCTATTAAATAATATTAAATAACATTTAAAAGGAAAAAATAAAACGGACATCCTATTAAAAGACATTAAATCCTATGAAACCGACATCCTATTAAAAAACATTAAATCCTATTAATATCCTAATAAATGATACTAAAAATTATTCTTTAAAAAATATTAACTGATATTCTAAATGCATTGACCACATTATTAATTACGAATTTGAGAAACCTAAATGACATATAAAGTACGCCGCTCCAACATGCGCAGTGTAGAACTAAAGGCCGATGGCATATGTTGTTGGCATAAGATTTTTCGTCTCTTCATCCTATACTGCATCAGAATGGATCATAATCCTCTGGCGACTCTGATGAAAAGAGAGAGAGAGCGAAAACGAAAAGATCATACTGTAACATAGTTTTGAGAGTGAAATATATTTTATTGCATAAAATTTAAAGGTTAAATCTTATTGATGCATTTATTCACATCTTGCCATTGTTATAAATAGCAATTTTATCATTTAAGTAGATACATTATCTAAAATTAGTAAAAAGGCATTCAAAGTGCCTCAACTTTGTATTTTAGACAAAATTATATCTAAACTTGCCTTCTTCATGTTTTTAGCATCTCTATTTTTTCGTTTTTAGTTACTTTTGGTGTCTCTACATGAAGAATGAAAGTTTGCCCAAAATATAAAGTTAAAACACTTGAAATGCATTTTTTTCCCCTAGAATTATTAATAATAATTGAATTACTATTAAATATTTTATCTCCATATTTTGCAATGAAAAATAACACTATCAAACATTTTAGCATGTAAAGAAAAAGAATAATTACAAGTTTGGCATTTTCAAGTTATTAATACTTATGATTACTATCGGACTTAATCCTTTAAAGCAAGGATCGATGCAAAACTGTTGTACTTGGCGGCCAAGCTTTCTTAAGTTAATGTTAGACTTATTGATATTATAACTTCACTTCATTTTGTAATTATACCGCATATTATGATATGTTTATTTATCTATTTGAGCTATAACAAAATGGAAAAAAAGGAAAAAAAAAAGAGAGAGAAAATATAACACATGATAAACAATTATTAAAGTCCTAATTTCATAAAATATTATACATTCATCGATGTTTAGAAATAAATATTATATAAAAGGGTTAATATCACATTTTATACTTGAAATTTTCCTAAATGTATAATCAACCACATGAATTTTAAAACAATCAATTTAATGTTTAATTAAAGTTTTCCAATTTACTAATGCTACCTCAACTAGAATAGGCACTTCTAGTGAATAAATAAATGATATGTATCAAGTAGTCAATAAAACACTAGAAAATTAAATAATTAAGTAAGTGTATTAACATACACATTGTCCAATTAAACAATTAAGCAAAAAATGAAAAAAAAAATCATATTGTATTTAACATTAATTTTATTATTATAGTTTTTCTTTCCCAGTAATTAAGATACTTAGATATTAAGCAAAAGAAAAATATAAAAGACCACCCAGGGACATTGGTTTTCATCCCTTGGAGATTGGAAACAAAAGAGCCATTGGTAGGCCCAACATTTTACGATTATAGTTGACTCTCCTCATTATATACCAATGGGAATAACACCATCTACAAAAATCTTGGGGGTAGACCTAGGAATGTAACTAGGTTGGGTGTCGAACGGATCACATGAATCTGAAACTCAACTCGCTATCTTATAGGACTTATTAAACCTAACCGTATAACCCTATAAGATTTTGATACTATATCTAAATCTACCCACAACGTTTGATTTAGAACCCAAAACCAAACCCTATAATTCTATTTTTTTTCAATCTATTTTCAAATTTTAATAATAAATTTAAGAAAAACCGGTATTTCTAACACAAGTTTCCTATATATTTAAAAATAAAAAGATGCATATAGTATTGATAGAAAATATTGTAGACCACATTCATTATATAACATTTAAACACATAAATATATTACTTTTGTCATCGTATAATATCTTAAAAACATGGTTAAACTAAATCTCTTGTTGAGACTAAAATATAACAAATAAGAAATACTATTAATCTCCACAATAATAATGACTTGAACAAAGTTTAATAAAAAGTTCTAAATCTGCAACTAATTTAGTAGACATAAAATAAAAATCATCTTTACGAGGTAAAAAGGATGGTAGCTCTTTTGTGTCTTCTTTTCTTTCCTTAGCCCTTTAGTAATGTTTTTATTTATTTTTTCAAATTAAAATACCAGATTATTAGGTATCCATCGGGTTTTTATATATGATCCAAACTCGACCTACAATCCTATAAGGCTTTTACTATATATTTAAACTCAACCTTAAAATCTTATAGGATTCAACCCTATAGGGTTTTTAATGGATCGGACAGGTCCAAAATCCTATAACGGCCCACCCAATTACATTCCTAGGCAGGCCTTCTTAGCCCCCAATAAGTATGTCATAATCATAGTTGTTAAAATCACGAGTCAAATATATATTTTTACAAATTTATAATTTTATATACTTTTTCTTAATCAAAATGGATGAAAAATTGATTAAATCCAGACTTTTGGTTGAATTATGAATTTATGCATATGAATCTACACATTTATAATTTTACTAATTTTGTACAATTTGTACAATTCTATTGATTTTATGTATTCCAATGAATAGTAAAATCGCAAATTTGACAATCATGATCATAATATACAAAATAATTCTCCTCATAAGTGTAACTCAAGTGGGATATTATATATATGTAAGGATCCGACCTACCTAATACCCATTATTAGGCATGTCAAATCCAACGCATAATACATAAGTATTATAGAACACTCAAGTATTATACGTAAGGTTATCTAAAAAGAAGATATTTGTATCGGTTGTTTGTTTAAACCAGCTTTAAGGCTTATAATTGTCACATAAAACTACCCAACATATGGGTAGGTTAACTTTACAAAACTTGAGAGAAATTTTAGTATCAACAAGTGACACTTCAAAAGTTTACAAACCTAATTCATCATAAAAACTTGAAAGAAAACTTAACATTTTATATTACAAACAAGGCTTCATCAACAAGCCTATATCAAAATTTATATTTCATTTTCAAAGTCTTAAAGGAAACTTGAATAAAACTTTCTTGTTTGCATCGGGGGTTCCTGGCCGTCCTACTCGTCCAAAAAGGCTTCCCAATCGATCCCATAACCCATATCATTGTAGCAATCATCCTCAACACCACCTGCAAAATAATATCATGAGCCAAAGGCCCAGTATGCAATTACACAAGCAAATACAAAGTGACAATCGCACTTAAGCTAAATGCAATGCAATAATAAAAAATTTATTTATCTTTGATTAAATGAGTAAAACAGCATTAGAGTATTCAAACTCCGATTGCAAGCCTAGGGACTTGGGGGTCTTGAGTAACATTAGCTGCTCAGGAGATTTTCATAGGCTGTCTAAAGACCTATAACTCCTATTCCTATTGAAACAAAGTAATAATCTCATCTAGGGTTAACAGCCGTTACACAACTTTACTTAACTTAATCCATAATGTCATCTAGTTCAACCGATCCCATAAACATGAATTAAATCATATTATTTCCTCTTAAGAATAAGCAAACGTTACCTTAATACTATCCACCCTATCGATTACCCACTTAGCCACTCATAAATTACCATTGCATCATGGTAAAAGAAAAGTCATTTCAGTATGACAATGTGGTCTAAGTGCCTAACTACTGTGTCATTGCATCATGACAAGGATGTCTCGCTTCAGACTAGATTCAATTCAAACAAGATTTAACTTATAATTGATTAAATCTATTTAAGGTATGCCACCTATGTTCAAACCCAATTGGGTGTGTGAGTCTATCAAGAAAATCATTGCAAGTTAAAACTTTTATTCACAATAACATATTAACTCATTAAAATAATCATTATACTTATAAAAGATTCTAATCATCTCATCTATTATTCATTTAATCTTAAATACTCATATAACATTTTATTAATCATCTATCTATTATTATCAGAGATTTATTTATTTATTTATTTTTATTTGAACAATACTAAGGGATTTATCACGCCCATTACAAATGTCGTGATGGGTATCATGGGCACCATCACGTTTATGATCTTGGGTCGTGATGAAAACAAATGATCTTATCATGCCCGTAATAGGAGATAATGCTTGTCGAGCCTGGATTTTTTCCACTAATCTTAATCTGGTTCATTTCTCCTAACCCGATTCATATTAAACCCGAACCCATTTAACATGAATCCTCGACTAGGGGTTAAAAGAAATTTTAAAAAAATTTAGAGTCGCCACCCGATATAAATCGGGAAAAAATAAAAAGCTAGGATCAATGGGTCGGTTGATCCTAACTTAGCTACTAGTCTGCGAAAATTTGATTTAAAAAATCAACTTTTAAAACCAGATATCATGGATTCGGGGGCTAACCTATTAAAACCAAATGGTTACCACTTTTGGAATTTTAAATTTATAATCTATCCTTTTCATGCTCAAAAATCAAATAATATATTACATAACAAATATTTACAAGTCAAATCATTTATTTTTATTTTTTATGTGCTTTTCTTCATTTTATTTTTATTATTTTTTAGAACATAAACATAACAAATATCTTATATTTACAAAATATTTATTTACTAAAAAGAACAAAACATTTTTTTTATTTTTTAATGTCGCCCCGCAGGTGCCTACGTACTCGCTAATCGAGATCAGACAAAACGTAGTTCTTTTAAAAAAAGAACTTAATTTGTTGATCAATTTTATTTTTGAACTCTTTCACTTTAATTCATTAAATTTTGAATTTTTATGAAACCATTTTTGATGATCCTATGATCTAATCAATTGATTTTCATTTCATGAAAATGCAATTTTTCTAAGTCCAAAATCATTTTCCAAAATCATTTTATGATATTCATGGCTAATTTAATGCTACATGAAAATATTTTGATTGAACTTTGGATGATTATTTCCATAGCTAATTTATGAAAATAATTTGATTAAAACTGGATTATTCTCATAGCAAATTTATGAGAATGATTTGATGAAAACTTGGATTATTCTCATAGCAAATTTATGAGAATGATTTGATGAAAACTTGGATTATTCTCATAGCAAATTTATGAGAATGATTTGATGAAAACTTGATTATTCTCATAGCAAATTTATGAGAATGATTTGATGAAAACTTGATTATTCTCATAGCAAATTTATGAGAATGATTTGATGAAAACTTTGATTATTCTCATAGCTAATTTAATGCTATATGAAAATAATTTAGATTGAAAAATTTAATCCAAACTCACCTGGACCGTTGGATTGTTCGGATCAGATCTGGAACGCTGATCTGGATGTGGACCGTTGACCGTTGACCATTGACTGCGCAGGTAGACTGAGACCAACAATCAATTTGTTTTTCTTCCCCCAGGAACGAATTGATCGCTTGCAATTGGTTCGAAATGACAGTGAAATGAGATTACCATCACACGGCTTGGACCTCGACTAAAAGCGGATTGGACTTTGGATCTGATCTGGAGCGCTGATCTGGATGTGGACCGTTGACCATTGACCATTGACCGTAGACCATTGACTGCACGAGTAGACTGAAACCAACAATTGATTTGCTCTGCTTCTTCTTTTTTTTTTTTCTCTCTCTCTTTTTGTGTTTTTCTTCTCTCTAAACTCTTACTTTGAAAATTTTCGAATGCTTTGAATCTCTGAGTAATCCTTGTAATTGTTGTGTTCCTTTTGTTCATGGATCATTCCTATTTATAGATCCATGGTCTGATTTCAGTTACGAATTGCATTTAATGACTTCCCAATTTTTCGTAAAAAATTTAATTCGAAAATTGGAATTTGATTCATTCGTAACTGACGAAATTAATAATCAGTTACGAATTGCATTTAATGACTTTCCAATTTTTCGCAAAAAAATTAATTTGAATTTGGTTCATTTGTAACTGTCAAAATTAATGATCAGTTACGAATTGCATTTAATGACAAAATTCATTTGTAACTGACAAAATTTAATTCGAAAATTGGAATTTAATTCATTCGTAACTGACGAAATTAATGATCAGTTACGAATTGCATTTAATGACTTCCCAATTTTCTGAAAATTGGAATTTGATTGATGATCAGTTACGAATTGCATTTAATGACTTCCCAATTTCCTGAAAATTGGAATTTGATTTGTTCGTAACTGATGAAATTGATGATCAAATCCTCGAATATTCGATCCTATCTCTGTATAGGATCAATTGAATCGTTCAAATTCATTGAATTTGATCAGCCGCCATTGATGATTCTTCAATAAATCCAGTCTATCCCATGCCGACATTGAATCCTCATCCTTATTTGCCTCTTCATGGAATCAAACCCAGGTCCTGTGGCTGGTCTAGTCATATGGGTCAGTGGTCTTAACTGTTAGGCCGTTAGCCTGTACCTGGTTGGGTTCAACAAATTTAAACTTTAAGACTCATTCAAAATAATTTTTGAAAATTTGTTTAATTATCTTTATGAACAATTTATAACAAAAATATGTATTATATCAAGCTCAAATAATTTTTTTTTATAATAATGTATTTTTTTCTCTTTTTTTTTTGTTTATTTTGGAAAAGACACACTGTTTTTTTTTCTCATTTTTTTTATTTATTTACCTTACTACTTCTTATTTTTGCTACTTTTGATTTTTTGTGCTATTTTTTGATTTTTATCTATTTTTACTATTTTTTTGTGAGCTTGACATAATACTAATTTTTATCATAAATTTGAGCATTAAATTGAGCAAAAATTGGGTGTCTACAATGCTCCCTATCATGACAGTGATATAGACTATGATGATGATTATGCCTATAATAAACTTTATAAAGATTTTCTAAAAACAACCTAATGAGATAACGACCCTTATTATGGCCGTAATCTAGCTTTAAAACCACACAGAAGAGATAACAACCCTTGAAATGGCCATAATGTAGGCCTTATTATGCTTGTGAAAATACTTAAAGAAGATTACGAGCCATGTAACGTTCGTAATTGAAAGGAAAATACAAATTCGAGAAGATAACGGCCTTGATTACGCCAGTAATGAACATGACATTATCCTATGATACCTGTTTCAAAAATTGATGAAGTCCTATGTCCTCTAACTCTTTACTAAGCCTTTAGACATTTGTAAAAACATACCAAACAAGTCTATGAACAATTATTAAGCATCACCAAGCTCACTTGCTCACATAACTCCATTTCACATACATGTACACAGCAAACCTAATCTAAGTATATAATCTCATCATTTATGCTTGTTAACCGTTATTATTACCCTAATCATTCAAAGTCTACTTATGTATCACTAACAACATCCATACATGCATCATATCATCATAAACTCCATATTCTTTTCATCAATCACTTAAGATACATAAACTTATTTGCATCTCTAATTTAACATATATAATACCATGCCCTTAATTCACATTAAACATCCAAGTTCTATCCTATCTAACATTAACATCACTCAAAATCATGATTAAACAAAACAAACAGAAATCAACTTTTACTTACTTTTACAGCTATTTCTAGAAATCAAGTTTGTTTTCCCCACTTCCTTAGCTTGATTCACACTTCCAAGCCTTGGATCTAGTCTGTAATGACTTAGAAGGAATTTTAATGGAGAAATTTTGGTTTATTTAGGCTTAAGAGATAGAAGAAATGGAGAGAGAAAGACGATGGAAGATAGAGTCTGCTTTGGATTATGATATTTATTTACTTTTTGACTTTTGGCACTTTAGAATTCTTTAGAAGAAGTTAGAACATGGGCTTAGGCTGTGATTTATGTACGGGGGCTTGATTATTACTTGAATTAGTCTTGCGCTTAGAATTTAGGCTCCAAAATCTGCTAGCCATACATTAAAACACACATACATCTTAATCTAATGCAATTCAACAATCATATATATTTATTACTATAATTTCATTAACACACGTACACTTCAATTACAAGAATTTCTAATGCTAAGAATTTGTCATATCACTAGATTAAATTATACTAACTTAACTATAATAATTTAAATCACAAATCATTATTTAAACATATATAAGCAAAATTAGTTTAGTATATTAAATTTTTAGGTTATTTCAATATATATTATTATATATATTCTCTTCTTAAACAAGGAAGGAGTAAGTTTCTCTAGCCGATCCTAAACTTTTTGAGCATAACAGAATTGTACATAAACAAAATTTTTGCAAAGAAAATATCTAAACTTTTTGAATTTTGCACCCATCAAACTTTTGGCCTAAATTTGGCCATTTTTTCCCACCATAAGATGACATGTATGTTTTCTCGATCTCAATGGCAATTTCTCTATGCTAATCAGCCCGTTATTTATTCTATTCTCTCCTTGTTTTTTTTTTCCACTTACGGGCCGAACTTTCTCTTCTCTCTCTTAATTTTTTTTCTTCCTCTACATTTTTCTTCTTTCTCCCTCGATTGATCATTGAACATTAAATTTTCTCTCTCCTCTTTCTTTTTTTTTTTTAAAATTTTCCTCTTTCTCTCTCTATCTCCTCCTCCTCCTCCTCTTCTTATTCTTCTCTCTAAACTAGAAACCAACCAAACCACAACCATACCTAAGCCTTTGACCACCAATAACATAACCCAACATGACCCGCCACCTCCAACCAAAACCCAAATTCACTCTAAAACAACCACCATTTCCGTAAAAAACCCACACCGATCACCATCTTCTTCTTCAAAAAAAAAAAAAAAAGAAGGAATAACAATCCAATCTTTATCTAAACGATACTAATTTTTTCTACTTCACATTTACAACAAAAAATATACCTATTTTCTATTGCATCTACACAATAACAAAATATATATATATAATAAGTCTCATATTTAGCTTGAAGGTACTATTTTTTCTCTCTTTCATCTATACAATAAGAAAGAAAAAAAGTCCCATCTTTAATTTAAAAATCTCATCAGTCAAGCCACATAGGTATGAAGCAGTGAGTTTCATATGGAGTGGTTGTTCATGGCAGGCATGATGGGTATGAAGTAGTGAGTTTGGGTCGATTTATGTAGTGTGTGTAGTTGTTGGTGAATGGGTCTATGATGGAGATTGTCGTGAAGGCTAGTGCGAGTTTGCCATAGATTTGAGAGGCAAGAAAATGGGTTGACGATGGATTGAAGGTTGATGATGATGCTCGAGAGAAAGAGAGAGAATTGAGGATTCTAGGGTTTTTTTTTATTTGGTTTTTTATTTTTTTTATGGAGGAGGAAGAAGAAGATAAAGGAGGGGGGAGGGAGGAGAGAGTGAAGAAAATATGCCAATTAGGACAGAGAAAGTATTTTTTTAATAGAAATTCTCTTCCATGTCAACATTTAGTTGGAGAATTAGTTGAATTCTGACCAAAGGTAGAGTGGGTATAAGATTGAAGAAGTCAAATTTTTTAAGCAAAAATTTTGTTTATATATAATTTCGTTATATTAAAAAAAATTTCAGGCACTCGCAATTAAATTTACCATAAAAAGACAATGTATTAAATGAAAGTAAGAAAAAAAGTTGATAATATAATTTTATATTCTATTACAATATCGTACTTTAAAGGTGTGTTTTCATAAGTTCAAGAAAAACTTTCGAGTTAATTTTACTAACCGTATCTGAACTTTTTTTATTATAACAGAATTATATCTAAACAAAATTTCGTTATAACAGAATACCTAAACTTTCTAAATTTTTTACTTACGCTATCTCTGGACAGATTCCATCCATTTTTCCGTTAAATCGTTGACGTGGTAAGCAGATCCATTAAAATATTATTTCTCTATCCTACCTGCATTTTTATTATTGTTTAATGCTTTTTTTTTTAATTTTCCTCTCTCTCTCCTCTCTTTTTCTTCTTCTTCTTAAAAAAAAAAAAAAAAAACTTGTCAACAAATGTCAATGCCTAGAAACTAACAAAGCATATTGGAAAAACATATTATTATTTTTATTTTTTGAAAGCAATAAACATTTCATTTAAATAAAGTTTATATCTTTTCTAATTTCAAACTTAAGAACAATTCTATCTCATATGTCCATCCAAGGCTAAGACCTTTGAAAAACTAAGGTGATAGTCAAAACAAAGTTCTATTTTTTATATGGTTAATTTCACTGATCTCGATCATAACGTCACCAGCTGTACCACCACCACAACCACCACCTTTCCTTCCTCTTTTGGCATCTGCTACAGCTTAGCATGTAGCAGCCTCACTTTTAGTTTTAATGACCACCTTTCCACCACCACAATTACCACCTTTTCTTCCTCCTTTTCCTCTACCACCCTCTACCATCACAAATCCACCCCAATGGTCTGCCATCAAAACCGCTACCTCCATCTCATCTGATGGGAAACTCCACCTCTGCCACCTTAAGCTCCCTTGTAGCAGCTCCTCTCTTACTTCTCTGATTGACACAGATTGGGAGTTTGATGGTGATTATGTGGCAACGATGGATGGTAGTTGGAGTGTGTTGGATCAAGTTTGGTTTTTTTAGGTTGATCAAGGGTGTTGAATAGAGGTTGATGGTTATGGGCTTGGTGGAGGTAGACGAATGATGAAGGCGGGTCTATGATGATGTAAATTAGGGTAGTCAGATGGTAGAGATGGTGATCGTTAGGTAGTTATTCGGTTATTGACGTCGAGGAGTTGGGAGATTAGGTAGGTGAGATGTTAAAGAGCAAGATAAAGGTGGAAGGGGAAGGAGAAGGTTCGGATTATAGTTAAAGAAAGAGAGATAAAGGGGAAGTAAGTTGAGGGAGAGAGCCACAAAAATGAGAAGTTGAGGATTTTAAAGAGAGAAAAGGCGGTGGTTCAAATACCAGCCATTAATGGTTAGATAGAGAAGGTATGGTTCAAATGAGCTTGTTTTTTGGAAAAGGTTAATATCACATTTACTATCTCAACTTTATCAAAATATGCTATTAACTACTCAAACTTTTGAATAGTCAATTTAATACATGATTTAACTATTTGCGTACCATGACATGTGTGTGCATCTCCGAATTAATATTAATTCTTATATATAAAATTTTGTTAATTATTTAAATTTTTTTTCTCCAATGAAAACACCCTCAACCAAATCATAAGGCCCAAAAGCCCTTTAAATTAAGCACGCCATGTTTACTCCATCTGATATATTACAAGTCTAGTATCGGCTTATTCAATTTTATCTTATATATAAGACTGCATCTTAAAATATTAACCATGTGGAACAAAATAAGATCAAAACATTCCTCCCTCTCTAAACCAACACTTTGAACACTTCGACCACCTACCTAAATCTGCATTGAATCAACCAACGTCATTGGACCTAACACACAATAGCTCGACGACCCACAAAATAGCATAACTCAAGCTTGACATCACCACTTAACAACAACGTTGCAGCTGTGACACAGACTTCCAACCACACCAAAAAGGGATCGCCTTTAAGCTTCTACACAAACACAAGCTACACAATCGCCACCGAGTCCTCTATAGTGAAGCATTGTGACGACCTACGACCTTCCTGTTGTCATCTCTTTTGTCGAACCTAACTCAATAGTAGGACCACTCTCTCTCTCTCTAACCTAACTCAATAGTGGAACCAACTCGGCATGGATAGGTTGTGCTGGTGTCACACCCCAAGGGGTACCCTAAACGTAATAGTCTGCCACACTCAATATTAAAGCTTAAGTATGACACTCTTAGTCATTCCCAGAAGCTTTGACATTAAGTGTAAGGCGTGCTCTCACAAATTTAGAGGACCATACATGGAATTATGAAGCTTAAGAAGATATGATAACAAATTAAGAAGAGATGATTCATAATATTCATTTGTTCATATCAATAATCGTACAAAACTTCGGGGCATTCCCCAATCACCAATCTATTACATAATATTTCTACATCTTATCCAACACTAAACTTCATCTAGAAATTCCTTAACCAAAAGGAAAATACCTGGCTGCAGGGTCCACGTGGCCTCAACCACAAATAGATAAACTGCAAAAGATATCTATAAGGGTATAAGCTAATAGGCTTAGTAAGAACTATTTCCATAAATGACTTCTTGTATAATAGAATTCAAAAAAGTTATTTAAGCAGACAAATGAAATACAACATATGCTTGGGCAAACATGGCATATAGTTTTCCGAGAACTATATGTTGAATGGATTTACGCCCTCCATTCGGGGTTTGGTGATACATAACCTCAAAACAAGTAGTTTTAGTAAAAAAGATTTATGCTTTTGACCAATATCGCCAAGCATATTAAGTCTACTTGAATTAAGCCTTGCTTTCGGACTTTTCGCCAAGCATTTCCTTTATGTCGCCAAGCAATCGCTTTCAGTCACTCCACCAAGTGTTGCTTTCGACCTGAGCTACAATCCCTCTCACCCAAGGATAATAACCCAATGCAATGTGACTCACTTCATGGTATGCATGAATCCATTTATTTATGATATCATAACATCATTATTGTCGAATTTAAGGTGATCATCGAATTTCATACAAATCAAGTGTTATACTAAAACAAACATTAAATCAATTCCAGCCTTGATATTCTTAGGATCCTTTCATCAAATTATCTTACATACATATCCATTTGTTTTTTCTTAATTCTAATGCGACTATATTACAAGCACAATCAAGTAAAGCATTTTAAGAAAATAAACTCACGATGTCATGTCGACAATTCTTCTAAACGATGAGTCGCTCACACAATCCACTTAGTCGAAATAGTCCTCGCATATAGGTATCCTTCCTCGGAATCACCTAGTCAAGGAAAATACCCACAATGAGTATTTCTTGATGATTTTCTTGAATTTTGTCAAAACAATGTCATGAGAACGTCAAAGTTCGTATAAAGGAGAATTCCAATTTAAAATGGCTATAACTTGGTCATTTTAACTCGGAATCGCGCATATAATATACTGATTTCTACCTACTCGAAAATATCTATCCATTTCTAAAACTATTTTTATCAAACTAAACCATTTGGGCTCCGAAACAGTGGTGATCAGATTCACCACGAATTTTTCTCACCCCAAAACAAATTTGTTTCAAACTTTAAATCATTCAAAATTTGTTTGATAAATACTTAGTTATCTATATAGCTGAAAAGTTTTCTTTTTATAACTACTTAGCTCATATTTATTCATGAATCATGATCAAGTGTTTGTTGTCCAATCATGTTTCTTGAGTAAAACAATGTCAATTAGGCGTTTAGAAAAATATAGTTTATAAGAATCCATTTTGTAAATCCTTTTAAATGAATATTTTGATTCTTTTTGTTTTCAAAGAATTACTTTATGTTTGACTTATTATGTAGATGACCTTTTTCGAAAAGCGATTTTCTTCTTTTCTAATTCTCTACATTAGTGTCATTTTTCCTATTTATTTTCTATACAATTTTCCTTGACCATTTGTTTGAAAAGATCTTAATTTGAAAATTCTCATTCCTTTCTCATAAGGTTTCCTTTATATTATGTTTTCATAGAAATCATTTTTGTATCAAAAATCATTTTCTTTTTGAAAAACAAAGTGATATAGAAATGATTTAAAAAGCTTTACAAAAGTAGTTTCTAAAATTGTAGTGAGTTCTTCTTATAACTTGGAAAGGAATGACTTTATTTTTTTTTAAACCATAGATTTTATATTTCATATAAACTTATTCTTAAGTGATAAAATCTCCTTTTTTATCAAATATTTTTAGAGCTTGGAAAAACTTGGACAACAATCTTAATGACATGATCTATGAGAATATAATAGCAAGCAAAAATAACATAAATAACAAATAAAGTCAAGTATTGGGAGTCTTAGCTTCTTCAAGGCTCCCAGAACTAAGAAGTAGACTAGTCCTAAAAGAAAAATAAAATGAAAGAAAGAAAAATTTGTTTTAACTCAATGATGACAAGTCTAAGAATAGAAACTAGTCTTAAAATAACAAGAAATAAATAAATTGCAATGGAATGAATAAATAAATTAATTTGCATGGAAATAAATAAATTGCAAGTGAGCTTATATGCTCTAAAGGATATGTATATATATATAGATACATAATAATACTTAGATATAATAATAATAATATGAACAAAGTAAAACAATATAAACATATATGGATTTTCATGAACAAGAGCAATACATGAACATAGTGTAGCTTCCATATTTAGTTTTTGGAAACTCACACTATGGTCATGTAAAGTTACATGACATGAGAAGAAAAAAATATAAATAAAAAATTACCTAAAAAAGGTTTTTGAAGTGTTATGTGGTGATGGGTTTTGTGTAGGTAGAAAATTGTTTGAGATTATTTTGAGAGAGTTTTGAGAGGATATTTGGAGAGAGTAATGAGAGAAAAATTTGAGAGAGTTTTTGTAGAGAAATTTGTGAGTAGTAATTGTGTGAAAGAAGTGAAAGAGGAGAGGGGTATTTATAGGAAATGATGAGTGAATTTTTGTGTGATTTAAATAAAGATAAAATAAAACAAATTGAGAGGAAGAGGGGGGGGGGGGGGGGGGGGGGGGGGGGGGGGGGGGGGGGGGGGGGGGGGGGGGGGGGGGGGGGGGGGGGGGAGGGTTGGTTGGGGCGCCGACCATCAAAGAGGGGAAGAAGAGAGTTTTATTTTGTATTTTTGTTAAATAAATGAAGTAATAAGTAAGGTAAATGTGAAATAAAGTTGTGGGAAAATAAAAAGTAAAGGTTATAGGTTATGGTATTGTAAGAAAAAGTAGAGATAAAAGAATAGTGTAGAATAGTAGTGAATAATGTAATGTAAAGTAGATATGACTAATAAAGTACTGGTAGTAAAAAAATACACGTATAATTATAATATCTGTTATTTTTACTTATCGAAAAATTATAAAACTGATATTTTTGAAAACTTTATATTTTTACGAGTTTAACGGTATATTTGGAATATTTTTACTATTATGAGCCTCGGGACACATTTTTCAAGAACTGTATCGGTTCGAGTTCAAAATGGTTCGCGGTTTTACTAATTTGATCTTTTTAAGCTTCTTAGGTAATTACGCACTATTCTATATACTAAACTCTTACTTACTTTCTCAGGGTTGCTTATTCGGGATTGACGGACTTAAACCATTGCATCTAACTAGGGTTTTGTTGACTTAGGGTTTCGGTTGACTTTCGGATTAGGGTTTTAAGCTAAATCGATTCCAAAAATTTGGGGGTTTACAACTGGTGGCAAGTTAAATTAATGTGCATGCAAAGTTGACGACAATTTTGAGTCATTGGTGTATCATGCAGCCATTGGTTTTTCTCATGGTTGAAGTGCAGGGGATGTGATTGATACTTGTAGTCGAACCGCAATGGTCTTCTTAGATGCAGCTCTACTCATGGCATCTCACAAATCAACCCATCTCAGGATACATAAAGACATAACACATTTAGCAGCTACCCATTCTTAGAACATGCGACAGAAAAACATTGGACAAATGAAAATTTACTTACCTCGTATTCTTCGCATCATCCCGACACATCCATCGAACTATTAAGCCAATAGACCAAGCGTACCACCAAATACCATATGATCCCAAGACATCCTCGAACTATCAACCACCAAGCATCAATAACTCGACAATCCCATCTTACTCTGACACAGCAAAGCAATCACCACCAACCTCCATCAACTAGTGATACTCATCACATTCAAATAATCAACCTAGTGTTACATGTGTGTTTCTGAAGTGGTGGTGGTGTGGTGGTGTTGTGTTCGGTGAGGGGATGGTGGTAGTGGTGGTGGTGGAGGGATGGTGGCCATTGTGGTAGTGGAAGGATGATGGTCATGGTGGTGGTAAAGGCACGATTTTTTGCTTTGTTGTGGTGTTTTTTATGGTCGTTTGGGTTATATTTGTGTGTGTGAGAGAGAGAGAGGAAGGACAAGCTCGAGAGAGAGAGAGAATTAAGAAAGATAGGATTGACCATGAAAGAGTATGTGTCGAATGAGAGAGAGAGAGAGAGAAGTTGTAAGAGATGAGAACTAGATCCCACATCGTTAAATCATCAATAATTAGTCCTCTATATATTGTCTAATTGAATGGAGCACCACTATATTGAAAAGCACCGCTATGAGTGGCTTGACACGTTTTTGCTTTTGATTATTAATCAAAATGTAATAAGAAAATGAATATTAATTAGATATCCCATACTAGGACATGTGGCATGATTTTATAGGTTAGAAGTGCCACGTCATCTAATGGAACTAACAAAGTTAGCTCGGGTGGGATAAGCATACGTGAATAGTTGAATCAGGTATTAAATTGACTATTTAAAAATTTGAGTAGTTAGTTACACATTTCAGCAAAGTTCAGGTAGTAAATACGACATTAACCCTTTTGGAAATCAGAAGCTTTAAGGTTCCCATCTATGGCAGAAACTTGACAAGAGTTTAGAGAGAGAGCGGAGGAAAAAGTGAAAAAAAAAAAAATAAAATTGTCAACGTGGGAAAGAAAAATATTTTAATTATTTTAACCTAACACGTCAGTAATTTGATGGAAAAATTGATGGAGTTCATCTAGAGATACCATAGGTGAAAGATTTAAAAACTTCGAGTATTTTCTTATAACGATATTTTGTTTAGATATAATTTTATTATAATAAAAAAAGTTTAGATATTGCCAGTGAAATTAACCCAAGATTTTCCAAAGAAAGTGAAAGGGAAAGTTTCCATTTGAATTCTACCTCTTTCCTTTTTCTCAATATTAAAAGTATGTAAAGTTTCAATATCTTAAAAGAAAAAAAAAATTTAAGACATTTATTACCATTTCTCTAAGATTTTGTTTAGTTTTTTCTGCCATTACAAAGGATTTTCTTTAAGTTAATACCGTATTCAAGTTGAAATAGGGGGAAAAAAAAAAAAAAGAAAATTTTATTATCCTTTTCCTATGATTTTATCTAAACTTTGTCTCCCCTTTTATTGAGACATTTTCCTGATCTTTCTTTTAAAAATAGTTGAACTAAGGATAAGAGCATCTAAAACTAAAAGGGAAAAAGAAAAAAAGAAAGGATAAATCTAGTCAGAATACTATTAATCTATTGCTTAAAAAGAATTTTAATTCTTTAAACTGTAAGTCTGCAAACATTATCAATAATGCGTTTATTCATTTTGTATTAAGTAATAATTATGTCACATCCTACGGAATCTATAGAAATACTTAACAAAGGATAATTCTATTGGTAAATAATTAAAAGAAAAAAACAACTTCACAGACCAAAAGATATTACTATAGAAAAATCATTACCGACAAAAATAAAAGTTAGGGATAAATGCAATTTTAGTTTTAATAATTTAGTGACTCAACCATTTTTATTTCTTTTTTTTTTCCCATTTAACGCATGGATATTCAATTTGGGTGAAATCCAATGAAAATTCAAACACTAACGTAAGAAATACCTAATTCAAAACAAAAAAGACATTGATTAGTAATTTATTTTTTAAAAATTTATGAATAATAATTTAATACCAAGATAATTTTTTTTCACAACATAATCTCATTTAAATAATCCTATTCCATTCTTCAATAATAACAATTGTATTATGGTTTTATTTGTTTAACAAAGTAAAGAGACACTAATTTATCAATCAAATTAAAACCCTATATATTTTCTACGATTAGTACTGAAGTCGCTCCACAAGACCTATAACTAATAGTAATTATGCTGGTTCTACTATCTAGCTAATTTAATTCGAATGATATTAATTCTTATAATTTTTAATAATATCCAATCAAGTATCAAAGCTTCTAATGAATAACAAAGAAGAAAACTATCCTTAGTCTTAATTCACTACTAATCCTACTTTCAATTTTTATAAAATATTCATTAATGGTTCATTTAGATTCTTGAATTGCAAGAATCCCTACTTTCATCAATAACTTTTTCTAACAAATTGAATTCTAACCCTATATGACTAATTGAAATGTCTTTCTTCATTAGAGACATACAAGATTACATTAAAGCTTATGATTCCTTACAAAGATTAATTTTTTGTAAAAGTTCATGTTATCTATATCTAGAATCATATACAAACTTATCTATTCATATAAGATTTATTTCATCAATTGACCTTTGGATTTAATTAACAAGAATCATGCATTGATATAATATTGTACTCATATTAAATCAAAGGAATAATAAACACACATAAACAGGTTCGAGGATGCATAAACTTCCATTAATGAAGCAATCAAGTCTTTACATTAGGGTTAGGGTTTCTCAAGTCCTAGGATAAAAGATCTATTTTTCCATAGATAAAGATATACGATGATAAAATATACAAAAATAGAAAGTAATCATGATGTAAACCCCTTTAAATCAATGTTTTGTGATCTTAATTAAGCTCATGCATTTCTCTACTCTAAAATATTTAATTTTTCTCTCTAGAGTTTGTAGAAATTGAGAAGAAAATCCCTCAAAATGATTGAAGGCGGTTATTTATAGACAGAGTTGAAAATAGTTCTGCATAACCATCCTACACAGGTTGTGCTCAAGGCCATGCAAGATGAAATCTCATGATTTCTCACTAAAATGACCTTACCGGCGGGTCTTCACGGTTCGTCCACGCGGAACTGGCGGTTCCACCAGGTCCGACCCGCCATAAATAAAAAAAAAAAAAAACAGAATGATTTTGGTGTTTTGAGGGGAGGTAGGGGGCCGAGTCTGTTTTATTAAAAAAAAAATTGGTTCACGGTTCACATAAAACCGAAACCGTCAGAACCGGCGGTTCCGAGGAACTGCGAACCACCCCGACTCTGGCGGTTCCGGTTCCGGTTCCACATGAACCGGCAGTTTCAGTTCGGGTCCGGAACCGATCCGAATCATGCCAATGTCTATTCCACCCATATAAACTCTTCAATTGATTTATCAAGCATATTATTTCATTCTATATTTCTTCCATTTCCACTCGTCTACTGATCCAAACACAGGTCTTGAATGTATAAGTTTTAGCCCAGGGATCCAACACAATCCAAACAATCACAAATTCAAACTGCTGACTCTCGATGAATATATTTTCTAACTTTCATGAAAATTTGATGAATCTTGTATTATACCTAGGAATCACCATAACTATGGCACAAGTGTATTAGGTTAGGCCACGTATTTCGTTCATCCCCTCTAAATCGCAAAAAGCAAGGTTGGAGTGTACTTCCAGAGATTTAAGAGGTAAGGATGGCCTTATAAAGACAAGCTGCAATGGCTTCTCATTGTCCTACAAATGCAAAGACTGATATGCTTTATTCACTAGAATGGAATTGATTGATAGTGGAATGGAATTAGAAAGTAATAGTAATTCCTTTATTTTATGATTAGGAGTATTTAAAAAAGAAAAAGACTATTTTTATTATCAAAAATAGTTATACCTCTAGTGAAGGAAAAGAATGGTTATTCTTCATCTATTCCACGTGATATGAAAATGGTAAAATTTTTTATAAACTAAGTAAAAGAATAGCCATTCCACAGCAATAGAAGTGGAATAAAATTCCATTCTAATAAACCCAGAAAAGCAAACTGTAAGCAAAAACTGTGACCACAATAGATGTTCCTACTAATGTAGCATATATATGCGGAAGTTTCCACGATAAAGAAGGAAAGGAAGGGATATGATAACAGATATAGGAAGAAATATACAAGGAGCTGCAAACTATTTCCAGGTTTTTGTTCAAAATACCACTCCAAGTATTGCTTTTCAACAGAGCCAACATGCTTTCTTTCGCAGTTTGCACCCAATGATCCCACATGAGATTCCATTTTGCCAAAAAATTATCTGCTTCATAGGAGCTCTATGTCTTCCAGAAACATCAAAATCTAATTGTGGTGTTACCGGTTACCATGGAGCATTTACAATCTCTTGAAACATCAACTCAAGATTGGCTCCGTCTTTCTCCAAAGTCTCAATTTCATCATCTACTCTAATAACTGCCGCCTTTGCTTCTAGGAGTTTAACTCCAAGGCTTTTGACATTGTCCTCCAAAGTAGTTCTCTTGCTCCTAACTTCTCTATACCTGTTCAGTTTCTTAGCAAGGTTCACAAGTTGATCAAGCCGAGTACGTAAGAAGCCAACATTCATTCCTAAATCTTCAAATGGCTTCAAGGTTTGTCCCCAAATAGAGAAGTGTTCTAGGGAAGTAGTAATCTTAGAGGATCTAATAGCATCAGCTATATTGACAGTTTCAGAAATTATTCCTGCAGCCAGTTTACAGTTGAGACCATCAAGAAGCTTATCGTGAAGAAATGAACGTTGGCTAGAACATAGCTCATAGTATTTCCTGCGGATGATCTGGGAGAACTCGGAGTCTATAACCAAGTCATTTATGACAATCCTAAAGTCTTCCATGCTTCTCACTTCCTCAAAAGCAATAGCAGATTCTGAAAACCTGATGCCATCTAAAACTTCTGCTACAGCAATACCCAATTCATTCTGACGTATGTATGAGTTCTGTGCTGTCTGCAACACAAATGTTTGTGTATCTTCTTGATAATTCTCTATTGGATGGACTTTTGAGAGAGGCTTCGAATAGTTATCTTCTTCGACAATTCTGGGTTTCAACTCCTTGGCTGAAAAGCTCCACAATTGAGAGAAAACAATTATGAGTTAGGTCACATCCTATATGATGATATGTACTGCATTATAACAACAGATTTCAAATTCTCACCAGCACTCAGTTAGCATACCTGCTTTGACTCCCTTCAATGGACAATCCAACCTTAAAAGGCCAAGTGCCCCATCCACTTCGTTGAGACCATTTGATCTTACAAAGTACACCTGAAACATCAATATCATATGGTACATCAATACAATCAATAGTATGGAAGATAATGAGAATTGAAGCAGAAAAATGTGTATATGAGGGTGAAACATCTATTTACCCGAATTCAAAATTACCTTAAATCTTGTGGGCTCAATCAATTGGAATATCACTACATCTCCCTCAAGTAATTTGTGGGAAAGAGCAAACCCTCTCCATCCTCCACTTAGGCCTGATTTCGCCCAAAGATATTTGGCTTTATATTCTTTATCATTTTCATCTTCCAAAGTAACTATGACATCTTCCTTTGGCAAATGCATATCGCAGAATTTCTTCGGTAGATGCTAGCATCAGCAAAAAACAAAAGGTATATTCAATATTGTCAGCATCTTTAAACATTGCCAAATCTCTCAACAGCTACGAAATTTTGAAATCTTACCAACCAAAAGCAGCGAGTAACATGTGATGGGAGCATGGTTTTGATCACGCTCGGGAATTCTGGTGATAAAGATGATTGTATCTCTTTAGCACGATTCATTACATCAGGATTAACAAAAAATCCTTTGCACTCGTCTTTCTTTCTCTTTTGACTGCACAATTGGTTCAAATTAATTACTATGAGTAAAAATCTAACAAAAACCATGGGATGGATTCGACTAACCTTATAGGTTTCTCCGGATCGTGACAGACTACTTGAAGAAGAGAAGGCTATAATTCTCACATGCTTTCCAATTGACCTGTAGATAAAGATGCAATTTACTAAGAATTCAATAGCTTGAAAGTTGATAGCAAGACAATGAGAACTCTTTAAATGGAAAAAAGAGCATGCATCTTCAATAATTAGCAATGAGCTGTATAATCTGTCACCCTGTGGCCCAGCCCCGTAGATATGAAATTGCAGGGATAAGAAATTATTGAGCAAAACGTAGGTGCACCACAGCAGTGGTGGCTAAATACCTAAACATGGTACTTGGCTGACAAACATAAGAGGTCTAGCTTAGTATGGTTGTCAAAATCGCGAGTGAAATATACGATTCTACAAGTTTGTGATTTTATATATTTTTTTTAGTTTAAATAGATGATAAATTAATAAGGAGAAGACTTTAGATAGAATTAAGAATTTAGATATATGATATCACGATTTACAGTTCACGATTTTAACCATTCTACCAATCCTATGGATACGAGTAAACAGTAAAATTGCGATTTTGACAATCACATGCCCTAGTCTAGTTCGCTTATCTAGTTAGACAATGGAAAATTTCCAGAGCAAGGCCGGGATGCATCATGCATAACATATTTGCATGAAATAGTCTTAGGACCATGTAATCAAACACTAAACAAGACAACCTAGTACGAACATACCAGATCACAACGTTCTCTAAATGAAGCAAACTATAACATGGAGTTCTCCTTACTATCAATAGTAAGAAAAAAAGGAACAAACTTTAAAACAAGAGCAGTGACTAAAAATGATAAAGCTAATCGAAATGTGCGTGTACCCAGAAACAAACCTACCAGCATAAACTGTGTAAAACACATGATGAGATAATGAAAAATGCCATTTAAAACACAGAATCTAGATGATGACACTGTTAAAGAAGAGAAAGGAAAGGTTGCTCATTTCTCACATGGTTATTAGAAGCTTTATAGATACCCATTGGTGTTTTGGTTGGAAAAGGCTTTCCTTTTGCTTCAATGATCTTTTACTGAACCTGGGAAGAACCAAAAACATGTTCATCAAACCAAATTGCCACGTGAGTTCATGGCAACACGTTAATGAATATGGTTGGAAGTTTGACTAGTAAAGTGCTAACTTTTACTTACCCAGCTGAACTTAAAAGATGAATTTCTATATTGAGGATAGAAGAGACAAAAGGAATATAAGGAGTCGCTTTTGTTCAAATCATATGTGTGTGTTGGTGATCCTTTTGCAATCCTGTCTGTTTTCCACAAAAGCGAAAAAGCACAGAGACCAAGAAGAGTTGGAGCCAAATTTTTGAATCCTTCTCCCTGCAACGTATAGGTTACAGTACTTTAGGTACCATTTCTGTATAAGTAATTGATTCTTCCATATATTTTTTTGTACTTTTTTTTTCACTTTTATTATTTTTGATATTGATACTGTGATTTGTGAGCTAAGTTACTCACTCTGGCAACGAGTTTAAAAATAAAGAAACAAGTATATTGAAAATACAAATCAATTTTTTCTTTTTTTCAAAACTGTGCATTACGACCCAGAATTTAAAAAAAAAAAAAAGTATTTGGACTCCTGTAAAAATATTTCGCCAATGAGTTTTTTAATGCAAGTGTTTTTAATAAGGTTTAAATACACTTTTTTTTTTTTTTAGGATGGTGTAAAGGGAAAAGGAAAAGAAGAAAAAGAAAAAAATCCAAAAATTTTTGAACCTCTAAATAAATAAAAAGATACTGCACTTTAAATCATTTCTACAAGTCATGATTTTATTTTGCCATGAAATCATGACTTAAAGTCAGGACTTGGAGTCATGATTTTAACCTAACACAAATTCATTCGCTTCATGCATTTCTAAGTCAGACCAAATAGAACAATTTCATTTGAAAAAATAAACATTTAAACTTCACAACAAACTCCATGATACATATCCTTTGCTCCATAAACAACCACCAAGTTTGCCAAATTCCACAACATTGCATCCCACTCCTTTGGTTAATAACTATGTTTCAAAACAATATTGTTGAAACTAGATTAGGTCTCGGTTGAACCGAAACTGGCATTAAATGCAGGCTAGTTTTGACTAGCTACCTATCTTTGGTTGACTCGACCTAACCCGGTTGATTCAATTGTGAATCGAGTGACACGAGCTAGTCAGTGGCATCGAAACACAAGGATGATATAGCAAAACACCAACCTGGCTCCAAGCTTCTACTTGCAGCAAACACAGCAGATCTCTCTCAACTTTTGAACTGCTATTATAGTAGCAGAAGAAAGTTAGACTATTGTTTTGGCTGAACTCCAAACAGAATCTAAGCTTTGCGAGCTGCCATTGACTGCATACATAACCAGAACCAAGTGGAGATGCTAGGTGCATGAGCTAAATGATCCAAACTGGAACAAATCAAAGTCATATTTGAGCATCAAATGACAAAGAGTCTAGGCTGCCTCAATGCTTGATTTAGATGTAGACCCAAGCCATAAATCAATAAAGATAGTTAGTGGATTAGGGAGTTAGCATGTTACGTACTTACCATTTTAGTGATGTACTCAATGGCTTGGTCAGTGTTGAAAGCATGATTCTTTTCTGTGGTGCCTTAGCATATGACTTGCGCTTTTGTCCATGAACACCACCAATCAATGCAGCTGAGATGCTCAGTATCTCTACCTCTAAACAATGAGCCGAAAAGAAAAGATGAAGAAGTTTTCCCTATGACACTGGACCGATCCATTTCACAGCTAATCTTCAAGCCATAGGCCATGGCTTTTGATTTGTTTTTGTTTTTTTCCTCAATGCTAGCTTTTCTTTTTCATTGATAGTTCTTTCCTAGAAAAAAAAAATAGTAGACTTCATTTTGGCTAAATTAAAATAACACACACCTTCACCTAAGCTAAAAACTGAGTTTAGATAAATTAAATAAATCAAGTAAATTATAAGAAATAATTAAACAAGTTGACCTAATTAAATTAGTTGAAATTTGATATTTCAAATTCTTGAACCCCTAAACATGTTGTTTAAATGTTTAGTGGATTCTTAAATCTCTAGACTTTAGCCTAAAATCTCATATCCCTAATCCTTATCAATTTCGAAGTCACCTGCTTATCTTAAAATATCAGTTCTTAAGCTAAGCTCAAATTGAACATCAATTTGATCTAAATCAAGCTCTTAAATTGAGTTCTTATTATTTCCTAAATACTTTCAGAACTAAAGATATTGATATAAAAGTTCTAAACTTAATACCCTTATCCTAAAATATCTTTTTATTTTATCCTTTTTCCTTTGCTTATCATTTTCCTTCCCTTGTCTTTTTTTCTTTTTCTTTTTCTTTTCCTTTCCTTCTATTGTTTCTTTTTCTTCCTCTTCTTCTCCTTCATTTTTCTCTTTTCTTTTTTCAACCAATCACTCCAAATCTCAATTTCAAAAAGATTCGGAGAGGAATCAAGGTTAGAAAAAGAAGATAGGAAGTGAAAATCATGTTAGGAAAAGCTCCAACAACAACAAAAGAAGATCAAATTACATGTTTTTGCCAAAAAGATAAGTTGCTATTTTCTTTCTTTAGTTGTTGTTTACATATGTATATGTCAAGTTGATGCTAGATATAAGTTAGGTTTGTGGAAAAGATGATGAATAGGAGGTACATGAACACGTAACTAGAAAGTTAGTTGATAATGCTTTAATAGAGAAGGGTTTGATAAAGTGAGTTTGATGATGTATGATGATAAAAGTATGCTTAGAAAGGTTGTGGGTTATGATTTTGATATTGTATACTGCTATTAGAATGATTTTGTTGAAGTATGTGGTGAACATGTAGTTTAAGTGGGGTAAAAAGATAAGGAAAACACGTAAATAGGATACCCTTTCCTCGGAGCATGAATTTTTGAAGGGTACGGCCCAAATCAAAGCCATGACGAGGGAGGTTATCTCTTTAGATCAAATTTTTCTAACACGATACTGTTTTGTATTTTAATTACAACTTTTTCATTTGAACTGGAATTAAGGTGATTCAAAATACTATGGAAAGCTTAAAAAAAGCTCTAAAGCTTTTATATTTTAAGTTTTTTTGAGATTCTAAAAATATTAAGGCCAAAATTTTATTTGTTTCCAACTGCTATATATCTAAAAAGTTGAAAACTTATGTTTACTAGTTAAGTGTATATAGTTCAGTATAAAATAAACTTAGCTAATAAACCAAAGTTCAACTTGACTAAATGGACTTAAATGATTTAAAATGAATTAGATTAATTAAGTTTAATCTACTTGATTAATATTAAGATAAAACAGGTTTAACTTGGAATTAACTTAACATAATATGTTAGGATAAACCAATGACTATATGGAGAATATGTTGTTTCAAATGTATGATCGTTTGGGAAATGAGTCTTTTTGGATATGAATGATATGATGACACTTTTGTAATAAATGATCATAAACAAAGAGAAAAGAAACAATTTGACAGACAACGGAGAACTATCTGTATCTTAGCGAGGCGATATTCACAGCTATGGAGGGGTTCATAATTAGTTTTTGATCAAATGAGATTTATAAAATAAGTTTGAAATAAGTGGATAATTAAATTAAATGCTTATATGAATATACTTCTTGAATAGATATGGATACCTGAGTTATCTTCTAAAATGGATTCTGGCCTACCTTCCAATTCTGATCGGATTTCAAAGATGAAAGGTACATAGTAACTTGCATGTTGTATGTTAGGGTAGGTATCCTAAATGAATTAAAACTTAAAGATGGCTTAATAATTAAGTGTTAATTGTGTTGTGCCATTGAATCCGTGCTGGAGAGCGGCAACCTTGTCCAGCGTGAGCACAATAGTTTAAGCGCTTAGGCTACTCTCATCACAATGCAATGACATTTATAAGTGGATCGACGGGTAGCTAACTGGACAAATGGTATCGGTGTAATGTCTAATTAGGCTTGGAGAGAAGTAATATGATTTGATTCATATTTGATGGGGATGACTGAACTAGATGATGTTATGGACTGAGATAAGTAGAGTTGTGTAACGGCTGTGAACCCTATATGATACTATTTATTTGTAACGTTATGTAGGAGATATGGGTATTTGGGCTGCCTATATCAACCCCTTGAGCAACTGCAATTATTCAGGACCTCCAGATTCCCAAGATTGTTTCAGAGTGTGAGTACTCTAGTGTTGATTTGTTTGCTTTATTTAAAGATAATAAATTATTGTTTGATGCATTTCATATAGCTTAAGCTTGGATGTTACCTCGTATATGCTTGTGTTACTGTGTACTGGGCTTCGGCTCATTATTTTTCTCTTTCCAGGTGTTGACTATTTGATGATGATGATGGTTTAGTTGATGAATTTGATGATTATCTCGAATAGGTTGACTCGGGAGAGGCTAATTGAAGAGAGAAGTGATTTAGGATCATTGGATATGTTTTGTATTTATTTTCGTTTAAGAAATGGATTTATATTTTGTAATTTGTAATATTATTTTGAGGGCCTGTGGAGCCCTAGTTTTGTGATTTAAGTTCTTTACAGCTTTGTTGTACTATCAAAAAAGGTATATAAGATACTTGATGGTATTATACTAGTTTATGAAAGTTGATCCACTCTTGTACGAGTAGAAGCTAGAAATATTTTTATAAAGTTTGTTTTATTGTTACAAATCCAGTTTTCTTCGGAATCTAATTAAAGGATTTAAGAATTTAAAATTGGCTAGCAATGTCTGATATAAACAGAATTTATTGAAGGAAGCTCTTGCATATAATACATAAGGTATTATACATGGTAGTATATGTCTTAATTAAGTTTTAGGGCGTTATATAAACATTAGCCTATGTAGAGGTCTTTTTATTTTCTCCAACCTCAATGTTAATAATTAAATCCCTATTTTCCCCATAATTATTATAATATAATTTAAAATTCATTTTTTTTAGTGGCCCCTGTTCGACCCCTAGTTTAATCAGGTTTAGCCCTTCAACTCCTAACTCCTTAGTATGTCCGAGTCAATTCCTGGTTTGGGTTTGACAACATTGTTTCAAAACACAATGCATGAGTTAACTGGTAAGTTAATGCAATTGATTTAGTTAAGATAGTTTAGTTCTTTACAATAAATTGCCTAAAATCAATCATATAAATTAATAAATTCTAGTGTCGTCTACTTATAAAATCAATCAAATAAGTTAATGAGGATCAAGATGACATGCAATTAACCCAGTTTTGACCCATTTGTCAATCTATTTAGGGTGTTGGCTGAGTCTATAACTAGGTTTATTGCATGCCATCCTAATCCTCATCAAGTGGATTGTAGTATGGACTCTAGTGTATTAAGACTAGAGCCAATTTAACCTAGGTTAGTTTCTCACTCATATCATTGGTAACAACTAGTGTACATCTTCTTCTTTATGGAGCTGATGAAGTTTGCAACGGTGCCCAAGAACTCTCTCCTAAAAGCAGCGTCTCATATGAAGTAGAGCATGGCTCTGAAGGTCCCACATTATCAAACCAAAGATTAGGTGAGCGCTCATCTTAAATTTCAGACTAAGCATACTTACATGCTCACCTTCTACCCTAGCATTCTACCTATAGTCAATAGTGCCCCCTCTAAATTCGCTGGGGCAATAGGGAGTTATCCTTATCACCTAATCGAGCTACAAACTCTAGTGGGTCATCTAAAGTTACTAGCATGAACTAACCCACCACACTATCAACTTGTCGCACTTCAAATAAAATATTTGCATAGTCTATACAAGACAGCTAATGGTTCACTTGAAGCAAAATTAGGTACTTAATGTTGGTTGGTACTTGTTGGTATCATTGATGGGAAAATTTACAACCCAAGTACATGTCTCATTCGTACTTTAATTCTCATTCTCATATATTTCAACATACACTGATAGCGCACCATGCTTATGAGAAGATTGCAAATGTTTTACATACCAAACCATTTTTAGCAGGTGTAGGACAATAAAACGCAACGTCACAATCAATTGTTAATTTATAAAACAACTCAACTCGATGAATCGCCTTGTTCATATTCAGTAGGTCATTTATTATGTCACACTCAAGTGTCCCCTTCCATGATATGTCCATAAGTAAACAATGCAATTCTAATCTCCTCTATTTCCACCTATCAATTGTCAACTCAATATGTTCCACTAGCAAAGCCTAATCAAGCAAATCACTCTTTATCCATTAATTGATATAGGCCCACTCAAAGAAATTGGCTCCTAACTAGTGTAATTACAAACAAAACAATACTTATACTACATTTTCACTAGAACATTTTCCCAAAGCCACATCAAACTTTTAGATAAATTTCAATTTAACTACAACCACAAAACCAATTTCACAATTGATATTGCTAATCACATTAGAACATTAGAAAAAAACTAAGATAATATCATCAAATACTACAGTTCAAACATTTCGTCAAGCACTAGATATACATAAACTAGTTCAAACATTTCATTGAGCACTACACATGTATTACAAATTACAAGAATGCACAGTGGTATAAAAATGCTACAACAATGCCAAAAGACAAACAAGGAACGCAAAAGAACTATTATTGCCCTAAAAATAACAATATAAAGGTTTAAAATCAAAGAACACTTAGAAGACATAGGCTTACCTTTTTGCAATTATGATTTAGCAGGTTTGGACAAGAATCTTCGTAGAAATTGACTCGCAATCTAACAATCTAGATGAAATGGATATAGGTTTTGTAAAATTTTGGGAAACCTTTGCTAATTTGACAGATTTCAATGTCAAGGTTTGTTTTAAAGAGGAATTTGTGAGTAAAATGAGGAGAGAGGAATTTTGCCCATTGTGTGTCATGATGAAATCATGACTTAGAGTCATGATTTCATTGACTTGCACTTAATTCAAGTCCTATATTTCTAGAATTTTTGTTTTTATTTCAGGAGTTCAAATCTATACATTTATCTTTTTTTTTTTTTTTTTTACATTTGTTTTCCTTTTCCAAGGGTGTAAACATGTAAAGTGAAAATTTTAAATATAGGAGTTGAGTTAATTTAACCTGAAAAATATTAGCATATACCAATTTTTTTTTTCGAATAAATTTGTAATAAAATCTTACATTGTATTTGATTGGTGGAAAGATATGAAAATCTAAGGACATTAACAAAAATGGATTAAAACCATGCATTTAACTATTTTAATAAGTAATAGAAACCAAATGATAATTAAATGGATAATGTACACCACAAGGACTAACATTTGAAGGGTAAGTTTAAATATGATATTAACATTTTGAGTGATTATAAAAAGACAAATGTTATATAAAGGGGATGAATATAAGTATCACGCCTCAAAAAGGGGCCTAGTAGGATTAACCTGAAGTTATCATATCACTCGTACACCCGTGATATGAGAATCAGTTTGCAAGTCAAAGATTGCAAAACCTTACTTAATATTTGCTATACAAATTTTAATTATATAACTACGTTTTGATACATAAAGGAATCCGACTACCCACAGATCATCAAGACCACAGAGAATCAGTATTCCCCACCAAATAGAAAAATAGGATAGAAACCTACATAATACAAAGCTTTGAATAATTACTCAACTAATCTAACTCATATTCTAAGCTATCTAACATACTACAAAGTCTCAAATGTCTATACATTTTATCTAATCCTTGTACGAAGATTGTATTTTTATCTTTCTATCTTCAAGGAATTCACTGGAGAAGAACTCTCTTCATACACTCTTAGCTCATTCCCAGCATGAGTTTTTCCTGCACAAAACTATGAGGGTGTAAGCTAATCCATAGCTCAATGAATATCAAGACCAGACCACACATTAAACACTTAACATGCAAGTATAGTTAACAAGCATATGCAATACAACACTAAACCATATTAATCATGTACAATTTGAATAATTAGAATCCAAACCAATGGAGATTTATGGCTTCTATTAGGGGTTGAAGGACCAACACTAGTAATTCACGGTTAGGAGGCCTAAAGAATTAAGGAAGGGGAAATCCTTTTTAAACTCATTTCTCATTTATATATATATATATATATAGTAAATATAATCTCGATATCACTTTAAAACTTAGAAACTCCACTAAGTATTAGCCACCTCATGTCAACTCTCATCAGGCGACGTCCTTCGATACCTGCTTAGTTCCTGTATGGTTGACACCTAATAATAACCTTTAGTAGATTCACTAGATACAATAAAGCATTACCATAGAGGTAGGAGCTAATATGTGATGTGAATACATTCAAATGCAATTTATGTAGTCCTGCAATGCCTGTCCATTTTACTTAAAGGTCAATTAAGGTTTATACCATACTACTTAGTGACCATATCAATTAATAAACACTCATCCACAATAACAACTCGATTATTGCAAGCAATGTGTGATTACTTTTATTTTAATAATGTAAAGACTCAGCATTTCTTTTATCAAATAATCACATATCAAGTCTCTAACCACGTATAATACCTAATGATATTATACTCAAGGCTGTCTAAAAAAGAAGAAGTTTATGCTCATTGCTTGATCGACCTGTCAAAGTATCAAATTGTACAAAAACTACTCAATCAAGAGTTGATAACTTAAATTATACATATGATAGTCTCAACATATATAATACTTCAAATTTTGCAAACCGAACTTGAAATCTCAACTATACAAGGAAAGAAACTTAAGTGCTTCAGGTTTACAAAACATAAGCTTTTAAGTAAGCTTTGATCTATATAATTACGTCCAAAAAAAAAAGTCTTTCTTCTTCTTTCCCAAGAAAACAACATTGTAAAGCTGGGGAGTCGTAGTCGTCCTACTCTTCGAGAAAGGCCTCCCATCTGTACCATAGCCCATATCATCATAATATTCATCATCACCTGTGAAGGAAAAAGTAAGCCAAAGGCCTAATAAAGAGTAGCACAAGCAAAATGTAGGATGGCACACAACCTTAACTAATTTAATGTAAGGAACAATAATTTATTTACCTTTACTTGGGTGAACCAATTTAACAATAGAGTATTCAAACTCTGATTACAATCCTAAGGCAATCTGGGGATCTTAAGTACCAGTGGCTGCTCAGGGGGTTGATATAAGCAGTCTGAATACTTACATCTCCTACATAACTTTACAATTAGTAATCTCATCTAATATTCATATCTGTTACTCAACTTTACTTAATTTAATCCATAATATCACCTGGGTCAATTGTCCCCATAAATGTGAACTAAATCATGTTATTTCTTCTTAAGAATAAGCAAATGGTCACCAATACCGTTCCTCGTATCAATTACCCACTGAATCACTTATGAAAGTCATTGCATCATGACAGGAGTAGCCTAAGCACCTAATCTACTATGTCAATTGCGTTAATAAGGTTGCATTCCTTGGACTGGATTTAATGACACACGCACAATTCAAAGAAATTTTAGGCCAACCTTTAGTTATAGTTGATTTAATAATGCCTAACTTAATATTCAATAAACAAGTTACTATGTAACTGAATTTATGGAATTATCAAACAAAGAACTAGAATTTAAACTCAACGTAGCTTTGGAGCCTATTGAGGAAAATCATTTCATAGAATATAATATTAATCTATATTGGGATACTAATAATTAAACTTTCATCAACTTAAATAAAACTCAATTATCATACAACTCCATACTCATACAAATACATATATATACATCATATTTCACTATTCACCCATCCATCATTATTATTCATTCATTTATTTGTTTATTTATACAATATAGATTTATATTTTTTATTAAATAGTAGTAGGGGATCTGTCATGCCCGTAACAAAGGCTATGATGTCTATCACGGGCACTGATAAAGTCATTTTATACTCACTTTTCATTGACCAAATGATTATTAATTATTATTGATTTTATGTTTTGAATGACTTATATGACAAGTACAAGCAACTAGGAGAAGTTTTGTGCAAAATTGAAGACAAGAAGAATGAAGGTGGACCATTTTAACAAGTAGGCTACCGGCGTTCACTATAAACAAAGGTAACCTTCAACAAATTAACAAGAGCCACTGGCTTTCATCAGAAGAAATTCATTGGCCTTCATCAAATCAACATATGTTGGCAAATCTGGAATCAACGTCACTGGCCTTAAGCCGGCTTTGAGCATGGACAAAATCAAAATTTTAAGCACCAGCTTCAATACTGCCAGTATAGAGAACAGATTTTTCTAACCTTTAATATTTTTTGTTACACGCTGGCATTTTAGGGATTAAGGCCATTAGCCTTGAGTCGACGTAAACTCAACACTGCTCTCGGAAATTAATTTTCACATTGAGGGCCAACTAATTTTTAATCATGGTTGTTGACATACGGATGAAATTTGCTAGCCTATGTCCATGTGCTACTTTTTATTATAAATACTCCTTTTTGTTGATTTTTTAGAGGGATGGAAAAAAAAAGGAAAAAAATCTTAAGCAACATAGAATCAAGTAAAACATGAATATGTGGATTTCAATCATAGGGCACTAAAACCCTGTTATTCTAGCAGCTTTTGGAGGTGATTATGGGGTTTAATGCAATCGAGCAATGACCAATTTTTATTGGGATTTTGAGTTTTTGAAAACATTCATGAGAAAATTTCAATTTAAGTGTTTTCTAACCTTTGCTTTGTGTTGTTAATTATTTGATTGTATTGTTTTGATGTTGTGATTTATATTTCTATGGGTTTTGTAATGATGGATTAGATAAAATTGATGTTTAATCGACTTGTTTTGACCTTGATTTTTGATAAATTGGATATTTAACCATTGTTGCTTGTGATCTATTTGATTTTGTGATTGGCTAACACTAATTTGATAGATAGGATTAGAGATAATCTAGAGGGATTCAATAATCCATACAAGCACATCTTGAGTTTTTGGAAAAGATTTGTCATAAGGATATGCGGGTTTTAACAAAACTCATGAACTTACATACTTTATTCGGTTGAAAATAAAGATTGGGTCACTTGGCGGTGCTTGGTCCATAATTTCAACTAAAGTAGTAATTTTAGCAAGAGCGAATTACTATTTACTTGATAATTATAGATAAATCACCTTGATGAGATGATTTATGCTAAAATTGGAATTTTGCTACCCTGAGAGGTGGGCAAGTTCTAGTGGTTTTGGTTAGATCCCAATTAATTAATTTCAAATATCAATCTAAGGCATAGTGTTAATTCAAATAAGAATATATTTTCAATTTCCAATCTAATTTTGGCATCTTATTACCCCAGAATCCTCAATAGTATTTTTAGGGCATTCGGTTTAAAGTATTCAAATTAGTTCATTAGTTTTAGTTTTTAGTTAAATCACGATTCAATGGCTTAACTTAAAACCCAATTTTTGATAGCTTAGCTTAGGGAAGAACTCAAATGCCTAGTACTTAGCCATTAGCTCCATGTGGTTTGACCCGGTCTCACCAATAAATTTTTTTTTCACTCTTATGCACCCAGTTTACAGGCCGGCTAATTTTGCGCTTATAAATAGAGCTTAAAAACAAAAAGCATAGTTAGTTAGGCACAATCACGGCCATGATCTTGGGCCTTAACATATCTCACTGCCTTGTCACGCCTGTAATGAGAGAACATGTCCCTTATCACGGCTGTGATGTAAGTCGTATTACAAATTATGCCCATAATAACTTGTAAAAGGATTTCTTTAAAAAGAGTTTCTAAGAAGATCACGCCCTACGTAAAGGCTGTGATCTTGGCCGTATTAAGCTTTAAAAATCACTCAAAGAAGATAACAGCCCTTGTAACGGCCGTGGTGTGGGTCGTATCATGTTTTAAAGACACTCAGAGGAGATAATGGGCTTGGTAACGGTCATGATCAAGGCCATTTCACATATTAAAAACTACTCAAAGGAGATTATGGGTCGTGTCATGGTCGTGATCGTCAAGAAAATAGCTTGCCGAAGATATGATGACCTCAAACATGCCCGTTTTGAATGGGGCATTAATCATTTGATACTTGTTCCAAAAATTTTGAATTTGTAGTAGATCTCAATGGAATATGTTTAGAAACAATTCCATTAAGTATATCTGAATGGCTAGAATAAACTACACCTATTAATACAAATATTATCAAGAAGTTTGTTCTAGTGTAATTGTAGATTAGTGTAGTTTAGCTGTCAATATACTTAATTCAATCAATCATTCAGACCGTTAGATAATTGAAGGATTAATTTGTACTAGTGTTGGTATCCATTCCCTATGGAGACGACCCTATACTCATCTGTGCTAATGAACGATAGGTACGCTTGTCTGTTAAACTAAGAGATAGAATATACATTCATAAATTTTAAGACTCGGTAGCTAGGGATGCAATCGGGTCAGGTTCGGGCAAGTCATATGAACCTAAACCTAAACCCCTTATACTATAGGATATACCAAACCCGATCCTATAACCTTATAGGGTTTTCCTTCCATATTCAAACCCGCCCTATAGGGTTTACTATAAAACTTGCCACTCGATCACCTGCCCGACTATCTACTTGATTATCAATCTGAACTTGCTCTGCTTATTGTTTTTTTTCAATAGATTTAGCAAACTTAAGTTAATAAAATAATAGTCTAATAATATAGCAATTCACTTTCAGTTTGCCAACCTGTTTTAAAATTTAGCCTATTACTATGTTTATATTTAGTAAATGTATTTACATTACAATTTTTTTTTTTTTTACTAAGACAAATGGGTCGAGTGATATCAGTCGGGTATCCATCGGGTTTTAGTAGTATCTGAACTCGATCCTAATATCCTACAGGGTTTTTTACCTATGTCCATGCTCGACCCTATTACCTCATAGGATTGGACCCTATAGGGTTTTTATCGGGTTAGATGGGTTTATGGCTGACCCAGTTGCATCCCTAGCTTTAATTAGAGATGATCAAGTTTTTGGTGTTATTGCCAGGGAGCGACATCATTAGTAAAATTAAGATTCCTATTCTTCTAGCATTTGTTTTTACTGTTGTCTTATCTGAAAATTTTATGCTCACATTAACTTATTTGTTGATTTGTAGTTTATGACTTGAAGTCACTCATCTGGATTATTAGACTTCAATCTCGAACCCGAGAAGACCGCTCGAAAGAACATAAGGAAAATCAGAGAGATTTTGCAAAATTCACCAACTAAAGTCAGAGAAGAGAAACCAGATTCTTCAATGATGGAAAATGTAGTTGGAGACCTATTGGTCCCAAATAATAATCAAGAAAGAGGGTTGAATTGATTATTACAAATTCTTGCCTTTAAAAATTAGTCCCCTTTCTAATTTGAAAAACGAGAACAATATATCAATATAACAAATATGAAAATAAATTGCGTAAAATTAAAAGATAGAGAGAAGAAGATCAGGCAATGATTTATAGTGGTTCCACCTTATGCGTCAGTTCACTCTTCCAGCTTCAAGCTAGGGTTCCCGTTATCCTACGGGTTTTATTCCACTATATCCAATAAATTTCAATTTATAAGCTTGTACAATTCTCTCTGCTCGATTCTCCCAGCTATCTTCTAGCTACAAACGATCTACACAATCTAAACTTGTAATTGAACTACCACTTAAGAAGGTAACAACACGTTCCTTCAATTACAAAAGGAGAATAAATTTTCAGAATCAAAAGGTAAAAGAAAGATTGCAAAATGATCAGCTTGTTAAAGTAAAAGTTTTTGAAAAATCTCTATTCAATGAAACTTCTAGACTTTGTTCTGTAAAAGCTTCTGGTTCTTTTCTTTTGACAAAAAACTAGAGAAATTTTGTTTGCTGCGTGAAAGATAACTGCATTCTATATTTTTTCTTCTTTTGTCTTCCTTTATATCATACTTCATTTAATGTTTTGAAGATAAGAATGCAATCCCAAGAATCTCGGTGTGAAAATCTTTTGAACTTTATCTTGATTTGAAATATGAATATCATTCAACTTCTTCCAACGGTTTGATGATAGATGCTTCTGCTTGTTCTTGTGATTCGAATAGAAAATGACAGTAACTAAGTGGATAAACTTATCTTGATCTTGTAACCGTATGTCTTGAATAATTCAAATCCGTCAACTGCGGATAATCCTTGAAGATCGTTACGGATATTTTTCTTCCAGTCGTGATCGTAATCTGTTTTAATGTACTTGGAATGAGGAAAAGTTCTGCTTGATCTTCATGATTCATCATAATCTTGTTTGTTTCTGTTTTAAAAAATCTTCATGACATTGTTCTACTCAAAGATAAATCTTTTGAAAATACCCATTGCTAAAATCTCGATCTCCATCGTGATCTTCATATGTTATCTTATTTGAAGATAACGTTTTTCTTATTCTGATTTCCTTATCCATTTCCATGTTAAAAAAATAAATAAATTCATTCTCATATTGAAAATTTTTTTTCTTTGAAATAAAATCCGTAACTTTTGCTTCTAAAGAAAACATGATGAGAGAGAAACTGAAAATCATTTAAATCCCTTAGGATATAATCCGACTTTAGTGGAATTAAATAAGTATATTACCCAAATATACTTATTATGTCGGAGCTAGGCCTTCAAAGACATGATTGCATTGTTCTGAAATATTGTATGTCTTATTGAAGAAGATGAACAGTAAACTTTCTAACTCAAAAGTGCTTACTCAAAGTTCTTGTAAAGATTCTGCAAAAACTTCTGTATTTCTGAAAAATCTTTATCCCTTTACCAAATTTCTGGAAAACATTATGTGTTCCTTATCTTGTAACAAACTCTTGTAAGACTTGTTTAAAGCTTGTTTAGAACCAAAACATCCGAAATTCAAAATCATTTAACTCATATATTTATTTATCAATATTCAACAATATTCTGTCAAAGATTCTGTATATAATTCTGCACACTAATATAATAGTTAGTTCCTTCAGTATTTTTTTATCATCAAAATTTTAGATAATAGAGAATCAACAAGACCCTGTAGTAGCTATTGGTGCATTGAAGTCGAATGGTGGAGTGGAGCAAGTTCCACCTTTGAATATGAATCCACCAATACCTAGGGGAATGAGAATGAAGTTCCCCCAAGGAATGAGCGAGGAGTAAATTTGCTTGTGTCTCAAAAGACAATGTTGGATTATTGTAGGCTTAACTTAAATGGGGTTAGCACAAGTATTCCTAAACTGAGGATTACGGCAAATAACTTTAAGATCAAGCCAAATGTGATCCAAATGATCCAACAACGTGTCCAATTTAATGGGTTTAGTGATGAAGATTCAAATATCCACTTGCAGTAGTTTCTGGAAATTTGCGACATGTTCAAGATAAGTGGTGTTTCAGAGGATGTAATCTGCCTCAAGTTATTTCCATTTTCTTTGAGGACTAATGCTAAATAGTGGTTTAACTCCATGCCAAGGAACACTTGGCAAGAGATGGTGAAGGTGTTCATAGGGATACAACTAGGGCGAGTTTGGAATGGGTCATACAAAACTCGAACCCACCCAATTCTCTATATGGTCGCTCAAACTCGACCCAGGACCCTATATAGTTTTATGTGCAATACTTAAACCCGCCCCTCAAGGGTCATGGTCCTAAACCACCCTACTTTATCGACCTGATTTTGCCTTTAGATTTTTTTTTTCTTTTTTTTCCTTTTTCATTATTTTTATTAACCATTTGCCAACTTGTCTTTATGATATATTTTTTTCATTTTGCTTATTTATTTCAATTTCTTTTTATTTGACAATTAAACTCAACATAAAAAAAAAGCTTGACAACTGATTTTTGATGTATAGTAATCAATTTGCAACACAACATAGTAGAATTCACTTTACTTGAGGATTGACATAGATACATAAACGTGAATGTTGCTTATACTTATTAATCACAAGCAAGCATGACATTCTTAATTTGACAAAAAAAAAATTATGCAATCATAGAGTTACAAAATAATAAAAAATATAAGTTTTGACGTTATGGAGTTATATTTTCATCTTTTGTTTTTAGTAATTTTAACGGGCCGAGTTAACCCTATAGGTAATAACTATGACCCAAACCTGATTCGCGAGCTTAGAGGGTCACAAAATTTTTTCCAGAACCCATCTCATAACCCTACAGGATCAAACCTTATAGGGTTTTTAATAGGTTGCGTGGGTTGAGTATCCTATAACGACCCACCCGGTTGCATTCCTAACTGTACTTCTCACCATCAAGAACAACCAAGTTAAGAGTAGATATCTCCTCTTTTGGATAGATGGATTCAAAGACATTATATGAGGCATGTGAGAGATGGAAGGATCTACTTAGAAATGTCCCCATCATGGGCTCCCAGAGTGGCACCAAGTTTAGACCTTTTGCAATGATCTGAATTATACAACCAAGTAACTCATTGATGCGGCTGGTAGTGGAGCCTAAACCATGAATCACCCAAGCAATGCATCTAACTATTTGAAGATGTGGCAACAAACACTATCGGTGGTCATTTGCAAGAGCAAAAGAGAAAAGGCTAATAAGAAAATATGAGTTGGATGCGACTTCTGCCTTAGCACATAAGGTTGAGGTGTTGGCAAGGAAGCTTGATGGCCTAACCATGGGTCAGAACAAAGCCTTAGCAACGTTAGACTTTGATTTAGCAAGTTCATCAGAGGTTGATCAAGTAGAGTAGGTTAACTACATGGGGAACCCGATCAGATTAAGGAATGACCCTTTCAGTAACACCTATAATTCGGGCTGGAGGAACCACCCTAATTTTATATGGAGTAATAACACTAAGCATAATTCAAAGTACCTCCTCCTATATTTTAGAGGCAAATTCCACCAGTTTAGACCAAACAAGGTTCCTAGGAAGAAATGTTGAGTCAGTTCATTAAATCATATGAAGCAAGGCCTTAGGGCACTAGGATAGCTTTAAGGAATTAAGGAGCTTCCATCCGTAACTTAGAAATGCAAGCTGATCAGTTAACTAAGATGATATCTGAGAGGATTCAAGGGTCATTGCAACAAAATTATGAGTTAAATTTAAGGAAGCAAGCAAAGGTTCCTGGTAGCTAAGTCAAACTTATAAAATAATTTCACATCAAGATAATAACGTTACATAAATGCTTCATGGGAGGTAACCCATGTTTTGTTTTATTATTTCTTTTTTTTCTTATTGTAGTGTGTTTGTAAATATTTCTTATAATCTAAGTTATAGAGTGTTGTTTATTTGCAGAATCCAATATTGTGGGACAATTTCAAGGCAAGAAAGATCATTTGCATGAAACAAAAGTCATGATATTGAAAAAAGAATTTCTTTGAAGATTAGAGGAGATCACCCCCTTTATCACAGTCATATCACAATAGCATGGCAAAAAAGGGAGATCCCCCTATTTAAAATGGTTATGTCAAGGGCCGATCGTGTGATCATGGTCAGGAACCATCCAATTGCAGGGGAGAAATTTGCATTGAAGAACTTACCGCTCCTAATATGGCTATATCAAGGGGATAACAACCTTCGAGATAACCATGATATAGGAGTAATCGTTCATATGCTAAAGGTTAGAGAAGCTCACAACCATTGATACGGCCGTGATAGAGGTAAGTTAATCCTCATTTGTAGAATAGCAAAGATCACGGCTATGATACGGCTGTGATCTGGAGCCTACTTTACACTAATTAAGTGCGATTACACTTTCTCTCTCATCAATTTCAAATTTTACGCTCGTTCTCTCTCTCGTCTTCAGTCTTTAATTTTCAAACACAACACCCACCCACTTAAACACCTAATTACACTCATTTAGCACTCACAATCACAACATTTCATGGATATTTGCAACAAGAGGTATGTAACTCCTTTCTCCTTCTACTATATATCCATTATGCAAGTAGATGAAATAATGGGTAAATTGGAATTTAGGGTTTATGATCTTTCCACTAGAATAATTCCAAATGATAATGCATGCGATTTCCAGTATCTGTTTTTGATGTACATACTTTCATTTCTTGTTTCATGTCAAGATTTTTCAGATTTCGTGATGAACCCTAATTTCATTAAGATAAACCAATTAATATAAAATATGGCTTTTCAAATGGGTGTGCTTGTGGTGTTTTCAACCGAAGCCTTTTAAATTTATATTTTTCTAAATTGCTCTTCTAACGACAGTTTCCACAAGGCAAGCGCACCCATCAGATGCAGTATAGAGAAAATGATCTAGGTCGTATTCCGAGGGAAAGTTGGTGAGTACTTATACTTCTACCCTTTTCCTATTATCTAGTTGATGAAAAACAAGAGGGAAAATCTATCAAACTAAGAGCTAATCTAAACCTAAACTAACAAAATCAGCAATCAAAAGCAGGAGATCTCATAGCAGCATACAAAACTGAAGATAAATCAATTCATAAGGTTGCTTGGGTCATGCTTCACATTTGATCTATTTGTGTAACTTAAGGAATTTCTTAGAAAAATGGTTTTGTTGATTATTGAACCATCGGATTCGCTAATTTAAATTAAAGCTTCTCTCGAAGTCGATAACTCGAGATCTAACCGAAACTAGTAGTCTTAAATTCTAATTAGATCTGCGTAAAGATCAAGAACCCGTTGCTCTAGAAACCCAACTCAATGAATTTTAAAAACAAGTGATGGAAGACTTTCACTCATCCTCAGCAAGAGGTATCTAAGATCAATCTCATCAATAGCTTAGATCTATAAATTAAAATGATCTCTTGATCTATTTTAACAAAATCAAACATGAACCCATATCGTGTACTATATAGATTCAAGATCTATTAAACTTGAGTTATTGAATTCAATAAATCAATCATGTTTTCAACTAAAGCACAATTTAGTTACATGAAATCGATCAAAGATTCACAAACCCAAGCAAAATAAAACCACTCCTCCATGAATATGGCAATACAAAGCAAAGATTTAGAGAAACAGCATAAACTCGTTAATAGATAAAGCAATAAAAACATAAATCCTTGATGAATTGAAGCATTGAAGCACAAGCTATCTTAAGAGTTCTTGTGTTTCTCTCTCTAAAGAGAAAATTTGTTCTTCTAATAGGATTTTTAGTAAAACCCTACAAATTATCTATCTTTTGGCTGCTAGCCTCCTCGTGATCTGTGTCTCCCTTTTTTAATGACAGCAAGATGGGCTTTTATATGCTGCTAATTTCATCCCTCCCTGTTCTGTCTTTGCTGTGCTGGAAGGAAGGCCGAAAAATAAAATGCTTGCTCTATGTAAAGTCCAGCCCAAACTAGTTTTATTTGCTTAAAATCATCATATAATCTTGCAACTAAACCCATGAAACTTGAAAACAAATTTAACAAAATAAATGTCCTTTTCTTCATTAAATTGAAAAAATTACATAGTAAATATGTCCAATTAAGCTCAAATAACATGGGTCTTTTAACACTTATCAGGGTATTAGTTTGTTGTTGTAGAGGTTAATTCTTGTTGTATCCTACTTTGATAACATGTTTAGATAAGGATTATGGGCTAAAACGAATAAAACCTTAATTAGGCAACAATTGGATTCCCTGACAATTAGTGCTTTTAAGTATACATTCCATATAATGTGAGGGGTAGTGATGCTATTTTAAGTTGAATTTAGTGCTAGTCATACTTATTCATCACATTGAACAAGTTTTGGTAGATCAACACTAAGTTGTTCTATACATATGGTTATGGTTTGAAATGTCTAAGTATGGGAATCTTAGTACTTAATATAACTTATACCACCATAGTTGAAGATTTTAGTTTGTAAACCTAACTATGCTTGTAACATGCATTCCGGGGGTATCAATGCTTGTAAATGTCATTATGGTTCTGCTCCCTTAGTTATCATGATGCAATTGTTTCATTTATCGAGATGGTACCTAAAAATTCCTCAGTATCGAAGGGGGTTAAGCGTTCATGAGTTGAGCACTCTCCCTAAAAGACTCAAGCCAGTAGTTCTAGTAGTATAATCAAGCCATCTACTAGAATGAAAGAAAACCATCGACGTCAATTTGATCAATTTTTTTTAGAGAAGGTATTTGAAGGAAATATAATTCTGGATACAGCGTCGCTAGGAAAGTATGGGATCCTCATGGTGTTTAATAGGTTGTTACTTAAGGGACCTTGGTTGAAATTTTTCACACTCTAATAAAAGCTTTTACAGGGAAGTTTACCCTAAGTTCATGGCTTGCTTTGAGATATGCTACACAAGCATTCTCTCGCGGACAAACAATAATGTCTCATTTTTCGCATTTGGGAAATACTATAACCTATCAATGATAGAATTCATTAGAGCAATGGGCATTTATACTGACACAGAGATACATCATCCATCCTTTCACTAGTTTCCCATTTATATACCTGGTGGGGTTACATATACAAATTTCTAGAGGGAGATATCTATGAAATCTAATTTCCAAGCTAGCAAGTCAAGGGGGTCAACTCTCTACATTTTTGTAAGATTAAAGAACCCCCAGATGGATGGCCCTGGAGTAATAGTTGAAATTGATGTTCTCCCTCTCTACAACATCATTAAAGCTTATGAAGTGAATGTGGGGGTTCTGCTAGCCTTTGTTTTCAAGCATTAAGCTTTTGATTCCAGACAGGAGATTATTTTGGGTCATTCATCATTAGGATATTAAAGAATTTGAACCCTAAAAAAATGCACCTCAGGATAGGTTTGGTAAGTCCAAGCCTCTTCCTCATTCTCCCTTCAACCAATGGGGAATCTATCTAGTAGCAAAGCCTAATGTTGGTATTGAAACACCAGGCTAGTCTAGTAGTGCTTTTCATGGCTTTGCATACTCTACTAGAAATTTTACTAGATTGTGCAAACAATGGCTCAATAAAGTAAGGAAATTACTGCACTGAGGGGGGAAAAGAAGGGTTTGAAGCAAATGATTAAGGAAGGTTTTAAGGTGGTTTGTGAGCAATTCAAGATCCCACTACCGTCATGCCTAAAGAGTATCCCCACCAGGGATGACGCAGGACTAAGTGCACTGCCAAGCACTAATACAAAAAGTGTATCTACTCAGTAGCAATAGGTTACTCTTCCAGTAGAAGACTGTAGTAACACAGGATCTAAGGATGAAGGTAGTGAAGACATTGTTGATGAGGAATCTGGGGGTGAAGAAGAAGCTAATGATGAGGATGAGGAGGTAGTAGTAGCAACAGTGATAAGAACCCCCACAATTGAATTTCTTTGGATATTGTTTCATGAGCATGTGTAGTCCCGTATAAATTCCAGAGACCCATAATATTTATTACTTTTACTATGGCTTTCTTCTTTGTTTTCTTTATTTTTAGTGCTAGTTTTTAGAAGGTCCAATGGTTTGCTAGAAGGAAACTTTAAATGGAATTTTGTGGATGCGGTGTTCAAATTTCATTCAAGGGAGTATCAATTTTTTCCTTTTCTACTTTCTTTCGATCCCTTAGTACCAGTCTTTTATCTGTTTATTTATAAGACATTATCGAGCCTGGATTTTTTGTTTCTAGTATAATTTCTTTTAATCCGATCCGTATTAAACCCAAACCCATTTAATATGAATCCTCGACTAAGAATTAAAAGAAATTTAATTTTTGAAAAAAATTTGGAGTTGCCACTCTGTTGGAATTGGGAACAATTTATAAGTTAGGATTAATAGGTTGGCTAATCCTAACTTAGCTACTAGTCTGTGAAAAATTTGATTTACAAACCAAACTTTATAAACCAGAAATTTTGGATTCGGGGACTAACCTATTAAAACCACATGGTTACCACTTGAAATTTAAAATTTAAAGTTTAAAGTTTATCCTTTTAATGCTCGAAAATTTACTAAAATTTTAAAAAAATTGTAATATCTATAAGTTACTATTGCAATTTTAAGGAATAAAAAATTATTATTTACATTAACATTTACAAATAAGTATAAATAATATTGATATTTATAATTTATAATTAAAGCTTACAATATGAACAACGAATTAACTCAAAATAGAAATAAACTAAAAGAATAGGTTTTTTTTCATTTTTTATGTCACTCTAGAGGTGCCTATGTATCCACTAACCGGGATCAACTACACGTAGTTATTTTCTTGAAAACTTTAATTTGTTGATTCTTTTTAAAATTTTTGAACTCTTTTCATTTTAAGTTTGTTATATTTTTTTTGTAAAAGAATAGATTTTATGTATGCCTATTCATACTATCAAGTTGATTTTTTTAATTATTAATTTTAGAAAATAAATTTTTCTGTGTCAAAAGACATTTATATATATATTTTATTTTTTTTTAAATTTACATCACAGAAAAACTTATATTTCTATATCTATATAAACCATTTTTTTAAAAGAAAAAAAGTTATTATTATTTTTTTCTTGTATATATATACACACCAAAAGAAAATTTTATTTTTTTGTTTTATTTTATTTTTTTCTTACATATAATAACAACAACAACAACAACAATAACTCACCTGGGTTGGATTTGGAGTTGAGGCTGATCGGCGGCGACTTCTGGTGGCAATTGGGGCCTTGTTGACAACTGGGGCGTTGTTGATGATGAAGGATGTGTTGGACAGAACAAATGAGAGGTAAGGAATATATTGATGATGGTGGATTGGTGGTTTGGCTTGAAAGTGGTGGATGGCGACTTTTTTTTTTGAAATTTTCGATCTTTCTTTTGGGAGTGTTTTGGATGAGTTTTGGTGTTTATTGTGGATTGGATTTGCTTGATGGTTTGAAATAGTGATTTGAAGGTCCTATTGATAGGGATTAGCTTTGGGGTGGTTCATGGTTGGTGGTGGTGGTTGATCTGCACGCAAATTTGAACAAATATGGTAATCACCTACCATATTAAGCTTCTAGATCATAGATAATAATACTGGATAAGGATTTTAGAAGCTTAAAAGGATCCGGTTTGAGCTTTTCAAAAATTTCAGAACGCGCGAAAAAAATAGATTCTAACAAAATTGGGACCCAAAATTAAAAGCCGATTCATGATTGTTAGAGCTAGTTTTTTACTAGAATTCGTAGTACCCCATGTGTTATTCTTGATCCTTCAATCAATTTGATTAGAAAACTATAAAAAATAGCCAAAATCGAGCTGAAAGTGAGTTGGTGGAGTGGATTTCGTGTGGATGGTTGGGGAAGGAGATGTGTGTGCATCACAAGCGCGCCTATGTGCACGGCATGCATAGCGCATGTACCCTACGTGCCTTATTGAAAAAAAAAAAAAATCCACGACTCTACGTGGATTCGAACCTGGGCTGCTTTTTTTTTTTTTCTTTTTGTGTGTGTGTGTGTGTTTCTCAAACCAACAAGCCATTGGCTTGTGCCTCAATCATCGTGGGCATCCAAAATATATTTAAGGTTTTCTAAAAATGGGTTTAATTAAATAAATTATTTAATTAAGTTGTTTAATTAGACCCGTAATTAATTTATAATGAAAATTAATATTATATTAAGCTAAAAAAATTTGTAATACTTTAATGATTTTTTTATTTTGTGGGCTTAATATAATGTTAATTTTTATTATAAATTAAACTTTAAATGGGCGAAAATTGGGTGTCTACAGACATTGAGGACAATGTCTCCTTCTAAAGTGTGGGGAAGGGAATTTGTTAATGAAGATTGGCTAATATTAAGTTTCAACCTCAATTAAGCATTACTTAGGTAAATCGATTTAACATTGTGTAAATTTTATCTCTTACATTATAGTAATCAAATGGATGGTGTTGAATATTGTCCTAAATTTTCACTTACATTTGCGTTTTATTTAACATGTTGGAATTACATGATGGAATCTAAGTGACATAGTTGTACTTATCAATTAACTAGGGATTCATATGTAAGATTAGTATGAGACTCTTAGTAAAAGTTAGTTAGTTGATTTCATTGACTTGATTAATTGTATAGTTTGTATTACAATTGTCTTAAATGCTTAACTTTTGTATAGTAAAAGTCCAATCGAATGTAATCCTTAGGGTTATTTCTTTGTTTTCAAAAAAAAAAAAAAAAAAAAAAAACCTATGCTAATTGGTGGAGGCTTGAAAGGGTCCCTTTAAAACCTAGTCACCTAATGTCATCTAGCCTAGGATCGATTGACCGAGGAAACTCACTTAAAAAAAGAATTACGATTCAGTAAGTCTTGTAACTCGAGTCATGAAGTTTGCAGGATGTCTTCTAGGGGAAATAACATCTGTTAACTTAGGTGACCAGCCTGGGATTATCGACTGAAAGCTTGCTACATGGATTGCAAAGTTCATTAAATTGAGTAACTATAATTATACAAATAAAAACTTGAATTAATATGAGCTATAAAGACGAGTGAGACGTTCTATACTCTAATGTCGAGGAGATGAGATTGGTTAACTCTCTTTTACTGGATGATCTTACGCTTTATTTTTTTTCGATTATGTGAAAGCTTGTTTAATTGACAAGGGTAAAGACTAGGTGATACGAATCCGGGGGGGTTGGGAATTCTTTCCTTCAAGATTAGGTTCTTGACCTCTTTTTAGGGTTTTATAAGATAAAAGAAACTGATAAAACATAAAGATATGGATGAAATTGTAATTCGATAGGTGCCATGAATCACAAAATCAAATTGGTTTTGTGTTTGGATCACATAATAGTATAACCCAAGTTCTATAAATCTCCCATGATGTCAAAAGAATCTGATGATTTCAATCAACGAAGATGAATAAAGAAACTAAATCTCTCAATATTCATAAAATATTGCAAACAATTGCGATACAAGTTCTTATCAACAAGAACTCAAAGTAACTCTCAAAGTAGTAGTCTTTCCCGAGGAAATAACATATCACTACTATCTATGTGAAAACTAAACAAAGGTCCTATAAATAAAAACACAAAGGAAGACAAAAGGCCATAAATAATAAACAAAGTCCTAATAATAACAAAGGAAAAACCAAAAGACATGAAATATACCAAGAGACACAAAATAAAAAAAAGGAATATTAAAAACACAAATAAAACTTCAACTTCATGAATAGCAACACTGGCAGTGTAAGCAGCAATAGTAATCGATACGAGTGATGTAAGCACGAGCGTTTAAAATTCACATTTTGGTCATGTTGAAGGCCAGTGATGTGAGCAGGGCATGTCGGTGGCGTAGGCCTTCAAGGCCGATGGCTTAACGCCGGCATAGGGCTCCTGCAGCATTTTGACAACTTGTTTCTTCCTTTTAAAAACCACTTGATCCAAATCATCTTTCCATTTAAGCTTCGAAACTCCAATATTGTCTAAAATCTTTTGAATCTTTGTCCATTAATGTCACTAGGTTACTAGGATTAGTGTTAAAATTCTAGCAAGGTTAGCTAAAATGCACATTATAGTAGGTTAACTTGTTGAACCATGTTCCTTTAAGGAGAGATACATCGCTTTGTACTATGCACCATTTGTGAATAAATTTTCTTAAAATTGAGTTTACATTTAACTTTTATTTTGGTTTTTATCAGCTTGTTTGCCTGAGGGCAAGCAAAGCTTAAGCATGGGGAAGTTTAATAAGGGCTTATTACTATATTCAATTAGGCTAGTTCATAGCAAATTCTACCTTTATTCACACCTAAATCAAAGGATATGGTGCTTAATTTAGTAATGTTTTCATTTCAAGTTTCTAATTGTGAAACTTCAACACTTGGATAGAGTTAAATGAGATTTTGAATTTAGAAGTGTTGATACGGTCCTTGATACAGCTGTATTAACTTTAGTGAGCCCATTGAATATGTAATTTTAGAGAAAGTTAGGTACAGAGGAGATCACGGGCCATGATACAGCCATGGCATAGGTGGTGATCTTTTCTAACGCTTTTTTTTTAAAGTCAATTTTTTGACCTTAGATATATACTTGTGATATGGCCGTGTGTGTGGGGGACATTCGAGAAATAGAGAGGATCGCGCCCTTCGATACGATCGCAATAGGTAAGGGAATTAAAGGACTATGGTTGATACGGTCATGCTTGTTGTTGGAAGTTCAGGCAAATTAAAAATCACGAGTCGTGATACGGCCGTGAGCGCAATAACTTGTGTGATTTCTTCATGATAGTTAGATTTAAAAAACACATTGAAAGAGGATAAAGATGAAGTGATGCCTAGCTTTTGTTATTTCGACATACCTAATGATGTGTAACATATAAATACCCATCCCAAACATTGCAAGGGGGGACCATTCATGGCATTCTTTAGATTCTTCATTATTGTAAACACCAAATCAATTCATATATATGGTATATGTTCATAGTGTTTGTTGAGAATTTCTATATTAGTTTGTGAGTAAATTCACTTAAGTTAGATATGGAGGACTATTGTTCATCTTCTGTATTTAGACTCCATCATCGTAATAAGAAAAGGGGGTTTCTTTCTTTTCCTTATTCTCATGTTGTACTTTGTTTCATTTCTGTAATTTATTCATTTGTGTTCTTATTTTGCCATGAGTGAGTAATACTTTAGGGTTTATGACACCATGTTAGCATGAATGTGCATGACTATGTATATTATCCTGTTAATTATTGATTTATGGTGATTAGACCTTCATAAAAGTTAAGATAGTGTAGTGCATAACACGGTCTTGTAGTAGATCTCAATGGAATATGCTGAGAAACAATTTCATTGAGTATATCTGAATCTTTGGAACAAATTGCTTCTGCTAATAGAGATATTATTAGGAAATTTGCTGCATATTTTGTGAAATTTAAGAATATCTGTAAGAAGTTAATGCAATCTTGATTTGACTATTCATTTAGGAGAGATTCTAATGAAGACAACTAGGATTAGAATTGAGTAGTATGAGAAGAATACTCATGTATGAAGAGTTCCTGCAGAAAATAATTATTAAGATAAACGCTTAATGAATCATGTTGATATGGTGGAGTAAGCCTATTATGAATTAATATTGTTGTTGTTACTATCTTAATTGTTGTATTGTTCTGGTGTAATTGTAGATTAGTGTAGTTTACCTGTTAGAATTAGACTCAATGTACTTAATTCAATCAATCAATCGAACCACTAGATAATAGGAGGATTAAATTGTACTAGTGCTTGTATCCATTCTTTGTGGAGACGACTCTATACTCATCTGTGCTAACAAATGATAAAGTAAACTTGTTTGTCGAACCGAGTGAGAGATATAATATAGGTTTATAAATTTTAAGACTCAGTAGCTCTAATTAGAGGTTATCACTTTACCAACAGCTGTCTAATCTAGTTTAGACAAGGAAAGAGCTTTGGAGGAGATTGAAGATATGATGAGAAGGCTTTTAACCATTAAGGAGAACTTTGGGAATAGATCCACAACAAAAATCATCCTAGGTAAGGCACCCTTCGTTGCCACTATCCATTTTAAAGTACTCTCTACTGGAGCTTGATTCCTAAAGTTGGAGTCATACAATGGAACTAGTGATCCTGAGGATTATCTTGCTCAATTCCAGTCTACCATGACTATTTTTTATATATTCCTTTCTCACTAGAACATAAAATTTATCATAAATGTTTATTATTGATTCAAAAGAAAACAATAAGATTAAATGCACTTTCAACAATTATGAACCTCAAAATCGGAGCAACTACTATTTATACAGCTTAGTCAAGTTTGTTTTAAGCAAAAACACCAAAACAAAAACTTCCTTAAGCTATTGTGGTCCTTTTTTATTTTATTATTATTTTTTTGTTATAAACTTAAAATATATAACTAGAGGGTAAGTTTCATTCAAGTTACTTGAACTTTTTTGATTATAACATAGATATACCTAAAAAAAAAAAATTATAACATAAAAATACCTTAACTTTTAAAATATTTTACCTAATACACCCATGTAGGATTCCAGCGCCCTTTTGGCCAAAACTTGACGGGACAAGTAAAATTCATTAAAATAATATTTTTCCACCATGTTGGCATTTATATTTCCTCTCTCCTCTATCTTTCTCTCTCCTCTTATGTTGATGCAACTACTTCTTTTTCTTCTTCCTTAAATAAAAAGAAAACCTAGAATCCTAGAACCAAATTAAAAAAATTATGAACTGAACTTTAAATTAATCTCGACAATTCTAATTTTCTACAAATACAAACCAATTGCCTACTCGGATAATGCGGGTCATGCGACTTTAAGACTAGAAATGTCTTCTTCCTTAATAGTAGAGTGGGTCAGAGTGAGGGATAATAAAGATCTGGCATGATGGTTTAGTGAATTTGTTAAGTAACTCGTGACAACTTAGGCATGGATGAAGGTGGTATTAGTTTTGGTTTTAGTGGTGAGTTAAACTCACTTAGTCATAATAGGTTCACCGACTTAGTTTGATTGATGAAGATTTGATTTAAAAAGGAGATGGTTATGGTCCTGTGTTGTGTAAAGGTCATTGTGGTGTTGTAATGGAGTTCGTCTTGAGTGCTCAGTGTAGTAGCTTGAATACCGAGTTCGATGTTTTTGGGTTTTAGCTTTTTGGTGAGGAGATGTGGCTGTGGTGAGGGGGGTTATTGAGTTGGAAAATACAATGGCTAGAGAGAGAATGAGAATTAGAGGGAGAGTAAAACTGAGAGAGATGGTATTGGAAGACGATGAAGTTTTAGGGTTAATTTTACTCGATTGTAAAGTTTAGAACTTTTGAGGTTAGTTTAAAGTTTAGTTTGTATTTTCCCTTTAATAGGTTCTAGGATTTTGGGTTTGTTTTTTTCTTTTTTATTTAGGGAGGAGGAGGAGAAGGAGGAAGAAGAAGAAGAAGAAGAAGAAGAAGGAGAAGAAGTAGCCACAACAACGTAGGAGGAGAGAGAGATAGAGAAAATAAAAATAAATAAAAAAAAAAACTAGCAGAAAAAAATTATTTTAAAACGTCAGGTTTTAACAAGAAAAAAGGCCGGTATCTGGTCATAGATATTTTAAGTGAAATATTTTAAAAGTTAAGATATTTTAGTATTACAAAATTCTTTTAGGTATTTTTGTTACACTAGAAAAATTAAAATTAAATGCACATTGAACAATTACGAAACTCAGAATTGGAGCAACTACAATTTGCACAGCCTGGTCAAGCTTGTTTTAAGCAAAAACACCAAAACAAAAGCTTCCTCAAGCCATCGTTGTTTTTTATTTTAATTTATTATTATTATTATTATTTTACAGTAAGCCAACATGGTCTAGATTTAGGATCATAAAAGTTGATTATAAACTTAAAACATATAACTAGATAAAGGGTGTACATTGAAATTTTTTTACTAACATTTTTATTTAATATTCCATTTAGTTATTGTATAAATCACCTTTACTTGGTGGTATTTATTATATATTTTAATCGTGAACCTATTATTAAGTGAATGCAAACGTGTGGATATAATTTGTTCTTTAATTTTCAGTATTATCATTTATCTTATTTTACTAATTCTAAGAGTCAATTCATATATGTTTTCTATGTCCTAAAAAGATATAAATTCCTTTTAGTGAAATCTAAGTAGTAAACTTTCTAGTTCAATCACTTATCAAACGATTAAAATAAATATATTAATATATTAAATATATTTTAATAATAAGATTATAATTAAAAATAGATCTAATGTTAAATAATAAACCTATCTCCAAACAGATCATATAACTTTTCAATCAATTAGTGAAATACTCTGTCACATATTAATTATCAATTTAAGGTTTTTACCATTTCAATCAATTATGCTATAAAATTATGATTGCAGTGTGCATGCGTGTGTGTTTTTTTTTATTAGTTTTCACATGTGGTCTACTTGATAATTAACTTTACTGGCAACTAATATATATTTATTTCATATCTATTCTTGCATTTAAAAATTATTTTATATTTTAAAGTTAAATGTGAGTATTTTACTCTTCACACATACCAATGAATCTTTTTTCCCCCTATTTAATGGATTTGAATGGCTTACTTCATAATCTTACTTCATGACTGTTCATCTTTCGTCTTGTTTTAACATGAGCTGTAAATCCAGCTAGTTACATTAACCATTCCATTCGCTCTCCGCTTTTCAAGCCCATGCATCCTTACAAACTATAAGTGCATGCAACTACATGCTACATCATCATATTATCATCATCTTGTTCTTGTAAGTTTAATTTCCCCATCCTGTTTTTTAATGTTTTGGATCTAAGAATAACTACATTTTTCCATATCTGTGTCTGGTGAGGAAGTAGTAAACTAGTTTTTACTCTTTAGTCCAAAAAATACTGTTGGACTTTTATTTATAACTGATCTGGTCGAATCATAAACATGGTATTGCGATTTTGGTGTTAAACATGTTTTAAACCGGGCTAGAAATACTGTTTAGAAGTTAATGGCAAGTACTCTTGTGATGTGTGAAAATAAGAAAAGAAATATACTATTAAGGGTTAGTTGTGATTTTAATAGTTTAGTTTTTATAAATGCACACTGATTAATCTTGGGATTTGTTGCTATATTTGGTCCTTTACTTCCTCTTTATTTATTTATTTATTTTTTTTGCAAATGGTGGGATAGGGTGGTAATATTATCAGCTACTTCCTGCACATGAACCCGTGTTTTGGTGCACTGGTTCAGTTACTTTGCACAATGTACATACAATGTGTTCTTGGTGTGATTTGAACCAACCCTTATTTGTCATGAGAGTGCTGTATCCCAAGGTTTGAAACTTGTTTCTTAAACAGACAACTGAGTATTTTGCCACTGAGGGATAAAATTTTATGTACTCATTTCCAAAATCATTATGCTAAGTTATCATTCCTGCTCTTTGCTTTACTTATTTGACTTGTAGAAATCACTTTTTCTCAGATTTTAGCTTATTTTTGTTCACATTTCCAATTTTTTCCCCTGGTATATGAAGGTAGTGCTTCCGGCGCATAAACGATTATGTCTAGTTCAGAGTTGAAGTAGCTTTGTTGAATTAGAATAACCAAATTGCTCTAGAGATAGGTGTGAAAAAAGGCTAACCAAAATCACTGCTATAATAATCTGCCTCCATGGATCTCACAAGTGAGAATGAGACAGTGGCTAGTCTAATTTCTAGCTCAATAAGCCAAAGGACTCGAGCAAAGCAGATCCTAGATACTGGTGTAAGTGGTTTTCTCCAACTTTCTTGATCTGTTTATTTTGGAAAAGTAATTGAATGTCATGAATCATTGTTCTCTCCTGATATTTGCATTCCTTCCATGGTTTAAACACTGCAACTGTGGAATAGTTTTCGCACTGAAAAAGTTTTACTGTCCAGCAATTTGTTGATGACATTGATTATTCTACAGTAGGAGGAGCAACATGAGTTCTTTATGTTTGATTAGCTCCTTCTCTGGTCATGTTGATAAAGAAAATTTATAACAGTGATTACTCCTTTTTAACTGAAGCTTTTCTATAGTTTTTTATCTAACAAAGCGATGAGGTAACTTCTAAGAATTATTTCTCTTACGAAATTAGATCAGGTTTTAAATTTGTCTTTCATCTTTTAAAAATTATGTGGTTCTTTATGTTTACTTCCACCATTGACTGCAGTTTGCAATGTGTTCTTAATTAAGGTTTCTGTACAGATAGAAGACTATTCAAATATTTCAAGGATGGGGGACGAAGATATGATGGTAATGTCTATCATTCTTAGTGCAAGTGAGACTTTGCAATTTAATGTAAATGGTGATGGCATGGTATCTTGCATAAAACCACTTATAAAGTCTTGTTCTCCAATCTTGATCAATTTCTGGGTGAGAATGTTAAAGAGCATTTCAAGACACAAACTCATTAGTAGACTTTCCTTTTCACCAGGTGTTCCCTGATAAGCTGTTAAAACTGAACAGGTTAGTCAAAATTGCTTTTGCTTATTATCAAAAAGGAAATTCTATTACCATGTGCCTGAGTAGTTTTTTGTTTAGCCAAAAGAGAAAGAGTGAGGAAGACAATGTAAGCCACAAAACGGGTATCGCTAAAGTCCTGAAGCAGTCAAAGGAAGTGCAACCATCTACATCTAGCCTTTTTCCAACCTTCGTGAAGATCATGGTTCATTTTAATGTTGCTGGTTCTTTTTGGCTGGTAGTTTAATTACTACATCTTCATTTTGAGTTTAGGCAAACTGGGACAGACATGGCATTTCATGGATTAATTTTCATTGGTGACAGGGTCTTCCCAAGAACTTTGCAAAATTGCATTTTCCAAAGAAAAATGTAATTCTGACTCTTGAAGATGATGATGGAAAAGAGTTCGATGTAAAATACCTGTGTACACAGCCAGCACTAAGCGCTGGATGGAAAGCTTTCTCTATTGCTCATAAGTTGACTAAGGGCGACAAATTGGTTTTTCAATTGGTCAAGACGTTAAAGTTAAAGGTAAATAATCAATTTGTGTTCATCAACTATGGATGACCTTTATCATTTGAAGATCTATGATGCATTGACTAACTACAATACTTGTCCTTAAATAGTCTGCCCGTCTGTCTGCTAATCACATGCTGTTATGCATGAAGGATATTTCATGCAAGCACCACTTTTAAATTTTTTATTTGTGAGTGGTTGTATGTGATCAATGATAATATAAACAAGATACTACTGAGGGATAGAGATTCATCTAATGACTACTTTATCAAAATTTTTCAAGATTATTCCTCAATTATTTACTTGAATTTTTTTTTCTTTTCCTTTTCTCTTTGCCCCTAAATTCTCAATATTATCTCAAGATATATATCTTTACAATTTTAGGTGCAAATTATAAGGTTGAATGATTTAGATGAAGACAATGGAGCTTTGAATCTTGTATCGTCAGATCCGTCTTTTAAGAAAGTAAATCCAGGTATGCTTGTAATCATACACAAGTGGAATAATGTACAAAATGTTTTCTTAGTTGACTCATTTTTCTTTCTATCTCTGTGTAAAATTGCAGCAAAAGATCACAAAAGAAATGCAGATAAACATTGTGAGGATTTTGAAGTGGAACTTATTGAAGATAACTCTCAGAAGGATGAATTCAAGAACTCTGCTTCCACTGCAGATCATGTAAAAGAGAGAGATAATAACACAAGTTCTCCCCTTATAATGCTATTAATTCTGGAAAAATAGTAGTAATAGTATCATAAGTTGTTCTTTTCTCCCGACAGTTGCATTTCTTCCATGGTTTTATCATGACAATTTTGGAATAGCTTCCATTTATGAAAAGCTTAACTAGTCAGAATTTTGTTGATGATTGATAGTAGGAGCAACATGAGGTCTTCATGTTTGACTAGCTGCCTACTTCAACAATTGACTACGTTGATAAAAAACGATTAGGATTCTGATTCTACCTGTTTTCTTGAAACTCTTGTATAGTTCTTTCTGCAACAAGGCAATGGGAATTTATAAGGAATTTTTTTTTTTTAATGAAATTAGATCAAGTGTTTGATTTGTCATTTGTCTTATCAGAAGTCTTCGCTTCTTTATATTTATGCCCACTTTTTCTTGCGAAGTTTACTTATCAAGTGCAGTTTCTGTACAGAATGCAAATTATTTCAACAGATTGTTGATGGAGGATGAAGACATAATGGTAATATCTAAGACTTTAAGATGGGTGAAACCTTGTAATTGGTTATATCATGGTATCTTGCATAAAATTACTAGTGAAATTGCTCTTGAGTTCTGACCAAAGCTATTGAAACACATTCTGAGTCCATGTGACTATCAGTTTGTCTTTTGGACTGATATGTCCCTCACTCTTCTTTTCTGACTGCTCTCTGTGTGAGAATGTAAAAAAGATTTTAAGACAAACTCATTTAGTATATTTCCCTTTTTGCCAGGTGCTCCCTTATAAGCTGAGAAAACTAAAGAGGTTAGTCAAAATTCTGCATCTGGTTGAAAAAGAATTTCTATTCTCTGTTCCTATGTTATTTTTTCTTTAGCCAAAAGAGTGAGAGCAATGCCGGCCATGAAATATGCAAAACCAGTAACATTGAAGTCTTGAAGCCAAAAAAAGAAGTGCAACCATCTGCACCGGATATTTTCCCAACATTTGTGAAGATCATGGCTCCTTCTCATGTTGCTGGTTCTTTTTGGCTGGTAATTTAAATATTTCATATACAATTTGAGTTAGTAAACTTGCGAAGAGATGGTGTTTAGTGGATTAACTTTTTCTGGTGACAGCATCTTCCATGTACATTTTGCGATTTGCATTTGCCAAAGGAAAATGTAATTATGACTCTTGAAGATGATGATGGGGTAGAATACAGCGTAAAGTATCTGCGTGCCACCACAGCATTGAGTGGTGGATGGAGGAGTTTTTGTATTGCTCATAAGTTGTTAAAGGGTGATAAATTAGTTTTTCAATTAGTCAAGCCATTAAAGTTTAAGGTAAATAAACAAGTTGTGTTCATCAACTTTTTGAATGACCTTTATCATTCAAAATTCCATGATACATTGACACAGACAAATTTTTCTTGTCCCAAAATGGTCTTATGGCTGTATCCCCACCAATCCCGTGGTGCTATGTATGGAAATTTTTCACGCAATCACCAATTTTATTTTCTTTTTTCATGAATGAAAATCTGTGATTGACAAGAATATAGACCGGGACTCTATTTAGGATAGAGAATTTATTCATTGATTACTTTATCAATATTTATCAAGATCCTTTTCCAATCATTTACTTCATTTTTCTTTTTTCATGGATACATTCAGTAATCCTAACATATATATCTTCTCAATTCAAGGTGCATATTATAAGGTTGGAGAATTCCGATGAAGCTGATGGATCTTTAAACCTTGTAATGTCAAATTCATCTTCTAAGAAAGTCAAATCAGGTATGTATCCAATGCTACATGAGTCAAAAAATGTATGGAATCTTTGCTTGTGGAGCTCATTGTCTTTCTTTTTGTCTTCACTTGGAAACTTGTAGCAAAAGATATGAGGATTAGCAAAAGAAAGGTAGATAAGCATTGTGCGGATCTTGCAGTGGAAGTTATTGAAGATCTCTCTCGTAAGGATACACTCAAGAATTCTCCTTCTAACACTGATCACGTAGAGAGGATAAATGATAACACTAGTTCTCTCCTTCCATATATTTCAGATGGACTCTGCCTTCGAAAATCTACTAGTACTAATTTTGAAGATGTAAGGAGTATGGAAGACTTTGTGATGGCAGTGCACCGACTACTGTATCAATATTTCAAAATCCTTTCTCAAAAAACCCACACCGTTATCTCAATAGATATATCTTTCCAATTTTAGGTGCATATTATAAGTTTGGACAATTCAAGTGAAGCGGAAGAAACTTCAAGCCTTGAAATATCAGATTCACCTTTCAAGGAAGTCAAATCGGGTATGCATGCAATGCTACATTAGTCGAATAATGTATAACATCTTTGCATATGTAACTCATCTTTCTATCTATCTTCACTTTGAAACTCATAGCAAATCTTGGGGTCAGCAAAAAAAAGGCAGATAAGCATTGTGAGGATCTTGAAGTGGAAATTATTGAAGATCACTCTCGGGAAGATGAACTCAAGCATGCTGCTTCCGACATTAATCATGTAAGAAAGATAGATGATAACACTATTTTTCCCCTTCCAGATGTTTGGGATGGAGTCTCCCTTCAAAAATATACCAGTACCAATTTTGAAGATGTGAAGAGTATAGAAGACTTTGTGATAGTGGTCCATGATGTGGTCGTAGATTCTGCACTTCCTGAGCATGTCCGAACTAAATACTATGAGCTTTGTTATGGTCAAAAGTCATACCTCCATATTCACCTACTTAAAAGCTTGGACAATTTGCTGCTATCTGCTGGGATAACTTCTGAAACTGTCATGGTGCTCTCTGTTGGAGTAATATCTGCCGTTGTTGACATTGCAGATGCTATCAGGACCTCCACTCTTACCGCATTAGCTGAGAGGTTCCCAATTTGGGAACAGGATTTAAAGCAATTTGAAAAACTTGGTATGAATATTGGATTCTTGCTAGATCGACTTATCCAACTCAAGGATCTTGCTCAAAAATTAAAAAGGTGTCAGGAAGTAGAGAGTAAACGCATCAAAGCAGAAGAAAATCTGCGGATTCTGGAATCTAGGATTCTCGAAGTAAGAGAGGAGATTAATAAGCTCAACAGTGAGCTCTTGGCTTTGAACCCAAATGGTGAAAACCTTGAACTTACCTTCAAAGAGGTTGCAAATGCAGCCTGGTGAATGAGAATGTACTCTTGGACCCCAAATATTTATTCATATGCTAATGAAAAGTCATCTGAAAAAAGGATTTTTGCATGGAATGTATGTAGGTCAAATGCACCTTTTGTAAGTTGTTTAAGGATGTTTTGAAGATGGTAGTGCAGGATAGAAGTGAAACTGCCTAAAACATTCCATCTTTTGCGTTTTTGTATCCTTTGACATATTTGCAATGTAAATACTGCTATTACATGAGGATTGCTGCTGAGCTTTTATTTGCTCTTCACTTTTGTTAGTTTCGTATCTTTTCTACATCTGGTTTATAAATGACTGAAATCTAATTATTTGAAGATTGTCTTAATCTATTGTAGTTCTAAGCCTGTTGTTTAGGTAAATGTCTTTTTAATATCTTGTGTTTATTGTGTTTACAAGATTGGAAAAGAATATTACATGTATACGGTACTTATAAGAAAAATTACACAAAATCAAATTGTGGAAAAAAAAAATTACAAGAATAGTATCATTAGAGGTGCGAATTTTTTTTTTTTAAATTACATGCGATACTTGGCCAAACTTGTATCTCACGTCCAACGAGTGATATACGCATAATTATGTGTGTATTACTTGTTGAAAGTGTGATATATTTTTAAATCTGTATTGAACATTGATATACGATATAACTATTTTTAAAAGTTTTTACATAGTAGGTCGTTATATCTTGCTTTTAAGATACGATGCACATCTAAAACTTTATCTCTTCTTCAACATACGAAATAGCGATGTTATTTTGGTAAATTTTTTTATACAATTCATATTTGTATGTATTTTTTTTTTTTTTTTTTACAAAGATGGTAGACATGTATTACACATGGATTGTAATGGCTTAGTTATAAGAATATAACTTGTACTTTGACTAATCTGCAAACAAGTAACCTACATTTTTTTTTTTTTTTTGACATAGATAGCTTGAGTTTCTTAAAAAGTGTTATTATTTAATAATTTTAGAATAACACATGTTAATATTTTATAGGTCATAAAAATTAATTTTATATTTTTTTCAATTTTGTCATTTAAAAAAATATTTTAATATTTTATTCATTTAATTTTATTATTTTTATTAATTAACTTTTTTTAGACCGATTAGACTTAACGCATACCTTTAATAGTAATTAATTATAACTGACATTTTCATATGAAACTCGGATTACTTATTTGTCAAAAAAATTAACATGAGTCATATGTTTATAAATTGAGCAAAACACGTGTCATGTTTTATAATTACCCGATTGTAACATCAGTTATTGTACCATACTCTGGTTGCAGATCCTAATCATATTCTACTTAAATGTCATATATTCCTAAATGTAACTAGGCCACCATAACCAAAACTTGTACCTTAATGTTCGCGGTACCGAGCAATCACCCATATATAATCCACCCTACCATTCCACAACCACGCATTTTTTCCACCTAGAAATGAAGCCGTCAATGGATTTCGCCTCTCAACTCTTATTCACGATGCTTGATTAAACTTTGAGGAGATGAACAGAACAGGCTGACATCTCCATTGTTGGGCATAGTCAGTGTGTGTCTTGTGGTGTTGACTATTGACTACGGGCTGCTGCATGCTTTGACCAATGTTTGGAGAGCTCGGATGCAGATTTTTTTTTTGGGGGGGGCTGGTGGATGCAGAGTTTGTTACATTGGAAGTCCAAATGAAATAGGATTAAATAGAATATGCATAGATATAAATATAATTTTATATAATAATTATATAGTGTATATGAAACAACATATACATTATATAATATACTAACAAATTATATAAAGATAAATTATACTAGAAGATCACAATGTTTGAGGTAAGTTCATTTTAGGTATATTTAAAGAGTAAATTTATTTTAGATCACAACGTTTTTAGTGATCCAAAAAGATATCAACTTAAAAAAGCGGATTGATTGAAGTCACCATTAACATGTGTCAACAATAGAAATATTTAATTAAAACTCAAAAAACCCATCTTTGACACTTTTTCAAATGTTGTACCCTTATTGAACTTTTCAAAATATTGTGATCTAAAATAAACTTACACTTAAATGTTATGACTTTTCCGATGTAATTTACCAAATTATATAATATTTATGCTATATGTAGAATATATTACATATGTTTGATATACAGCTTCATTAAATATAACATATGTACTACATAGTATATAAGAGCATATTGGACTGTAGTTTTGTACCATTGGACGGATTAGTTTGTTGGATAATTATGTTGGTTCTGTATCATTTTTGTTTCAATTAATTAGTAGTTTTACATTTTCCTTCGTTCAAACATTTACGACGCAAATATAAAAACTTACTAGCCTGAGGACTCAAATTTTAAATACAGAGAAATGTCAAGGTCACTTTCTTTTTTTCATTTATATTATTTTCATTTTCCTAATTTTTTCTACCGACCAATCCATACATGGAAAAAAGAGATGATATGCTATACTCTTGATAAATCTTCCATAGGTCCAATTACTATATTGAACATACTACAAATTAAGAATATGTAACTGTCAAATGATAATTTGTGAATTGCTTGCATTTTAAGTACGCCCCTGACCACCTTAGTTTCAGAGACACTGTATACCGCAGCAGTGGCAACACAGTTCATACTCCATAATATGCCTGATTTTTAACAGAAAATGCAACCCAATCAGTATACAATCCCGAAATAAGAAACAAAACCAGGTTCAGTGCTGCTGGTGCATGATGTGGATACTTCGTGTGCATGCCTACATGCATTTGGGGATGTTGCAGAAGCAATGCAAGAATCCAAAGCCAAGGACACATCAAATGGCTAAATGTGAAGATTGAAATGCCTATTATTGATTTCGATTACCATAGCAACTTGATTATTCATGCAGCTTCTACCATGTTTGGAGTAATCATGTGGGGCAAAATGATCTTCAAGATTGTTGTCACCCTCATGCAAAAGTTACTCATAACGAACTTCCTTTCGAAAGCATAAAGATACTAAGGACACTTCGTCAACATCCCAAAAGAGCTGCTCCTTCTCCCTCAGCATTATTAACATCATTCAACTCTTTAATTCCTGACAAACCGTGCAACCTACTATGATCACCATCCTTTGTTGCTTGAAGTCCAGAATTTGAAGCTGTGAGAAATGTGAATGAGAAAAGACAATGGTTTGAAGTCCAGAATTTTTAGGTCTATTGTCCAGTCCTAAATCCAACAAATAAAAAAAAAAAAAAAAACAAATAAAGGCTGCGCAGTTTGTCTTATCCAGTCCTCTCCATTATGATTATATTAATCACTTATTGCATTATCATTTGGGGGGTCTAGGGCACAGGCACATTGATAGACAAGCGTACAAGACTGTCAGATTTCCTTTACTAACCTCGGAACAGCGAGAACACCGCCCCAAAGCGACAACCAAGTCAAGACCCTAACTCAACGGATGATAATCCCTATTTACCACTTAGTTTCTAGTCTTTGAGGTAAGATTACAAGGAAGCTATACATCGCGAAGCTGTCGCGTAGCAATGGCGACCTTTTAATTTTTAGAATACAGTTGAAGGTTTTTGTGTCGTTTTGGTGCACGTAAAAATGTGCGGAAAAAGACTAGTGTGGAAACTAATACCACATGCTGGCGAGTGAAGGCGTCGTCTCAAACAACGCCTTCGAATTTGCTCTATAGACGCTATTCCCCACAGCATCTTTTTTGGATTTCTATTGAAGGTGCTGTCAGACGGCGCCTTCATTGCAAGTAATATATCCCAATTTTTCCTGCCAAGAGCATTTGCTCTTCCATTTCAACCGAAAAACACTCCAAGGAGGAGGTGCTCCGATGATCCGTGTCTATCTTTGACGAAGATTTTCGAAGTTGTCCACTCTTCGAACTTAGGCAAGGTGTTTTGTTTGGGTTTTTTTTTTTTTTTTTTCTATATTTATTCCATTATATTGCAATTTGGGAGGAAAAATGATTAGAAATGGAGAAATTGAGAAATTTTGTGATTTTGTCCGAATTAATGTGTTGTAGCTGTTGATTTTGAGTTGTAAAGTATTGTAGGAGTAGTGTATGGAGTGTTGGTGAGTATTAGGTCACTGCATTTGTCAATCTATGACGTTGATATTGAGATTGTTTCCATGTGTATAAGGTGTTCGGTGAAATGCCTAAATGGTTCAAAGTTGTGGATTTTGATATTTAATTTAATATGAAGCATTGAATGTGTGATTTTGTCCGATTTAATATGTTGTAGATGTTGGTTTTGAGTTGTAAGGTGTTGTAGGAATATAGTATGGAGTGCATGTTCATGAATGAAGTATGTAATAAAATGATATTAATGATTAGAAGGTATTTGGTGAAATGACACCATCGGTTAAGAGCCATGTGTTCGTCAATAGGGATGTTTAATGGAATTTGAGTAAACGATGTTTTACATGTTGAAGAAGTTCAATATGTTGTCATAATTTAAATTGTAAGAAATGAGATCTAACATTTTAATTTGCTGTTGATAGGTTTGGAAAGGCTAGCTACATAAGGTTCATTGTTTATGTACATGGAAACATAGTGGATGGATGTTATGGACCACAACAGGACAAGCCTTCCATTGGAAAAGTGAAGGTTAGGATAGATATCGGATTTGAAAAGTTTAAGGAAATTATTTGTGGTATGATTGGTGTGGATCATGGTAACAGTGATGTGGAGATAATACATAAGCATGCATATTATATGAGTCATGGGGTTGTATACATGTTAATGCCAATTATGGATGATGACAGTCTTGAGGATCTGATTTCACTTGTTGTTGAGTTGGGTGCTAGATTAATTCAAGAAATATTTGTGAAAATCACTTGTAAAGACCCGATCCTCTAAATCCCAAGACTTAGAGTACCGAATCCCCAACCACATATAACGTTTTCACATTATATGTAAGGTTGTCCTAAAACTAACAGTTTATGAAAATTGTTTGATCAAAATCACTGAACTTTGTAAAGAACTTTTTAAATAAAACAAGATTGCTAACATAAGCAATCTACACATATATTTACATCAAATAAACATTGCCTTATGTCAATACATGACACTACAAAAAAATTACATGTTTTCTCAAAACATAAGAATCCTAAGGGATCTTAGGTCATTACAAAAGGAATTTGGCTTAACTATTAAGCCATCTATACATAACTTCTTCATAGCAAAAAGTCTTCCAAAAGTCCAGGGTGATCGAATCCTATTCGTCCCACTCATCCAAAAATCTTTCGAAATCGGACCCATAGCCCAAGTCATCGTAATACTCGTCTCCAATACCTGCAAAGCAGCAAAAGTGAGCCAGAGGCCCAGTACACAATAACCAATGCAAAACAAGTCATCCAATTGATGTAAATGCACCATAGAACAAGTGGTTATCTTTATTACATTTTGGTTCACAAATCAACAAGAGGGTATTCAAACCCCGGTCACACTTCGGGAATCCAGGGATCCTGAGTAACAGCGGCTGCTCAGGGGGTTGATATAAGCAGTCCGAATACTTATATCTCCTATATCTATTTCATGAAGATAATAGCTTCATCTAGGGTTTAAAAGCCGTTGCCCGACTCTACTTAAACTCAGTCCATAACATGAGCCTAGTTCACAAGTTCATAAACCTTGAACTAAATCATGGTATTTCCCCCTAAGTTTAAGCAAACGTTACACAGATACAATTCCCCCTATCGGCTACCCACTTAACCAAAAGAATCGCTATTGCATCATAGCGTACCATTGCATCATGGTAAAGTCATTGTATCATGACTGGTTAAGCGCCTAGCTAACATGTCATTGCATCATGACAGGTTTGCTGCTCCTCGGACCAGATTAAACAGCGAAATAGACATCCAATTCATCCAAATGTTAAATCGAATCAATTTAGGTCAAATTAGAAATGTCTGGTCCTAGCAAACATCAGACAAGTTATTGCGTACCTGAACCCGTTAGTATAGACTAGGATCTCTCGGTGATGAACTAACCGAAGAATCCTTAACTGTAATGGAGATGTCACAATAATCAATAATCAACAATTATAGATTTCATTCTCACAAATATATACATATTATATCCATATATCACAATTAATCAAAACATCCAATTCATTAATTACAAAGTCACAATAACATTTAAACGTCCTATTACATTCTAAATCACTTAATAAACACTTAATTGCTCAAATAACAACTTTGGAAAATTTTAGAAAAAGCTCTTAAAATTCAAAAACTCAGGGGATACGCCGGCACTCAACGCCGGCGGCGTTGAGCCGGTGTTCAATGTTCTGAAAATGTACACTGCCAACGCTGGCAGCGTTCAAAGCGTACGCCGTCAGCCTTTGTACCTACGCCGGCGGCCTTAAGCCGGCGTAGAATCTAAAACCAAAGTTTTCGAAAATGTCCAGAGAGGTTGTAAGCCGGCCGCTTACATAAGTACGCGGGCAGCCTTCACATGTACGCCGGCGGCCTTGATTCCCAGAAGCCAGCGTACAAGTTAGAAGAAAGAACGCCGGCTGACTTCCTAGCGAAAGCCGGCGGCGTTCAGTCGGCTTTAAGAAATTTGGTTCTGTGAACTTTCAACACCGCCTCTACGCCGCGGCGTAGAGACTCAAATTGCCGGCGTACGTTCTGAAGAACAGACGCTGGCAAATTCTTAGCATTAAAGCCGGCGGCGTTGCAAACGGCGTTAGGAAAAACGATTCTGTGGGCTTTCTACACCGCCTCTACGCCGGCGGCGTAGAATCCCCAGATGCCGGCGTACGTTTTAAAAACAAGTTAAACGAAAATTCAAATCCCCTGTTTTCAACTTTGCAAATTACATCTTAATACACTTTAAAACTTTCCTCAACTACACTTCACTTCATATACTCACTCCAACATACACTACTCAATTCTAGCAACTCAAAGCATGAATTCAACAATTAAACACTTCAAAAACCTACTTCCATCAATTCTAAATTCTCCTACACAAATCCTCTTAACAACTTCCCAACATTCATAAACATACAACAATGCATGCACAACCTCACAACTCATATAACACTTTCTCAACTCATCCCATGCATGAACAACCATTTGATCAACATTAAACTCAATTCATCCAATAATCCATACATCTATTTCAAGAAAGAAATAAAACAACACAACAACCTAACTAAATTAATTCAAGTATATATATATACCTTGTCTTGAGAAATACTTTGATTTTCAAACTTGATATAAACCCTAACTTGAGCTTGGAAATGGAGATGGAAAGAAGAAGAAAAGAAAAGAAGAAGAAAAGGAAAATTCGGATAAAATGCTGCCTCAAAAAGTAGTTAATTAAGCAATTTTGACTTTAACATTCCAAATTTACCCCTTAATGCATATATAACTTAGGTTGCATTTGGCTTTAATTTGAACTTCATTTGGCTTTATTTAGGGCATAAATGCTACTTAATTACAAGAAACTCAATCAACTAACTTAAGTGAAATTATGGTTGATTTATTAATCTAACTTAACTTAACATCTTAATGTGCACAAGACAACATTAATAATTTCATTACTCACACATTAATGCATATAAAACAAAATATTAATATCAACATTACACATACAAAATCATATACTTAGACTACTAACAACATAACCATGCTCTTCAATTCAACTTTAAAATAAATACTTAAACACATGGAATTTGAATAAAATATAAATCTAGGTCATTTCATTCTTCCCTTCTTCAAGAAGTTTCGTCCCCGAAACTTAACTCACCTTCTTATTCAAAAAGTTCCGGATATTTCTGTCCATTGCACTCGCTACTTCCCAAACCGCTCTCTCTCGGATTGGTTACTCCATTGGACCTTTACCATTGGTATGACTTTATTCCTCAATTCTTTGTCCATTTTTCCCAAAATTCTAATTGGCTTTTCTTCAGTAGTAAGTCTGGTAGTATCTCTGGTTGATTGGTATCCAATATTGCATCGGAATCGGATATACACTTTCTAAGCTGAGATACATGAAAAACGTTATGAACGCCTGACAAACTTGGTGGTAACGCCAATCTATAAGCCAATGGCCCGATCCTTTCCAATATTTCATATGGCCCAATGTATCTTGGATTCAATTTACTCCTCACACCAAATCTGAAAACTCCTTTAGTCGGGGATATCTTGAGAAACACATGATCTCCAAGTTCAAACTCCAAAGGTCTTCTTCTCAAATCGGCATAACTTTTATATCGGTCTTGAGCAGCTTTCAATCTCTGTTTGATCATTTGAATTTATCAACGCTTGTTGTACCAAATCGGGTCCAATCAATACTCTCTCGCCCACTTCATCCCAATGCAAAGGAGATCTACATTTTCTTCCATATAACGCTTCATACGGAGCCATCTGAATCGATGCTTGATAACTATTATTGTAAGCGAATTCAACTAAAGGTAAGTGTTCATCCCAATTCTTTCCAAAATCCAATGCACAAGCTCTAAGCATATCTTCAAGAATTTGAATTGTCCTTTCGATTGCCCGTCAGTTTGTGGATGAAAAGCTGTACTAAATTGTAACTTTGTTCCAAGAGCTTCATGAAGACTTTTCCAGAATCGACTGACAAATCTCGTATCTCTATCCGAAGTAATGGTCATTGGTATACCATGTAATCTCACTATCTCTCGGATGTAAATCTGAGCCAATTTTTCAAGTGAACACCCGACTCTCAGTGGAATGAAATGTGACGATTTCGTGAGTCGATCCACAATGATCCAAATCATCTCATTCTTGGCTACTGTTTTGGTAAAGTCACAAAATCCATAGTTATTCATCCCATTTCCATTCCGGAATCTTTAATGGTTGCAATTCTCCTCCAGGCCGTTGATGTTCGATCTTCACTTGTTGACATACCAAACACTTAGAAACAAATCTTGCAATGTCCTTCTTCATTCCTTCCCACCAAAAATGTCGCTTCAAGTCTCGATACATCTTCGTGTTTCCCGGATGAATTGAATATGAGGAGGAATGTGCTTCCTTCATAATTTGATGTCTCAAATCATGGATCTCAGGTACATAAATTCTATCTTTGAATCTGATAATTCCTTTATCATCAATTCTCATCTCTTTTCTCCTCTTTTGATTTATCTCATTTTCAACTTTTGGCTACCGGGTTCTTCAAGTTGTCCTTGCTTGATTTGATCAGAATCGTCGGTTGTAATGATAAACTGCTAGCATAATGTCAACATTTTCCATAGCTATCTCAATATTCATCCTTTGAAGATCTTCTTGTAACTCCCATTGATTAGTAACCAGAGATTCCACATTCATCGTTTCTTTCTACTGAGCGCATCGGCTACCACATTAGCTTTTCCCGGGTGATACAAAATTTCAACATCGTAATCTTTAATTAATTCCAACCACCTTCGTTGTCGCATGTTCAATTCCTTTTGAGTGAAAATGTATTTCAAACTCTTATGATCGTGAATATCTTACACTTTTCACCAAACAGATAATGTCTCCAAAGCTTCAATGCTAATACCACTGCGGCTAGCTCGAGATCATGAATTGGGTAATTCCTCTCATGGGACTTCAATTGTCTTGAGGCATAAGCTATGACTCGATTATCTTGCATCAACACACATCCGAGTCCTTGAAGTGAAGCATCACTATAAATTACAAACTCTTCTCCACTAATTGGTAATGCCAAAATCGGTGCAGAAATCAATCGTTCCTTCAGCTCAAGAAAACTCCGATCACAATCTTCATCCCAATCAAACTTCACATATTTCCTCGTCAACTTAGTTAATGGTGAAGCGATTTTGGAAAAACCTTGTACAAATCTTCTATAATAACTTGCCAACCCCAGAAAACTTCGCACTTCCGTGACACTTGTCGGTGGTGGCCAGTCAATACCGCTCTAATCTTCTCCGGATCAACAGATATTCCTTCCTTTGTAATGATATGTCCCAAGAATGCAACTTCTCTCAACCAAAACTTGCACTTGCTAAATTTAGCATAAAGCTTCCTCTCTCTCAATCTTTGCAATACAAGTCTCAAATGTTTCTCATGATCTTCCACATTCTTTGAATATACCAATATATCATCAATGAAGACTATCACAAATTGATCCAAATAATCCTTAAATACCCTATTCATCAAATCCATAAAAGCAGGGGCATTTGTTAAACCGAAAGGCATAACCATAAACTCAAAATGTCCATATCTTGTTCTGAAAGCCGTCTTGGATATATCTTGTTGCTTAATCTTGAGTTGATGATATCCGGATCTCAAATCTATCTTGGAAAACAATGCCGCATCTCTCAGTTGATCAAATAAATCATCAATTCGAGGAAGTGGATACTTGTTCTTGATTGTCACTTGATTCAATTCTCTATAGTCTATACACATCCTTAGACTTCCGTCTTTCTTCTTAACAAACAATACCGGAGCACCCCAAGGAGAAATACTTGGACGGATAAACCCGAGGTGTTGCAATTCTTCTAACTGACTTTTCAATTCTTTCAACTCAGGGAGCCATACGATACGGAGCTTTAGAAATAGGTGTAGTTCCAGGTATCAAATCAATCCCAAAATCAATCTCCCTATCCGGTGGCAAACCGGGTAATTCATCAGGAAAAACATCAACAAATTCCCTTACTACTGGCACCATATCAACTCGGAGTTCTTCACTACCCATTGTAGTTCCCATATCCTTCTCCCACAATTCCATAGAATACATACTTCCGGGTCTCCTTCTTTCCAACACATGAAATAGTCTTCTACCTTCCAATTCAAAACTCACTTCCGCTTTACTACAATCTATTGTCGCTTTGTAAAGATTCAACCAATTCATTCCAAGAATAACATCAAAATCAATTAAAGGTAGAACTAACATATCTATTGGCATGCTTTCATCAGAAATCACAACATCAACATTCTTACATACACATGGCTCTTTAGATTGCACACCAAAAGGAGTATTCACACTCATCACTCTATCATACAACACTTCAGAAGACAAACCACACTCATTCACAAAGCTTTCAGCAATACATGCATGAGTAGCACCAGTATCAATTAAAGTATATGTACGATGTCTTGCAATCTGTATTATACCTGCCAGTGTATCAACCGAAGGAGCTTTCTCACATTGTTGCAAAGCAAATACCCTAGCAGTTGTCATTCCCTTTCCAAAGTTCGGTCCCTCATTCCTCGGCTTTTCTTTACAATTTGCCACATGATGACCCCTTTGTTGACAATGAGCACAAAAGATGGGCTTCACTGATCGGGATGTCACACCTCCAAATATTGCTGGTGGTCGAGATTACATGAACGAACAACATGCTACCATGTTAGGCATGTAACAGTTTCAGCCTGGTTTGTGTTCAAATGTTCCTTTCCAGAATGAAGGTATTGTGTTAGTTTCACCTATGCATTGTGAACAATATGATCTAATGCTAGTGGATGAGACAATGTCAAACTTCGAGAATAGAGTTACACAGGAAGTGGCACTGGTGTTTGCCACCGGGTTAAAAGATGATCATTTCGATGGTTACTATCATATGGATGAAATGGTGATACAATAGAAGATGAGATGGATAAGAGAATGATAATGCTGTGGTAGAAGAAGTTTAAAGGGGCAATATTGGAAGTTTGGATGTCTCACCTAGCTCAAGGCCACGTAATGTAATGTCAAGTCAGGCATCGGTGAGAGATACAATTTCTTATTTTAATCTAGGTGGAGGCGGTGATGGGTATGTTGTCACGCCCCAGGGCACCCTAAGAAGTAGACAAGTCACACTTGAATACTATCACTAGATTACCTTTGAGAGTGACATGTTTTTCAAAATAATAGGATCTTTTAGTTGCTTTGATAAAAAATGATAAATACATGTAAGAAATAAATTAGTAAATAATGTTATCTTAATCATAAAGTATCATAGATTATTACAAACCATGTAGTCTTCTTGTAATTCATACTGATAAAATAGTACTAGCTAGTCTATTCTAGGAAAATATAACCATTAATCCCAAGTAGAACCATAGACTTCCAGTTCTTAAGCCCTTACCGGAGCCATGTTTCTGGAAGTAACTAACTAGGGTCGAAGCGTAAACCTGAGTAGACTGTTGGAGTATGAGCGAAACCACGACTTAGTAAATAACCAGACATATTACACATCAAACAAGTTATTAACAAATCATATGTAATGCAATAACTCAAACATATGCTCAGATACAAGCTTGGATGATCTAGAATCCAAACAGGAAAAAGATTTACGCCCTCTTTTTAGGGTTGAAGAACATTTACTTTATGACCCACCTGCCCAGGAGAGACTAAGTTTGCAGAAAAATCAACGATTTCTCGTCTTAGGGTTATCACTTTAAATTTAATAACAGTTTTAACTGACCATTTCTTGTATCCATTCTTAAAACTCCCTAATTATTAATCATTTCAAAGCGATACTACGGGGGTGTTCTTCATTGTCACTTAGTTCCCGTAGAACCAACAGAACCAACACTTTAGAAATACCAAGTGTTAATTAATACGTAGCAGGTTGTCACCCGTTTGTATATGCAACAATGCAGTACGTGCAATGCATGACCAGGTTATTTTAATAAGTCAATAGCTCTTATTCGATTTCTTGGTGATCATACATTACACACAATCATCATCATACTACTTCGCAACATTATACCATTGTATTATCACTTTTGTAATGGTAGATTAGCAATCATATAATCAGATCACAACACATTTCCATCAAAACATTCATTTTATTATTATTGTCTTTGCATTACATGTTCAGCTATTTACAAACACAAACAGTATAATATAACTGAATTACTCACCTGCTCATAGTAACTTAATCATAATAATCCGCCGGAAGATCCTCTATGGTATCAAAGTCACCTATTGAGATGAATAAAGTATTCATCAATATGATATAGATTATTTTACTAAACTCTTATATGTGTCTAATGTCTTAAATTGATATTTATCAAGTTTTTGTAGTGATTAACACTATTTTAATGTTATTCTAAACCTGACTCATTATAGTAAATCATATACGTTTATTATTGCTTAGTGTCGTCGTGTTTCTACTATTCTGTTTCACATAATTATTTTGTTATTTTTAGAAGTCACATTATTCGTATATATATTGATCTTAATCTCCATTCTTACCTATTTTATCTGTATAGAACAAATATTTGATTTTTATAGTTGTTATTAATACTTAATATTTTCCTAAAATTCTAGGGTTTTAGAAGTTATCAATTATTAATCATATAGCTATTCTAAATATTTGTTTTATTTTTTTCTATTTAGTAACTTTTGTTTTGACATATTAATATATATAATATAATTATAATTATTATATAATTACTCGTCCATGAAATACATATTGTACATAAGGAAAACAAGTTTGTACGCCGGCTTCTACGCCGCCGACATTGAAACCTAGATGCCGGCGTTCTTCTGTTTTACATTTTATTTCATATCGTTTGCGCTGGCTTGAAAGTCACCAGCTTTCCACATATGCCGGACGATACGCCACCAGCGTATATTCCCAAGTATCAGTGTTCATTCATGTTACGTGAAAATAAGTTTTACGTAGCTTCTATTCCAGTGTAAGCCGTCGCTGCACCGCCGGCTTATCCTAGTAAGCCGCCAGCGTTCAACGTTTATACTGTCGGCTTAGGGGTAGTGTTGACACTGTTCATCATTTTCTCCGATAAAACAATTCATATTTCTTAAATTTTCTACGTCATAAACATTCTTAAACCATTCCTAAGTGTTTCTATAGCATGTATATATACATATATCAAACCCTAGCGCATCTACAAGTATGTAAACTTAAATTTTTGAATCTATAAAAGGTATAACTAAGGTTTTCAAATTTTACCTTACTTAAGCTCGTTCGATGGAATTTGAAGCTTGTTCTTGGATTGATAATAATCCTATGATCATCATAAGTTAGTTTCAATCCTTGTTTTTAACAAATAACAAGTCGAATTACATCAACTTACCTCGTTCTCAGATTATGCGTTTTTCATGTTGTATTTTTCCTTGGTTCGGATTGGATTGTTTTGGACGAGTTAATTTCTGTTCTTTAGTTGATTTGTTTGTTATTTAGGTGCTTGTTTAATCTGGAAAATTTGGGAGTGTTTGGTGTTTGTTTGTTTCTACCTTATGAGTTATAAACATATATATATGTATATATATATAGGAGAAAGGAGGATGGTTTTCCTTCGATAATTTCATCCGATTTCTCCCCGTTGCACACTGTTTTATCACTTGTTTTTCTATCATTAATGAGGAAGACTAGTTGGCAATATTTGATTGGCTTAAGAGTTAATTTTGTTGACTTGTTATGCATTATTTGAGCAAAAATTCGGTTCTCTTCTTCCAAGGAAATCCAAGCCATCCATTCAAGCAAGTTGTAGCAAAAAATGCAACAAATTATTATATAATATTATTAGTTAGTTAATTCTCTTAGTTTTAGGGTAGTGTAATAAGTTATACGGGTACAAATTAGCTAATATTTGAGAGTTTTTTGTACAAAAATATTCTTATAGAATTCTAAAAAATATTTAGATTATCAAACAATACAATTTTAAGTTTTAACTTTACATGATTAATTGTTTTTAGAATTTTATCTCCCGCGATTAGGGTTTCCTAAACTCATTAGGTCAATTTTTGTTTTAGGCTCCAATAGCTTAAGAAAACCCTAATTACAACAATGGTGTGACTCAATTATTTATTAGAAGTCTAGATCTTTAGTTATACATCTGTTTATGTTTTTGTTGTGTATTTATAATCCTAACGATTTATCTTTAGGTTATCGTTTTTATCTATAAGCGTAGTTGGTTAACTACTCGATATCGCTTTTGATACATAAGCTAAATTATCTATATATCTTTGGTTTTTGATATTACTATGAAATCTTATTAGTAGTGTTTAATACTATCTAGGAATCTTGAATTTAGGGTTTAAATCCATGTATAGGCTCATTGCTACTCATTATTCTAGTTTCAAATCATTGTTGAGTTCAAAAGTAGTCATTTAATCTCTATATTTATATTTTTCTATCTATTATATTTGCATGACAAGTTTCGGGGTTTGAAAATTTAGGTTTCCTTTAATCATATCTTGAATTATCAGTTCAAGATATGAAATCTCGTTTTTGGTATCAATTAGGGTCAAAGAAGTTCTTTATTTGGCTTTTAGATCCTAATCTAGCCAAATTCAAGTCATTGATCTATTCTTAGGTTTTTATTGGATTCTAAATTTACTAACTAGTTCATACATGCTATTTTAGAGTCGTGTATTAATGTGAAAAATTTCCGAGGTTTACATATGTGACATTTGAGGATGAAATGGATGTTATGTCTGCTAATATCTGTGACAGCCAAGAATTAGTGAAGGGAATATTGCTCAAGACAAAGGATGACCTAATTGAGGCTATAGAATCTTTTCACATAAGAACACATTGCAACTTTTGTGATGATGAATCAAAGAAAACTCTATGGACTGCTCATTGCACCAAAGTGATCAAGGTTGTTCATGGCGGATACAGGCTTGTTTCAAAAAACTAGAAGGATTGTTTGTAATCACCAAGCTTAATGGTCCCCATTCTTGCACTAATCCTTTACTCGAGTAGGACCATTCACAAATAGACTCAAATATCCTAGCTTGAGAATTTGTCAGCTTTATTCGGAAAAATCCAGACTATAAAGCAAACGAGCTTGAGTCTCATTGCTTGGTTGTATACGAGTATATGGTTTCCCATAGAAGAATTTGGCAAGGTAAGAAAAAAGCAATTGCAATCGTTTATGATGATTAGGTGAAATCTTACAATGAATCCCTAAAGCTATTATATGCAATCAAGTCAACTAATTTGGGGTCGATAATGGAATAGGGCTAGACAAGATCATCACAACCGAATGAAGCGTATTTCAAATGGGTATTCTGGAGCTTTGGCCCTGTGTGGAGGCCTTCAAGCATTGTAGGCCAGTTATTTGTGTAGCCGGTACATTTCTATATGGCAAATACAAGCACGTGTTGCTCGTGGCATGTGGTGTAGATTGAGACAATCACATACACTTAGCATTTTGTTTGGCACCATCCGAGTCTAAAGATGCATGGTCATGGTTTTTGAGGAAATTGAAGTGAGGGGTTATAGGACATAGGGTGGGAGACTATATGTCTCATTTCAGATAGGGGGACTGGTATTATTGGGGCAGTTGATGATGCGGCTAATGGGTGGCAACCTCCCTTTGCAATGCATCAATTTTGTGTTCGACATATTGCTAGCAATTTCAATAAAGTTTATAAGAATCAAAGGTACAAAAACTTGGTAACGTACGCAACATTTCTACCACAACCCCGTAAATTTGAAAAGTTTATGGAGATTGTGAAAAATATGGATGAAGAAGCAGTTGAATGGTTCAACCAGACTGATTCAATTGGCAATATAATCTTATGCAAAGAGGCATGGACACTAGCATTTCATGGATGTTATCGTTTTGGGTACATGACAACTAATGTGGAAGAGACATACAACTTAGTGATCAAGAGACCAAGGGGCTTACCTGAAGCGGGGTTGGTTAAAAAAATCTTCTATAACTGCGTCATGTACTGGAAGAGAGACTTGATGCTACGAGGAATGTCATAATAGGCGGTGAGGTTTTCACACCCCATGCAAAGAAGAAGATGGATTTATGGGTAGCGAGAGCCAAGTCGCATCAAGTTACTTGTTTCAACAGAGGTACTGGATTATTTGAGGTTAGTACTGGCACGCGACGTGAGAAAAGTCGTTTGAAACGTAGCGGTAGAAGTCACAAAGTGGATTTTTCCAAACAAACATGCTCATGTAACAAGTGGCAAATATACAAACATGCTCGACTATTAGGTAAATGCTTATAAAAAATTAAGTTGGTTCGTTAGTTTGCAAATGAAAGTTCTCGTTTTTGTATGGAAATAGGACTTTTTTAAAATAATTATGAAATTATAGTGGGGTTGAAAAATATTTCGAATATAAAGATCAAAAGCGCATGTATGACATACGTTTTTTTACCAAAATTGTCGAACTCTTTACTTTCGGAAGAGGGTGTATGTGGCACATCGCCCACATGTGCCCTCTTTGCAGCTCAACCACACTCTCATGCTATATCTTTGATTCTAAATTTTTTATAATACACTACTAATGCAGCTCTATTTCTTCCATGTATCAAGCGAAGACATTATATAGGTAACAAATTTTTACCCATTCAATAATTAGTCAATCAAACAACAATCAAGTTCAATGAAAAATACAATAAAATTAAGTATAAGAGATTGAAATTGTCTTAACAAATATAATGTTAACGGTAAAATACTTTTTTTTTCTGATATACTTTGTAATCATAAATATCTAGTCTTGTCAATTTCTACATATGCATGTCCTATGATTATGGTTTTCCCTACACAAACTTCAATTGAGCTTATCTGGCCGACCACGGATATCCATTTCAATCTTGTATTGCTTTCTCCTTGGCTTACTCTTTCCACATGTAGCATTTCGAGCAGTACTAAAATTGGGAAGTTTGCTGGATTAGGCCTGTCAAGTTCATCACCAAGAGGAAAGAAATATGCATTATAAACCTGCAACTGATTGGACCACGTATACCAATGCCCAATAAATGAGTTACTGTCTATCCTTACATAAGCACCCGCAGCTATAGCATGTGAGCAAGGGATCCGATATATATGCCACTTGTTGCAGTCACGTGTATGATTGACAATGTCCCTTTTGGATCCGTCCATCTCTTTTTAGACCATATGCAACACGTTGGCTTCCTGTGTAGATTTCAAAGAGCCCTATGCTACAATGGAAGCTTGTTAGTTGATGTCCACTATCCGTGCCACTCCATTTGTCTAGCATTTTCATTGCATATGTAGTGAATATTTCTTTCTTTTGAATACTTACATGGCTTGAGCATGCTTTCTCTCCTAATTCATAACATAATTGTAGAAAAGGGCCAAAGATATAAGTGGGTTAGGCATTCTTCTTCAAATTTGGGCATGGGACAAGCTCCCTTACGTCGCATCGTTTCCTAGGTTTGGGATGTATGTCCTCATCGGTCTCCTTTTGGCAGCTAGATGGAGCCTCCACTATAACACGACACGTCATCCCACTCATGTCGTGTCATCCTACCGTGATGTACCAGATAAGCAAGCAGCAAATGAGGTAATGATTTTCTTTACTTGTTGTTCATTCAATAAAAACCAGCTACAATAAAGGCTGATGTTTTCTTTGTTGTGATTGCAGACAAAGTGAGAGCCATATCTTAATGGCCTACTAGTAAGCCTCCCCCTTTCTGCCATGCCGGATAGCACATATGGTGGGCACAAGTGCCTCTCATTTGCTTTTGGATTATTGAGTGGCACCTCCCTGAGCGAGTGATCTGACAGTTTCGTGGCCACCAAGGCATTCCTCCAGATGCTAACACTGATGTCGAGCTCCATGCAATTGACTTGCATGATGCATTTGACATAAACTAGGCGAAATTACTTGCAGGCTACATTCAGATTTGGAATGATAGAGTAAATCGTTTAGTACCTGTAGAGATGGGTGGAGGGGTACATCCAGATTACCCTAGCTGGTATCGACGCATCACACGTTGATATATAGGTTGATTTAGAGGTTTGTTCGGTCGTATGGTAAGTATAGTAGTTATATTCTCTTATTAAACCAACATGTTTTCTTTTTGCATAAATTTGATATAGTTACTCACTTTTCAACAGATGCAAGACTTCAAGAAGATCACCCTTGCCATTAGTGCATCACACATGATTTGTATTGCTCGAAGAGCCCTGCGATACCAAGACCAACATGGAGCGCTAAGGCTTTTCCTCCATGTTCAGTGTGGTACTCTTAATGTGGACAATGAGAGAAGATGATGAGGATGAAGCCAATCTTGTAGCACAACATGTATCCGACTGGGAATAGGGAGTGGCATGACGACGTGCATAGCTACTACGATGACGCCGTTGTGGTCAGCAATCCACCTCTTCCATTCCTAAGTAAAGACCTTCATCGCTCTTATCTAATGCTCCTACCTATACCATATTGCCCTATGACATAGGTTTTGTTGGTGGATTCTTCCAGGATAGTGGATCAGACATATACAACATATGTTTCCTTCCAGTAGTAGCTATCTAGGTGATACTTATGTTAAGCTATAGAGTAGATTTTGGAAAGTTGCAAATTAATGAACAAGAGAATACAATTGTACAATGCATGTTCGACTATTAGGTGAATGCTTACCAAAAGTTTAGGTTGGTTTGTTAGTTTACAAATGAAAAGCTTTATATTGAACTATAGAATAGATTTTGGAAAGTTAAAATATTTTGCTACTACATGCCTTATAGATTTCTTCAATTTTTTATATAGAATTTCATAACCAGTGGAAATAAAAAAATTAAAATCTTTATGCTTCTAACATAAGTTTTAGATTTTACTTATGGTTTTTTGTGTGAATTCCACAATTAAATAAAGGAAATCAGACAAGTGTTGCAAAATAAAGTATAGTGTAGATTTAGAAGATTTAAAGATTTGGTGCATCTCATTTTGGCGCATACTAAAATGTCCCTCTAAGGGTATTGAATGTAATTCCTCAATTTTTTGGATTATGTTGAACCACTCGGTTCAATGTGAATTTTGATGAGGAAATATAGTGTATAATTATCCACTTGTTTAGGTTAAGTTACACCTAATGAGCAAAACTTATGTATAAAATGATATGTGTTAAAATGAATTATTTTATATATGATTTTGATGAGAGCAAATTTTATGTAAAGATTTTATAAATACACTCACATGAATATGATTGATAATTTATAACATATATATAGATATATGTGTTGTGTGTGTTGTGGTTTTATGCTTGCAGGGACAGCATTGGCGAGCCGATCCAGTGACACTAAATATAGTAGTGGTCGAGCCTTAAAACCAAGGCATGACAAAGGCGTGAAGAAAAAATTTTAAGGTGTGACATGTGAGACCCTTAGACCAGCAAGCCGATAGGGGTATGGACCAGTCAACCAATGGGCAATTAATTTGATCGTTGCACGCATTAATTGTCGCCATCTGTTAGACGTTATCTCAACAAACATTGAGTTTTTTGAAGACTATAAATATGCTTTGCCTTAGATATTCAAAAAACCTTTCTTGAGAACTTTCATTTGCAAACTAATAAATCAAGAATTCTCTCTTAATTTGGTTCTCTTGTTCATTAATTTGCAGACTTTCCAAAATCTATTCTACAGCTCAACATAAAACAACCGAGTGATAGCTTTAGATAAAGCAAAGGACAAATGGTATTACCAAAAATTAAGTTGAATTTTGAAATTAATTAATTTTAATATATGAAATTTAAAATTAATTAATTTGATACCTAAATTTACTTTCTATGTATGCTAACTAATATTATAAAGGTGTTGTTGACTAATACAAAAAGATTCTTTAGGTATTCGATTAATTAATTTCAAAATTTAGCTACCTAATTGCATATTTTATCAAAATTTAGCTATTATTTGTAGCATTAACCCTAAATAATTGGCACAAGTAATTTAGATCATCAAACATATGTATAGTAACCACAAAAGGCAATAACCCCATGCACAAATCAATTTTTTATGGATCAAAATAAAGTGCATCAAGGAGCAGCCTACTACCCAAAAACTCCATTGAAATTGCATGCAAATCCATCACCTATGCTATTGTAGTGTTTGCTTAGATATGTCATCTTACCTATGATCTATTTGTCCTTATATAGTGTCCTGTAATTTTGTGTTGTAACAATCTTAGAGTTGTTTACATGAGTTAAAATCCTATTCCTCACATCCATATAAAATACAACGACCTTGAATATTACTTGGTATGTGGATAAGTCGCCACAAAACAAGTTTTAGTTAGTTTTAATGCGTCAATTTTCTTATCAAGAACCTCGATTCTATTGCATTCCTTGACCATTATACTGATTTAATCTTAACATTGGTATGATTGAAAGGGTATATTTTTACTATATTAGTTTACTAAACATAAGATGAATTTATCATTTCACATCTTCTAGTTTATGTCCTAATCATTTGTATATACTTCTTATTGTATATTGATTATTACTATTGAAAAAAAAATTTATGAAACACATTCATCATGTTTGTACACTCTTCGTCAAAACTTCTTTTCTTTCTTCTTAATAACCTAAGTTCAAAAGTTTGATTGAGTTGAATAACTTCTTATTTATATAATCTGATTAAATTTCTTTTTTTCTTTCTTTCATTTGTTTTTACTGCAATCATCAACATCATTGATAAACATTTAACATAGCGATTTGTTATCATCACAACTTAGGACATAACAATATGATAGATGCAATTGGATACATATGCTTTTAAGTATATTTTCCATAAATAATTAAACGTATAGAATAATGAAGACAGGGTACCCAAAAAAAAATATTTATAGGGAACTCTACTATGTGTTAAGGTCATTAGATGCGCATAATCATCCATACAACCCATCCTATCCATATTTTACCAAGATCAGAATAATATTTGTTATTTTACAAGAACACAAGTATTCTGTTATCTTACACACAATAAATCAAAGCCAATTTGTTTCCCTCTAATATCAAATTTTGATACATCACGTTCAAGGGAATTTTTTATCGCTCGAAGGCCTGAATCCATGGCACTAGACAAATTTGGGTAGGGATGAGGACCACTTATTTTCTTGACTTCAAGAGTAAGGACTTGTGGGTCTAGCATCTTGGTCTTAATGTATGGAGTAATATAGATGCCGCTCAATTAATATAGAAATAATTTAGCTTAACACCGCAACCATTTTATCTGAAAACTCATACTAATAAACACGATGCAGACTACTATACTTAACACTCCTTACTTGTTGGTCAAGACTACGACCAAAAAGAGGAGAGCTACATTTGAGTTAAACTTGAAGATGGAAGTCTTCTTTCATTTCTCACGGTGAAGTAAGTCTAAGCTCATGAACTTAGTCATCAGTGTCCGGTTGAATCGACCCGGAACCGCTGGGTCACGGTTCAAGCCATAGTTGGACCAGAACCGACTCATGACCATGAAGGATTGGGGCGGGCAGGTTCAAATCAATAGTTTAGGACCAATCATGGCCCTTGATCCGTAAATGATTTTTTTTTTATTTTTCGTAAATTTTTTTAAGTAAATTGATAAAAAAAAACACATAATTAATCATCATACAATAGGCATATGGAGAATTTTAAATTACAAACTTGTACAAAACAAGCAAAGTTTATTAAAGAAAACACATTCGAATGGGAAAGTTACTCTATAGTGCACACACTTGGGCTTAGCCTACTTGAACAAATGAAAAAAAAAAAAAAGGATAATTTCATAATAAATACTATCTATTCGCATTAAAATGAGTTTAAATATTTATTTCTTATTTTTATTATATTTTTTTATTTTGACTCTCCCTACTCGCCGAATTGATGGATCGAGGCCTTGAACCAACCTTGATGTGCTGGGCTGACGAATTAGCTGGCAGATCATGACTCATACGACTGAGCCAAGTCGTGGGACATGACTTGCTAGTTACAGTTTAGACCGGGTCGGCAATTCAACCCGGCCCGTGCCTATGTCTACATGAGCTTATTATCCTAGTCGAAACAAGTTGATAGTATCCTTTTTTAACGTCCCAAAGAAAAGAGGGGATGGGGTTTCTCTCGCTTTTGACATAACAGGCCCCGGTGGGAGGCCCACACGACGGGTTATTAGCTTAGTAATAGAACATGTCCCTAATAATTGCATTTTTGTGCCTGGATTGTAAGGAAGCTCGACTACATGAATAGTTCAATGTGATCATCAGTACAATAACCTCTTATCCTATTAAGGATGTTGATTATTGCTCCTTTACTCAGTGTTCTTTTTTTTAATATTATACTAGTGGATATTACATCCCGTTACATATACAAAATTAATAATATCCATAAAAAAATCTTAAATTTTTTGGTAAAATATTTTTTTTTTGAGATTTTAAATTTAATGTTATTAATTTTCTTAATTCACAATAAAATGCAAATTTTTTAAATTGAAAAGATAAAAAAAATAGTTATGATTTAAAAAAGGATTTGAAGGAAGTAGTTTATATTTTGAAAAAAAAGTTATAAAATCATGATAACTAAATTATATATAAATAATAAAAAATTTAAAAGTATAAAAACACCAAAGTAGGTACTTTGGCTTTAATAATATAGATATAATTAAAATATATAATTATATAATTATACAATTATAATTACGACCTCACCATTTGCTGAATCCCGATTGTCCCCACAAAGACATATTGTTCTCCTACCCAAGCATCGAATCTTGTCGCGACTCGATTCCAAGACTTAGGCCTTCTATTTGCTATATAGGCAACACCTCTCACCAATTAAATTGCAAATCAAGACCGTGAAGATAACTCATATAAATCTGGATAGAATGAGTTTATAGGAATTCAAACCCTACTCCCTTATTTTAAGCTTTTTAAATGAGATGATGCTGTAGTGGCACTAACCGTCACAGAACAGAAACAAGCTTAAACTACGCATACAATTAGTTTTACTCGATCCTTGAATCACAGCTTGGCGATGTACTCTGTACTTTGTGATCAGACTAGAAGTGAACACTCTAATCTAAGTTTACTTTAACTATTGTAATCGAATTTCAGTATTGAAAATCCCTCGTTGCTATGGGAGTTTCAACTGAAGAAAACAAATAGCCAGCATTCCACTCCTTCAGCCCATACAAGCAAAGAATTAGAGATGTAATGTAACTTATTAAAAATAATCTCACATAAACCTTACAGTATTTACTTTGACTACATCTTATGCTTACTGAATGTAAATGGGCAACAAAAATACGAGACTTTACACTTGAATTGGAAAGGCTGAAGGGAATCAACAATCTTCCAGCTTCCTCACCTCACACATCGCTTCCATGACGAAGCATAATCTCAGTTGACAGCTCTCATCTGAAGAACAAAAGATGTTTGCTATGTTGTAAGCTTCTTCTCAGTGTTCTTGCTTCGAAAGGGCGACAGTAGAGAGAAATGACGAGAAGCTGTAGCCAAACAAAAAATATTTGAAATTAAAATGTAGGAAGAGGGGGTGCTGGGAGGGGAGGTAGCCAGGTTGGGGGAAGAGAAAAGAAATGACAGATGTTACACTGCATGCATTTTAAAGTACTCACATTTCTTGGGGGTACTGATTGCAGTGGGTGTGTCATCTTGGGAGATAAGACTTTTTAATGTATTAGCTGATGAAAAAACAAACAAAATACATGTCAATTATCTTCTGAGCAAAAAATGATACGTTGACTTACACAGCCAATACATTCCACAAATTACTCTATCTAAATTACGTTAAAACTGGCAAAAGGATTTTAGATTGATAAAGAATGAACAATAGACAGCTTATATTAACAGAGGTAGTGGCATAATCAAATGGCAGACTCAACCACCAATGCATCCATTGTTTCAAGTACCATTGCTTTACATGCATTCAATGAATTGATTTCCCTCATCAGCTTTTCTTTCCTTGGTACAAAAAACAGTGCAACCTAGAGGTAACTTAGCTTATTGAAATAACGATTCCAAACTGCTCTAAAGAAAAGAAAAAAAAAAAGATAAAATAAACAGCAGTAGCTCATCAATAGCCAGAACCACAGAAGTGAACTGGAACAGAATTAGGAGCCTCAAGGACTGGTCTTGGTTGCAATCGGGAAACAATGTAAAGTAAGTAAAATTTCAGAAAGAATGAAACCCCTAAAAGACTGCAATACATCTCTTCTTCAAGAACCATAAGCAAAAAAAAAATTATAATTTCTAATACGAGAAATTGTTTCATCTCAAAAAAAAATAAAAAAGAGGGAGGGAGCGAGGGAAGTGGAGAGGGAAAGAGTGAGTTCCAAACAATTCCCAATCTTGCATTAACTTTAAATATAAAAGTTTCATCTAGCGAGAATCGCAACAGGCTTTATAAGCAAGATGGAGCCACCTTGAAGAAACAGAAATCATTATACAGGATAATATGTGCATTCTCACTCCAGCAACATTTCATAGATAGAATGGAGGTGGCATCAGATCAGCGCTTGGAGTTTCTTTTGGTAAGTAGAGCATACAGAGATCAAATTTCAAAGATAAGTTCAACATCTTACTTACTGCCTTTAAAAAATTTATGATAAAGGCAAAACAGGCATCTCATATCTGATTAACCGGACAAAACAAGCACTAGTGTCCAATCAAGCCTACATGCATCAGTTTTCTTTACTAAGATAAGCAAGTCACATCAGGAAAAAAGTCAATAAATTGTGTGATGAAACCGCAATTAAGATCTAATAAATCAAACGACTCAAGTTAATTTTTGCATGTTCATAATGAAGATCCAAGCATTTGAATGTTAGTAATTGAATGTAATGCATGTTACCTTCACCAGAAGAAGGAAGAATTGTCACATGATCATCTGCCTCAGATCCACCAGTGCTGATATTATCTGATTCCCCGACGCGCTCAGATGAGCCTGAACCACTGCTTTTTCTTCCAAATTTCAACAACCGCCTAATCCCTTTGGTGTTTCTTTTAAATGCTTCTCCCCTGCTTCAAGTATCTTTTCTACTTTAGGGACAGTAGCAGTAAAGTCTAAGCCTGTGGGGAGTGCCTTGCCATACTCTGATCTAGCAGTGCAAGGATCTTCCAAAGAAGAAACTCGAGCATAAGGTGCTTGGTTGGTTTTTCCACACTACTAGGGTTTGAAGATGCCTCTGCATTGTGTGACGTGAGCTGAAACAATGTAATTATTTGATTGTACATTACATCAGGACCATCAGCAAGGATTCAATCAGTGAGCAGGACATTCTAGATGTCACCACAATGAGCAAAGTTCACATAAGAGCAGTTTTGTTCATTTAGTCATGAAGCCATGAATTTTTTTATTTTATTTTTTGGTTGCTTCATCCTCAAACTAATTAAATCAGTCCAAAAGACGGTGTTACAGTATTTTAGCTATTTATTTAATCATAAAATCATGTTGAATATCATACCAATATCTAAGTTCAGAAGTGAAATAAGATGCATATAATATATTGTTTAACACCACTAAGAGTGTTAGATCTGTAAGCAGAGATGTATTTATCATCCTTAATGAAGAATGGTTTAAAGAGAATAAAAAAATGAAGTGAGAATGAAAAAATAGAGGTAACAAAATCTTGCAAATATAAAGAAATAAGAACTAGTGGTTTAGGCAGTTTCCTTTAAATGTAAATTCTCTTCGTTGTAATTATCCTATTTGTCTAAGTTTCAAATCCTTAATTTTCAATATTAATTTTCTAGGGTAATTTACCTTATTACTGCTATATGATGGTTTATGAAAAAAAAAAAAAAAACAAAAATTGAGAACAAATGCAGAATGACCTAAGATTTTCATACTATTTCAGTTTAGGCATTATTTTTTTATTATATTTAATTTCAAGACCTAACTTTACTTGTAGAGACTATTTTGACTCACTTTTTTAAACTTAAGTCCTAAAGTTGGTGGGTGATGGCTTTTACTGAAAACATGAAAAAGAAACAATAAAACTTAGTCTTTCTAATGCATTTTACCCATACAATTGTAAAAATCAATAACACACACCACCACCTACTCCTATTCAAGTAACACCCAACCTCCCAGACATCTATCCTTTGCTTCCACCACACGTCAGGACAAAGAGTGGAAACGAAAAGGACGCTAAAAGAAAGAGTACGTGACTAGGTGGTATGACCCTCAATGCATGTCAATGGATATTAATTTAAGAGGGTTGTATTGTTGAGGCGAATTTGGGTTTGAATTGGGTTATTGATTCCAGAGGCTATCAGCATTTCATAGAATGGGCATTGGGACAAAAACTACTTTAGCTAATATTTTAATATTTTACATGTTTGGATATTCAATTCATCAATTGGGGTGAAAAATACTTTTAAGTCTAGTGCCATTTAGCATAGTTGTAGAGGTCATACTTGTAATTTTCTAAAAAGTACTCACAAGGATAGAAAAAGAAGGATATATAAAGTAGAGGGGGTGGTTTAGTGTGCCCACTGGGGAGGGGAAAAATATTAAATTTGAGTAGGGTGATGAGCAGTGTTGCTCATGAGAGAGTATACTAGTGAGCATTTGCAAACAAACTAAGCCAAGCTCGAATAACTCACTAGCAAGTCAACTTGTTTGCAGTGTTGCTCATGAGAGAGTATACTAGTGAGCATTTGCAAACAAACTAAGCCAAGCTCGAATAACTCACTAGCAAGTCAACTTGTTTGCAGCCCTGCACAGAGATCACAAAGGTAGTATGGTGTGAAAAGACAACAGCTTTTACTGCATGCTACACTCCAAAAATTACCATGAAAACAATGCTTCAGGCTAACATTTGGGATAATGAAGCTTGTAATCCAATCGGTCACTGATAAAAGGCAGAAGCAAATAGGCAAACAAATAAAATGATCTATCTTTTAGCAGAACCTACCTCACAAGCACTGATTTGCTTCTCAGCTATGCATACTTTCTGGTCAAATCCACCAATGATGCTTGCCGTACCTGGTGTACGTATAATGGCTTGATTTGGAAGAGACTTTGGTTTATCTACCATTTCATCTGCGTTTTGGCTCCTTTTTATGTGAGGTTTACCTTCTACATTGTTAAACAGAGGAATGGCAGGTCTCTCAGTTTCAAGAACTACCACTGTCTTCTCAACAATTAAGTTGTCATCTCCTTCACTCTGCTTTGAACTCTGGCTATAATGGTTTTGGAAATCAATACGTTTACAAACTGCCAACTTCCAGCATATGCATCACGTGGTTGTGAAATTTGGTTTTCATGGCTCTCCATTTCAACACTTTTTGAAGCAGCCAATTTTACGCCATTCACCTTGTCTGTTCCTTCCTTTGAAACTGTGTTCTTGAAATCATCAGATGATTTAGATGGTCTGGTCTTGAGTTCTGGAAGAGTGGCAGCCTTGCTTCTGTCAAGGTTCATAATAGCTGATATTTTTTTGCTATCAGCGCCAACAGATACCTTTGCTTTTGTTGAATCAGAATTACGGGCCTTTGTTAACAAAGTATGATGGCTGCTGATGGACTTTGGCTCTGATAATCTTCTAAGCCTGGCCATGGATGCCTTGGCCTCTGGGGTCAAACTGCTGCTCTGCTTTTGTTCAGGCAACGATGAAACAGAACGGCTTAGCTATTTTTCCCTGGGTTGCTAGAAGCAACTGTCCCACTAGCCTTGGGTGTTTTGTAATAGTCGCCAGATTGTCCCAATGGTTTCCTTATAGCAGACCTTTGAAGAGGAGAGGAAGATCCAGGTTCTGCATCACTGAATTTCGATCCTTTATTCGGGCCAGGGGAAAGTTTCATTGGTAATTGTTTCCTAGCATGCTGTGAGGGCTGCAGAGACTGAGCAGGGATAGAGCTGCTCCTTGCAGCAATTCGCTTTTGTCTCTCTAGTTTCAAAGCTTCCAACCGCTTCATCTGCTCTTCCTCCTATTGAAGGCCAGAAAAAAAGATATAAACAGCATGGAAAAACAAGTCGATGCAAGGGATTAAATCATCAACTGTTTACTATAAGGTAGACTTATTAAGAGAGAAATCTATTGCCAACTCTAGCTCATAAGAGAGCACCTTTTCTTTTTTCAATTTCTGAAGATCAGCTTTGTACGATCTCAGCCTTTCTGCACGTGCTCTAGCTTCATCCAGTGGACTCAATTTTGAGGGCTTTCCTCTCTTTATTGGCCCCACATTTTTCTTCCTGTCAACAACATCTCGAGATAGTTTTTGGTCTTTCACATGCTTTTTGGAACCTTGTTTAAGGTCCGGTATCTCCCACTTGCCCGTTCTTATCATCTGTAGAGCCTTCTTTCCTTTGAACCTGCATCTCATAATCAAAAGCTATGTCATAGGCAGTTGATGATGGAGCAACATTACATTCAGGTCACAGTCATATCATCTGGCTCATAATTTATCCTGGTCCTGTTAGACAAGTCATCTCTCTTCCAGTCAGTTGATGGAATTTCTGAATCAATATCAATTGTCTTCCTATCAGCACATCCCACACCATCAAAAGAAGTTGACCTCAACGAAACAATATAGGAATCATCCTCTGTGTAATGTGGTGACCTTGTATTTGCATTTGTGCCTATATATTTATTTTCAGCTAAAATGTCAGATCGAGACCCTGCAGATAGATTTTCCTGCTTATGGATCATAAAATCATCAGCATCCACCCTCCTGTACCGCTGCCTACCACCTAGTTCAATGGTTTGAACATCCAAGTAGTTTCTGCCATCACTATGTTGACCTTTACGAGAAACTAAATCATCAGCTGATGCCCTTGCTTTGACAATCAAATTACCACTCATTTTTTGCATGTCTATAGCACTTCCTTCTTCAAATGCATTCAAGTGTTTCCCATGAAGAACTAAAGGATCATAACTCCTCACATTCTGTCTCCTTTTTACTCCAACTTCCTTTTCCATTGAAAACATACCTTGATCAGCAGCATTTCTATCTTCATCATTCTCTCTCAGCAAGTAGTTTTGAAATGCTTGCCAATGCTCTCCGTCCATTTCATCTCCATGAACTGTTTTTTCCTTGTCATTAGAGGTTGGTCCATTTGAAGAATTTACCAAGTTACCAATTTTCCATGAGGATTGCATGGAATTCTTTCCCCTCTCAGGAGTCACCCTTTGCAATCCCATCTTCCCCATCTCTTTCAGATCCTGAAGTTGGGTGCGACTCACTATCAGAAGAATTTTGTTTCTTCGAAGCAATGTAATTTATGTTTCTAATTACAACTGTCCCTGATTTTTTTTTATTTGACCTGGCAGCCTTTTTTCTCCGTAATGAATTCATTTCTTCATCTGTCTCCTTGTCCAGATCTGATGAATCTGCTTCCACATTATTGTCCACAATATTAGAAGAGTGCTTCCTGCCACGCACTTTGCGACCAGTGTTTAATCGAGGATCCTCAAATGATGGATATGCAGGTTGGAAATATGGGTTACTGCCTTGATAATTCTGATAGTAAGGTATGCCTTGCATAGGATATGGTTGAAATACTGGTGGAGCTCCAGGTGGGGGATGCATGGTCCAAGGAGGAAACATGTGATTCATATATTGCCCCTGCATGTATTCATGGTTGCCGAGTGGTAATTGGTTGGGGGTCTTGTTATCTGGCACTAGCAAACAGAAATCATAATTTGAAGGAAAAAATTTAAAGACATTAAGCTCTAAAAGCGTACAGTAAGAGAAGCAACCAAGCAGCTACTTATCAACCTTTTAGAACACAAAGAATGTATGCATTTTCAAGTTATTTGTGCATTCACGATTTATCAAGTAGGTAATATCCATGTCCAATTACCATCTACCTGATCTACATCAAGAACCAATTCTCTTAATTAGTGGAAAAAAAGTATTTCTAGTACTAGTTCCCAGTTGTTTTGACATACCACTCCGCCCAAAATGAAAGATAATGTTTTATAACTGTCTGCATTTATACATGCTGCATAGAAATAATCACAAGCAACAAGATATTATGTAGATGATGGCGACGGAAGTAATCAATTTCAGCATTTTGACTTCTGAACTATCTGTACTCACAGAACTGGTTTTACCCTTACTTTCTGATGCATTGTGATTATGAGATTCAGGCTGTGCTTCTTTCTGCTTATTGGCTGAATCAGAAAGCACAATGCCCGATGTGTTCATGGCAAAAAATTCTGACTGATTGGACATTCCTTCAGTTGATTCCATTTCAAGCCACTGCCCACTCTCGTGCTTCCGCTTCCACAATTCTATAAATCTAGTACAAGCATCCCTGTTTCACGACCAAATGATGATTATTTACATGAAGAAATGCTGAATATTTTAGCCGACTAAATGCGCATATACAGAAGCATGCTTACATCATTCGGGAGGCTTTGAAGCATCCAGCAAATGATATCAAGGCTGACATATTATCAACTTCAAAACCAGCAGCTACTGCACGTGCAAAGGCCATTCCTTGCTCTTTTTGGAGAGCAGTTTGGCGTGTCTCCAGAACTTTTAAAAGCTGGACTCTGAATATAAAACTTCGTCAAACCATCACTAGCTTGAGAGAAGATAAATCGAATCATTATGGAAGATAAGAAAACAAACCAACTGGTTTTGTCTTTATCTTCTTAAATTAAATGGATAAAGCCATTAGTATAGCAAAATTGCACTGACAAATGAAAACAAAACAATAATTCCTTAGGAATCATAAGGTCCCCATTACTGAGTGCCATAAGGCACTTTGTAAATACCAAAACAAGAAATTTTACACATCTTACGAAATTAATTTAACTAAAAAACTCACCGAAAGCAAGTACATAAAATATGTAAATTTTTTCTTTCAGCCTGTTAGTAAGCACCATTAAGGGGATCTATTCCAAAAATTAACAGAGTGAAAAAATTAAAAGGACCTCTTTTGTTAAAATAGTTCCTTGGAAGGAATCAACAAGTAATTTTCAACATCCTCAGATTTTCAAGCACTAAACTAATAAAAACTAAATATAGAAGAGTCCCCATTCATTTGCAACATATATGTATAGCAATAAGTCCTAGTTCCACTCCTAGTTTTAAGAGAGAGCCTATCTTTTGATGTGAAAGTACTTAAAACAGTAATTTTTATGGAGAACCTATGAAAAATATGCAACTTTGCATCTTTGGAGTGTTTGTTAAACCTGCAATCTTCACATATACTGTAAAATTCATAAATAACCTGGAAAGACTGCGTTTGAAATTCAGAGGGAAGCCCATTATTTTCAACTATAAATGATAGAATTTTATTGCTATAGTATTCTATCTGTAGCATGAATTCATACTTTGAATTTCCTTCCTGTGATTCAGATCCATTCACCTTTGGCAGATGTGCATCTGGCTGCAACATATCCAACAGAAATAAGAAGTGATTATAGTCTGCCATAAGAGGAAAGTTATAGCAAGAGAAAATCCAATACTTTTTCACCTTGTAAAGAACAATAGCTTTCTCCTCCATAGAATCATGCATAGGCTTGTTATCTGCACGAATGAATGCAAAACAAACTAATCCCAGCGAAAAAACTCAAAAGCAGAAACTTTTTGAAGAAGAATATGTAAGGCAATTTATTAAAATATCTGCAGCCAATATTGAGATTCCAGTCTTCTTTGAGTTGAAACATATTCTCTTTTAATAATTGCTGAAGACAATTGTACTTCTTAGGTAACCAATCATCGAGAATATTCAGCAAAACAACTGGTAGAAATAATCTATAGAAGAATATTGTTTGACATTGCCTTCAGATAAAACTTTGAGTTACAGTTGAAACTCTTAAGGTGTTAAAAGCTAGTGCCATAGCAAAGTTAATGGATAAGAATGAACATGAAGTAGCAAAGGTGCAAAAAAATTATCATCTGTAAATGAATAAAACACTTTGCTTTTAGGCACCAATTGTAAGGCAATTTACTAAATTAATCCGCAGCCAGTAGTACTGAGATTCCAATCTTCTTCAGTTAAAAGATATTCTTTTAGGGCAATTGTTGAAGACTATTCTACTTTTTAGGTAACTGCACTTACAAAATATATATATGTATATATATAAATATATTTATATACATATATTCCATAAAAGAATACTGTTCGACATTGCCTTCAAACAGAACTTCAAGTTACAGTTGAAACTTTTAAGAGATTTATAGCTAGTGTCAAAGCAAAGTTATAAAATAAGAATGAATATGGACTAGCAAAGGCACAAAAATTTAGCATCCATGAATGAATACGCTCTTTGCTTTTATGGGTACCTTCAATGTTTTCTGCTGGTTTTCCTTTACGATCTTCCACCTATGGAGCATAACAAATTAGTTTGATGCCTTCCTGGTATTAATATGTCAATCCACTGGATAAAAAAACTTACAGAGCGTAGCCCTCCATCGCAAGTGCTTTGAATTGCGATTGCCTCTTCAATCTGTAAAATTTCAGATTCCAATGTGTGCACCCGCTCCAGAATTTCAGGGGTGCTCACAAAACGCACAAACCTATATGATAAATTTTTTGCTTTAGATTTATACCAAAAAGGAAAAAAAGATAAAGTAAGGTTTTTCTTAGATAAGAATTTCAACAGGAAAAGAACAGATAACTTAAGTAATTGAAGCATGGCAATGAAAAATAAAATGAAATCAGGCAATAGTAAAAGTTGTTCAAGTTAGCAACAAACTATTTGATCTAAAAGTTTAAACTTATAGATATTGTATAGGTTATTATATGTATTATATAATATCTCTCTCACTTGTTAGTCAGGATTTGGATTGAGACTTATCGACTAGATGACTTATTTAAATGGGATTGAAATGAGTGTGCAGACGTATTCTAATAGTATATTCAGATTAGTATCACATCCATCTGATTTAAAAGTTTAAACTCATAGAAACGGTGCAAGCTATTATATTTGTTATATAATAAAAGCGTAGACGGTACTAAAACTTAACAATCCTCTGCAGGAAAATGAACACAGAGAAACCATGGGTACCTTAAATGATTTTAATTTGTTTCTTCAAAGTAAAAAATAAATAGGCTGCTTCCAAATCTTCAAGAGCAGCAGTAACAGTAATTTTCTCTGTAATTTCTTTAGAAAAATGATTGTTATTTAGCGTACAAGAGTAAAGTAGATATCTATTATAGCCAAAAACAAAGAAAAGATATTTCTTTCTTTTTTTTTTTTTTAGGGGTGGGGTTTAATTGATAGTTATCTATTTGATCCTATACATAAGAGTAAGTTTTCCATGTAGGGTCCCATAAGTACAAACCTAGAGGAAAGAAACTGGATTTAATAATGTACAAAAAATAGATGGATTTAATAAATGCAGTATCACTGTTCATTGATGTCCTCAACATTCTTCCGTCAAAGCAATTCCATTTTCTTGCAAAATGGCATGCAAACAAATAGGATTTCATTCTTAAAGTAGCCAATCAAATGCCAGGAAACCAAGAAAAGCATGCATGTCTTCATAAACATGCCATTTATAGACAAGAAACAGATGTAATTTGCCTCTGAGGTCCTGACAAATTTCAAGATGAAGAACCTTGGATGTGTTAAAAGTAGTTAACATAACACGGATTAAAAGAAAAGTATAAGAATACCAAACAAATGAAAGAAAAAACATAGAGGGCCACAACATGTACCTTTCCACAGTGCCTTTAGTGAACCATGTGGCATCAGCATTAGGATCTGGTTTAAGAATAATCGAGTAACCTCCTTTAGCCATTTCTTCTTGTGCCGTCTTCAAGTGGGAAAGAAATGGATTAAGCAAACCTGAAGCAATTTTCTCCGTTTTCCCATTGGCTGATATAACCAAATCACACCTGCTCATGTTGACAACCACTCTTTGCTCAGAATTGCATATTTTTCGGACAACCAAGAAATAACCATCACATGCTCAGGCCATCCACATGCTTCAAAATCCACTAGTAAAATTATAATGTCGAGCATACACAACCAAACACACATACACAGCTTCCACTAACAATTGTAACACAATTATCGAAGATACAATTGATGCAAATTCGCAGTGCAATGACAAATTTCAATTCAATCACGAGCACAATAACACGACTAATTTGCTTCTCATTCACCACTAAACGCACAAGAAAACCGAAAAAATCCGACCAATCCTACTTCTAAGAAAGTAATCAGATTCAGATCTTTTGAGTTATCAAGTATCTTCACTAAATCACTAAATTTATGCACGTCTTCTCATTTAACTTCTCATACAAAAATAAAATAAAAATAATAATAATAAAATATATTTTGAGAAATCGAACCTGGTACGAGTAGGAGTGAGTTGAAAAACGGCAAAATCGAGCAGAGTAGACGACTTCATTGTTCAACCAAACCTATAAATAAGCTTTTTTTCTTTATCAAACTTTATGATGATGAACGGATGAGAAGCTGAAAAGCACTGGAACCGATTTCTACTTGATCGAAGACTGTTGAGTCATGAAAAGCGAAACAGAGCACAGAGCCACACCGTGCATTATCAGTAGTAGTGAGCTCCAAAAGCAAGTTCACAGAACTTACAGTAAAAGGAAAAAGGCAAGAAAAGGAAAGAAAGAGAAAGAAAAAGGAGGGTTTTAGTGAGGAGTCTTCACTTAGGATACCAACCATAGAGAGAGGGAGAGAGCAAGTGTAATAATTATTTTAAATGGCATTATGTTAGTTTGACATTTTATTAAGACGAAAAAGACAAGGATAAGGGTAGGATAGGAAATAGGAATAGGAATAGGAAATAGGAAATCTGGACCGAATTTGACCGTTTGCATTCATTCAAGAGGTAAATGAGTACTACCACATTATGTTTTTGTTCACATTTTGCCCAAAACTGAAAAAGACAGGAGCAGCACTGCTCCTACTATTATAGTGGTTAATATAGAAAATTATATCCCAATTTTCAAAAAAAAAAATAAAAACTAAAAAGTTTAGTTTTAAATAATTTAATATTTAAATTTTCATAAAAATTAAATTAGATATTTAAAATTTAGCTTTAAATAATTTGATGTCTAAAATAAGTTTTCATATATATTTTCCTACCTGAATCTAATTATTTAAAATCAAATTTTAAATATCACATTAATTTTCTATGAAAATTTAGCTACCATTATTATTATTATTATTATTATATCTACAACCCGAGGTTGCTTTGATTTAACAATCCTGATGCAGAAATTTTGAAGTTGCTTGAACCCATGGCAGTGTATATTGTACTTTTTGATTCCTCACGTGGTTGTATTTGTATCGTCTATCAAGAAAAAAAGATATACCATTTTTAAGGAAATATATTTCCCCGGAATTTAGCTTAACTCAACGTGAAGAATCAAACATATTTCTCAATTAACACAATATAAAAAGTCAAGTAGGTGTCTCAAATTACACGGACAATTATGTGATTTGGGGACTGATGATGTTATTAAAAAGTTAATAATGATAACTGAAACAATGTAAAAAATGTACAATGTAACCCTCAAACCCAAAGACATTTTCATCCTGATGTGTTTCCTCATCAGCCGGTAAGAACAAGTCATGTAAGGATTAATTTTACCCTCTCATATCTTCAAATTCAAGTATTTAAATTTTATAAAATACGAATTGACTTTAATTTTTTCAAAATACGAATCTGAAAGTCAATGAGCAAAATGCTTGACAACATAGTGATGTTGTGTACATACATGTGAATGTTGCATTACGATGAACCTAGAATCATAAATGAGTTGAATTGAAATAGTATAATACTAAATTCGACTTGAACATGACTTGGTTATTCTTGAATTAAGCTTAAGTATCAAGTCGAGCGCAAGTAGTTTTTCAACCTGTTTGGCTTATGTGCACCCCTCACAAGTTTATATAGTACTAATCGATCGTACTGACATTCAATAAAAACATCATATCAATTCATCAACTTTACATGTGAGCAAAAATCATAGTATTTTTCAAAATTTATATTAAAATCATAATATTTCTCTTATTTTACTTGCAAGTATGTACAAGAGGTAGCAATATGGTTACACATCTCCAAAACGTTGCTATAGCAACACTTTTAATAAATTAGACAAACTTAATAGTTAAATATTTAATTTACTCTAACTTGCTATATAATTCCTGCCCAGGTTTAGGAGATTCTTTTATGGGTAATGTCTAAATTAGCAACTGAATTTTTGTAAAATACGTGATTATGTACTTAAACTTTAAATTTGATTAATTAGGTATCTCGACAAACTTTTTGTGCACGTCATTCATACTTCCATGGAATCTCTTAGTTTCGTTAGCTTGTGTGGACATTTTATCCAATTAGGTAATGACACGCTTAACAATAAAATCCACATGAGAAATTTGGCCCAATCTTTTTTCAATTTCAAAACAATTAAAATTATACTTAACCTGACAATTTACCTTATTTAATGTTAAAGGGTTATAAAAAGTAAGGGAAAAGAAACCATACCAAAAGTACAATCAGATTCAAATGAAAAGAGAAAAAAGAACAAAGTAGAAGAGAAACAAAACCCTAACTAAGAAAAACACTCTAATCCTCGTCATATGAAACCCTAATAGCGAGATTGGAACCTTAATAGAGTGATCGAAATACCAAGATGCCAAAATGTTGTCTGTTCACGAAACAATGTAGCAACATCAGACCTAAGGAACCCTAAATTATGGTTAATTTTTAGAGAGACCACGTGTAGAAGTAAAGTATTTGTAAAGAGGAGGAAGGCTAACCTACAGTTGGGGCATGTTGTTGAAGTCGTCCCACGACCTAGCTATATAGGCACTGTTGTTGGAGTGAAAGGAGACAAACCTTTTGCAAAAGTGGGCAATACATACACTAGGCCCAAGTTGTGTTCAAAGGTATACTTTTCTTGTTTTGTTTGCCTCTTTAACGGTATTTTAGTAAATTCAACGTGTAAATAATTTAGTATGGCAAAGTGATCTATTATTTTATTAACTTCTTCGACAGCATTCATGTAAACCAACTCGTTAACATCTATTCTTGTATAGTAAGGTATAGTATCATATTACACAATATAGGTATATTAGACATGTATGTCATATTGCATCATGCTTATGTTGTTCATATGAGATAATTATGAACTTATTGCAACTTTGCATTGATAATTGATCCTTGATTATTTTGGTTACTCTTGCAGTGATGGCAAGAAAGCCATTTTAGAATATGGATGAAAACTTCAAGGCCTAAGCAAAGTATAACATAAAAGAGCCTTATGAAATACACTTGATGTCTTTACACTTTGCAAGTCGATGAACTTAAGTCAAAGGACAACTAACTCAATCATGAATAGTGGTCACCATTTTAGGTGAATTTTGTATGACATTTTCTTCTTTTGTGTTATCAAATGCCTTTTTCTTCTTTTTTATTTATGGAATGACAGTGATGTATTCTAACTTACAAAGTTAATCTAATGTTACATACTTTTAAGAGATTCAAGGGAGTGGTCTAGCTTCGATAATATTTCAAAGGGGAGCAATTAAGTGACAACTAACTTAGATTAAATAAACGTAGTTACACTCCTATCATTTTTTGGTAACTTTGGGTTTGTGAACTTGGCAAAAACCTTTTTGGTGGGCTATTGTTATTAGGTGTCAGTGAAGACATCCCATACAGTGCAATGGTGGCGATCATCAATGTTCACAACAGCGACCACATTTATGTTGAACATGCTTTAAGTGAGGTTACCATAGAGAGTCAAATGTTGAATGAAACGAATGGTAGGGGATGAGTCGAAAGGGAGAAGTGTTTGAAGTAGATTGTCCACTAGATCATATCGATGATGAGGTTCTCACAGAGAGGAGAAGAAGATGTTTCTTCCAAACTAAGGCACATATCGAATATAGGGGTTTGATGTAGATGTGGATGCAATATTTGACAACTATAAGGAGAATATGTGAAGGGCAAAGCTAAGGGTGATGTAGACGAGTTGGAACAAAAATAGAGGTTGAGAATGAATTTTTAAACGACAAAGGAAGCTTTTATAAGGACCATCATGACCTATCCACACCCCTCCTACATATGTGCAGGCATGGTCTTTGATAACTATAAGCATTTAAAGGAGTCAATGACAAATTTTTCATTGGTAAATAGCACGAAAGTTGAAGATGACTCCCAATGATAATAGAAGCGTGTGTGATATAGATACAAGGATCTAGGATGTGACCTTACTATCTTTGCATATGTTGACACAAGATAAAAGAATGGGATACAAAGACATTCAAAGATGAGCACTTATATTTCTATCGCTCGTCCTTTTCCAACAAGATGGTTACGTATAAGGTCTTAGGAAACTTTTCATGCCTAAGTTCAAAATAATGGCTAGAATGTTGGCTTAATATCAAGCACCTAGCTAAGGAGGAGTTATTAGTTAATGTAACATGCACCCAATATAGGCAAGCTAATGAATGGCACTTCAGTATATCAGTGGATGGTACAAATATAGGTAGAGAGATTATGGGAGTATGCATGTGTATCGAAGAAAGCATCAAATGGGCTATCAAATGCGAGCTAATCCAACCCATCCTCTACACTTCAAGAGATTGTTCATATGTTTTGATGCATGTTGACTAGGAATTATAGAAGGATGTCAGCTAACTTTGGGGCTTGATGGATGCTTTTTGAAGGGAGATTTGAAAAGGAGTTGCTAAGCGCAATGATACATGACATGAATTGTCAAATTCCCTATTACATGGACTTAAGTGCAAGAGAGTATACAGACAACTATGCTTGGTTCCTTAAGGAGCTAGATTGGATTTTGGATCACCACATCACTTGGATTCACAATTATTAGTGATATGCAAAAGGTAATTCCATCTCTATGCTGATAATTTATTGTACCTGTTGTGTATCGATTCGTTCTTTAATAGTCTTAACTACTCCTAATGTACTTTTTTTGTAGGGTTTGGAGATTGCTATTTCTCAAGGGTTTCCACATGTAAAGCACAAGTTTTGTGGTTGACTTTTTTATTTTTTTTTTGCTAATTGGATAAAAAAAACACAAAGGGAGCGAGCTTCAATAGCTATTTTGGAAGGATGTGCAGCTCTACAACTAAGGGAGAGTTGCAAGAGTACATGACTCGAATAAGAAAGCTCAAATCTTCTATAGTAGATGACATGTTAAGGCAAAACTCAAAGCATTAGTGTAAAGCCTTCTTTAAGCATTACCTAAAGTGTGACACAATGGATAACAACATGTCGGTGTGCTTCAACGGTATGGTTATTGAGGTGAGACACATGTCAATAATATCGATGATGGAGTGTATTCGCAAGTAGGTGAATACAGTTTGTATTTCTTTCTTCATGTGTGTACCATCAATGCTGCTTTTATCATTACATAACAAACTAAGGGAGTTGGTACGCTTTTGTAGGTAATAAATTAGATAGTTGCCAAAGTGGAAGAAGGCCACTAATACATAGACTGAATCACACCAAAGATCCATGCGTGGATAAAGCGTTGTGGGTTAGAAAGTGTGAATTGTCATCCTCCTCGCAATTAAAGGACGGAATTTGAAGTTTCGAAGTAATGTTTATGCGATTAATATGGAAAATCATATATGTATAAGTAACTTATAGGTTTTTTTTTTTAATCCAATAAGTAACTTGTAAGGTTTTCGTGGCTTCCATGCATGCATGCATTTTATATATCATGAAGCATGGATGATAACTTGAGTATGTGGTTTACCATTGATAGGCATTAGATGAATTACTCGCATGTTGTCTTCCCAATGCTAAGTTCAATGATTTGGGAAGGGATAACCTAGGAAAAGGTGCTAGCTCCATTATCGAAAAAGATGAAAGGTAGGACAAGCATGTGCAAGCTGACAAGAGAAGAAGGTAAGGGAGTGGCTTTCGTAAGCGACTACCTTGTGTAACGTCTTACAAGTTGTGTGGCCAAAGAAACCATAATGCTAGAGGTTCCCTTTAAGCCTTCCAATAATGTTGATGCCCATATCTTATTTGCTTGTTTCCATGTCAATGTATGATTTATATGTGCTTGATTTACTCAAATAGCATGTGGTCAAAGTAAAAGCAACAAAGTACGAAGTGGCGTGAATATGGACAACTACTTGATCAACATGAACCCAAGTCATTTTGCATCACATTTTTGTTAATTTATGTCTATTTAATTGCTTGTTCTACTTTGACTGTTTGGTAATCATAGGACACCCACCCACTCCATCTAAATGTGGAGCCTACACCAAAGATAAGAAACCAACATAGCAAGTGGAAAAGAGCAAACAAGGCATAGAATTTACTAACTTCAATATATTAATTTCAATGCATTAATTCTTATTGTTTCTCTATTATTTTAAACTAATTCCATTCCCATTCATGTTTGGTTCTTTCTTATTAGTAATTCCTGCCATTTTGATGAAAATACATCTGTATTTGAAATATCTATCTTTTTTTTTTTTTTTTTTGCTTAGTACGATTTTCAAGGACGTGTTGTTGTAATTTGTTTTTACATTAAAAAATTATGTGTGGCAGCAGTGCTCTGCTTTTGTTTACTGGTTTGTTTTGGTCTTTTTATGGATTGTAATGTGTATAATGTTGTTTATAATTTTTATTTTCCTTTAGCTTTGCACATGATGTAGGTTTAGCTACAGTATGTTTTATTTTTCCTTCTAACGACATATGTACTCTTAATTTTGGTTCTTCTAGGACATGGACGAATTGCTAGTGAATGCCAAAGAGTCGGTCACTATGACTTAGATGTCTCCTACACTTGCATGCAGGCATTGGTCGTGATTATGTTAATAGCAACAATAGGACCTAACTCTCTTCCAGAGGTAACACAAAATGAAGAGACATTAGTTCCACTCTTTTAGGTCATGCAATACTAACGTCGATTGAGAGCATTAGTCCTTCCATCTTAGTAATGTTTGTTAAAGGTAGTAGATTGCAAACTTGATGAGTGTGTATTAACAGAGTTGACCTCTTTCCAATAATTACTATTTGATTTGTCCACAACCTTATTGGAATCTAGGAAGAGCTTCACCGTGCAGAATGAGAATGAAGTGAGCATACGATGTTTGTTGGCATAGCAAGGAGAAGCAAAAAACTGTGGCTAAGAGTAAGCTCAGCTATAGGTGGCTCTAAGCAAAGTAGAACTAGTCAAATGCATGCAAACAAAAAGATGAAGAAGTTGTCGTCCAAATGAAGGAGCGTTCGCGTTCAAATAGCAATTTTTTGTGTGAAGAAAAATAATGGACCATTTTATTTGCACATTAAAGGCTTTGGTAAGGATAAAGGTAATAGTTGCATTCTGACATAGGAGAGTCCAAAGAAGTAAAATTTAGTTAAGGGATTGGAGAATTTTTTGTTAGAGAAATGTGGTTGTGGGCTTTTTTCATTATGCGAAATGATGGTTTGTTTTTCTCTTGTTGGAATTCCATATTTTTTTGTGTAAATGTTTGTTAGAAAAATGTTCACGATGTTGGAGTTCAATCTTTTTTTGTGTAAATGTTGGTTAGAAAAGTGTTTTGGATATTAGAATTTCATGCTTTTAGTGTAATTGTCATTTGGAAAAGGGTTAATGATATTGGAATTCCACTTTTTTTTTTTTTGTAAATGTTAATTATGTGTTTTCATGTGAAGCTTACACTAATAGTGGAATTCAAGGTGTTCTTTTTCTTCTTTGTGTGAATATAAGTTAGGCAATTGTTCAGGATTTCAATCTCTTAATATTGTAAAGGATGACTTTTCATTGTAGAGGACCAAAAATTCAATATTCTACGCTCTTAGAAAATGAATTTCATGATTTCAACTTTTCCAAGGTGTTATTTCCACGAAGGATATAAAGGAAAGATTTCCCAATTAGATGTACGACACGTGGTTATATGCCATGTTTGAGACTATTTCCATGGTATTATATGATGTATGCACAATGTCCATGAAAAGTTAGTCGAGGTACCAAATTGATCAAAGTTCAGGTATCTAATTGTGCATTTTGCTAAATTTTAGGTACCATTTATGACATTGACCCTTCTATTACTAACTTATAGTTACTTTAGGTAATAACATATCAGTTTATAAGGTATATGGAAACGATATAAGCATTATAACTGATAAGCTTACCAATAGCTTGGTTGACCAAGAAATTTAATCCACCTAAACCTTTGGTTGGCTAAGTTACCAAGCAAGCTTTAGAAAGAGGTCTTCTAGTTTATCAATTTACTTTTTATATCTATTCTAAATTTTGATCTTATCCTAATATCGTAGCTAGATCTTATGAATTTATTCTTCCAAGATGCTGTAGAGATCTTAGATTAAACTTATGAATTCTTTTTTATTATTATTAATTCTATTAATTATTGTTTGATAAAATCCTATTTTGAATTTTAATCAAAATAAGGTCAAGTATCTAAGGTTTTGTATCATAACTAAATTTTAAATCTTCAATTAGAGTTTATATGGTAAGGTTATATTTTTGGAAAATTAAAACCAAACCCCTAAAGTTTTAATCTTGGTTTAGATATTGAACTCCCAAATGTTGTTAATAAGCTCCTTGCATTTTGATAAATCAATAATAATCCCTAAAAGTGCAAATATACCAAAGTGTATTTTTGATAACTATTATATATGGCCTGTTTAAATTATTAGATTTTTATCTATATCGAATCAGTATCAGTTCAAGTTGGTCAATTTATGAGTAAAACTATCGATTTTCCATTCATATCATATTTGTATAGGTTTAGTATCGATTTAATTTGAAAATGACGCCAAAATTACAATACAAATAGGCTTACTGATATATTCTACATAGCATTAACAAGTGTATCCCCAACCAAGGCACGTACATTTACTGACAGCTTTGCTTTGATGACACCACTTGAGTTTCAGACTCATCAAATCAAGCAATCTCCATGTTAACTGCCTTTTGAAAACATAGTGATCTAATTCATTAGATCAATCTACAGCACACAACATTCTAGTAACCATTTCACATAAGGGTCGTATTAAAGTAAATAAAGGTTAAACTTGTATTTGCTTTCGCTTTCATATTTCTATATTTATACACCTACGTATATACATATTACCTTACTGATAGCTAAATACTATATATGGATAGGCTTAAATACATATACTTTCTGTGTGCTTTATCAGAGAAAGAAATGGAGTCTTCCTTATCCATAATAGCTATGTAAGGGTCAAACAATTGTAGTCAACTTAAAATGTCCTACAAAGGTAAAGTCAATCACCTTACATCTTCTATCAACTCTTATCATAGTATCCATTTCATAAAATTTAGGTATTAGCATCAAGTTATCCTTAACTATAAATACCCACAATAATTACTATTTATATTTATTAGCTAGGTTCATTCTCAAAAGGAGTATGACTACTTCACAGTAATTATAAAAATATGCTAAAGAGACGTAAACATAATTAGATTTGAATATAAGAAATAAAAATGGTTTCACCATTAGAAGTTGAGTGCATGTGATATAGAAACTTATAAATTTGTATGTATTTTTGAAAGTTTAAAAACACCATTTAGGAGACTGGAGATTTAAGTGGATATCCCCTTACTTGTGAATTGTGATTTGTGCAAACTAGCTATAGATTATGTAACTACTTATTTGTGTTTAACAAGTCGCCATGAGTTTAATTATGCAAATCACTTAACTTAGCAAAAGTGTTGATTTAGAATTGTTGAAGCATTTGATAAATATGTTGTATCCTAATCATGTGCTTACATATATAAATATGGTTTGTTAATAGTAGTATGTTGTCATGAATGTTTGTTCCATGTGAAGTGTTTAAACCATTGATTGTTTGGTTTAAATATTATGGTTTTATTTAGTTTATGGACTAATTGTTCAATTAAATAATTATTACGTTTTCCCCCTTCTATGGGATTACTACTTAGTTTGAGTTTGATGAGTCCATCATTACACATATGACATGGTATAAAGTAGGTTCGTGACTATAATTTTCTAATGCTTGGCTTTTATTGTAAGCACCTAAGAGTCACATTTTTTTAAAAAGTTTGCTTTAAGTAAAATGACCTAAGGATTATATTGAAAAGCTCAACTTAAACAAATGGACCTTAGGAGCTCAATTTCATAGAGCTTGGTTTTATAGGAAATCCCAATTATATGCTTGGTTTCACAATATATAAATTTGTACTGTCAATTTTAAATCTCATGCAACCACTTTTATAGTAATTAAATCTTTAGATCCTAAGGTTGGTCCTTCATGGTTTATCTTTGAGCTGCTGTATATCACTCTTCATGGTTAAACCCCCAAGTGCCACTCCTAAGCTACCTAGTGGGCTACTATATATCATGATTAGATACTAGCCAGTACATGCAACATGTATTAGCATAACTGATCATTATATGGATATTTGATGTCTCGATGAACTAATAATAAGTGTTTTATGTACCTAAGCTTTTCATTATTATCGAACAACGAATTTTAACCGTTCATTTCTAGGTTAGCGTTGTCCTTGACTTGAGGATAGTCTCACTACACCATCTTTAGGCATTGAGTATTAGTTTTTAGAAGTTTTGGGAAGTGAGGAGTTTCAACTATCATCAGATCGCATTAGTTGAATAAAGCACTAATGCAAATACTGTTAGTTGATTGGTTGTTTGGTGATTGATACAAGTAGTGATGCCAATATGAGACAATCTGTTTTGGCCTTGACAATGATTATGGGATCTTAAAATCTAGTTCACATCATTAAAAAATATATATGTTTAGATCTTTGTATTTATATAATTTTTAAAATATTTGGATTCTCTTGTCTTGATATTACTCATAGAATATTTGTATGGTCTTAGAATTTATACATTTTAGTCATTACATTATCATATCTATAATAAAAAAAAATGCATATGTAAATATGCGCTTACACATGAATAAAAATTTATTGGAAAAAATCAATAGAAAAATGCATGCCGAGATTCAATATGCCTATCTTAATTAATAAGAAATCTTCGTGAGTCTAGTTTACATTAATAATATTTTAAAATAAATATGCTTTAGTGCATATATATCTTCTCTATAAACAACCGAACTTACCCATTCATTTAAGTTTATATAGTTGGCCACATATGTTAGAAAATGACAGCTATTTCATTCTTCTTATCACCAAATCCACTTTGCAAGAGCTTTTTGATTTCGAGCACCTCACATCTCGTTCGTTAGCAGTTGGAGGGTATTCTTTTGCATATGAGCTTACAATAAGTTGTAATCCTTTTTGGCATATGACTTCTTTTCCTTCATGTCAATGAAGAAGGGCGATCACGAAGACAACAAAAGCTACGATCTTCTCAGGATGAGACGGCGAAAGGCTCACTTAGCCTGCAAAATGTGCACCTTTTGCTGAAATAATGCACAATTTGAAAACATCTAGCGATCGAGTGGATTCAGATCTCCATCAGTATAAATAATTTTTACATTTTAGGGAAAAATGGCAAGGAAAGAATGAAAGCAAGCAGCCCCCGGCGAGGATCGAACTCGCGACCTTTCGCTTACGAAGCGAACGCACTACCACTATGCTACGGAGGCTTGCTTAGTCATAGGTTTGCAAAAATTATAATTTTTAACGTAGATAATTTAACTTTTAAAACTTCTGTATTTTAACAAGAAGGGAAATTAAAAACCACAAGCTTTGGTTTATCTCGGTTAAAAAATAACCGTAAGCAAGCAAAAACAATTGAAGGTAAAAATCGATACTTTCCAAAGAAGATAACAACTACGGACACGATCACAACAAGTTTGATATGAATTATACAATACTTAAATATGTTTTTATTTGGTTATTTCTATTATACTCAAATATGTTCTTGTAGGGTTTCAAGCTTACTAAACTTGCCCGTATAATGATCTGCTTATAGCATACGCATATGCATCATTTTTATTTTCCATCTTATGTTATAAATATTATTGTAAATGATATTTACATAAAATCGAATCTCATAAAGCTTATTTAGATTCACAAAATTTAACAAAGTCACCTTTAGTAACAAAATGAACTTCAAGTTACAATGTTCACCTTAAAAAAAGGTGAATAGAAAATCGAAATGAGATCTAAATAAGGGTTCTAAAGATGGTAGGATGCTAGAGAGAGATATAGAGAGAGAAGTAATGTAGACAAATTGATTGTTAGAGAAAGAGAGAGAGAGAGAGAGAGAGAGGAATGATGGAGTGGACAGAGACTTAATATTGAGATGTGAGCCTGAGAAGAGGGAAATGGAGAGAGGATAGTTTTAGATCTAGGGTTATTTCTTTTTGTTTATGAACTATGAGTCCATGAGAATGAAAGAGAGAGACGGAGAGAGCTTTAATGTTTTATGTGTCAAGGCAGGTTTTCTATTAAACTTAGAACCTAATTCTAAACCTTATAGGGTTTTAAGGATATGCAAGGGGATAAAAAAGTAATTGTAATGAATAATATGCATCCACATATAAGAATGAGAAGAAAATTCGAAATAACTATTCCATTTTAAATTCACTCTTACATACAAATACGGCTTAATATATAATGGTAAATTTTAAAATTAATGAACAAAGAACCATAAAAAAACATTTAATACGATAGTTCGATCATTTGCTTTTTTATATATCTATTTTCCATTGGTCTTTTTAATTATCTTATCAATCCTTTTTATAGAGGGAAAAGGTATACTTTAATTGGTTTTTTCATTAGTTTTCTTTTAACACCATAGTTTATCTACATGTAGCGCAATCTAGTTAGTCAAGATTATTATTTTAAATCAAAAAAATAAATAAAGATAAATTCAAAATTCAAAATAATAAAAAGTCGAAAATGAAAAACATAACGACAATACAAAAATTAGATAAAGAAGTTCCTTTCCACCACCCTAGGGCTGGGTCTGAGTGATACAGATCACTCCCATCTTGCATTTTTTTTTTTTCCGTTAATTTTATGGAAGTAGTGAGAGTAATGAATTTAGTTAAATTTAAGTTTTTAATGGATAGTTATGATAAGCTATAATTAAGGAATAAATAGTTCTAGGAAATAGTATAATTAAGATATAGTAAAAGTAAAATGGATCCATTAATGCAATTTATAAATGGAATTTATTAGGTTTCTTCAAAAAAATCCTCTATAATAGTTTGTTTTCCACTCAAATTAAAAATAGTATATATATTTTTTATTCAGGTGGAAAGGTTGAGTGCTAGAATCAATAAAGAAGGTAAAAGAAGATATCCAACATCTAAAGAAAAAAGAAAAATAAAAAGTGTATACAAGAAGCAATTGGTGAATATATTGAAGAAGGTTGAAGTGATGTTCAAGAAAATATCAACGACTTGATTTGAGACACTATATACTTAGATGAAAGTGTCTATTAAGGGTGTCTTGATTGATGTAATAGGTGAAAAAGAACTTGTTCAATAAATTAATGTGGAAAATAATATGGAGGCTATTTTGCAAGGTTCAACTAACGTCAAAGAAAGAAAATAAACATTGTTGGGGTAAATTATCTTTAAAAAAGTCACAAAAAATCAACTAATCCCAAGTTAATACCTTTAGCTTTCCACCAATATCCATAAAGGTAGTAGTACCATCCCAATGCCAATGGCAATCGAAGCAAATGCTAGAATTCGTCCCCATAGTTTTTCAATTTCATATGGATGTTATGTTGATTGTGTGGTGTGAGTTCCACCCGACATTTGAAGTGTAAACCATAGAATTTTTGGGCTAATTATGAATTGCTAGATTATATCTAAAAGATATTTGATGGTTCGTAGTTAGTTTAATGGCAAATCGATGATGTAATAGGATTTCGAATAATTTAAAATATCAAATAGCAATCCATGACCGGTGTCAAAATCAAATAATTTAAAGACTAAAATGTGCCCCAAAAACCTATAACTAAAATTGCATATTCATCAATTGTTAGATTAAACATCTAATCGCTCATTATTGACATTATCCTAGTGCTTGCAACATAGTACCATCTAGTCCTATTCCTCATTCTTGAGATACCGAATTTGATTCCCTGCATTGTAATGGTCTTAGTGGTTGCGTTATTGTAACCACTGAACAAATAATTTATTGACATTATCTAAAACCTTAAAGATAATTCAATTGTAGTCAAGCTATTAAATTGTAAAAACAATTGGCTCTAAACTCATTAAACACTTTAATTTAATTAATACCAAATAAGTTAAATCCTAAAACTTCACAAACAAGCTCTCTATGCCATCCCATAAAGAAAAGAAAGTCATACATTAATCTTTTCATTAGTAGCATCCAAAACCCTAAAAGATAAACACAATAGAGATAGAGAGAGATTCAAGAAAGTACCTTGGCAAAAAGAAAGAGAAAAGGAAATGAGACTCTTTAAATACTTACAATCCGACATTAATGACTATTCATTAAAGCTAATATTAACTTGTTTACAAAAAGGAATCATAATTCATAATGAATTGCAATTACTTAAAATAATGAATAATAATTCATGTCTCTACCCCATGAATTGCCATGGTCTAGTTTTCAATTTTATCATAAATACTCTTGTTTTGAAAATAACACTCATAAAGTTATCCTCTCTCTGTAATAAATATAGAGGACATTATGGATATTTTATCATTTACTTGAATAATTACTTGTTTTACTTTTTACACCAAATGAACATTGTAATAACCATTATAATTCTATTACATTTCGAATTGGAATTTCATTTTTCTTTATTCCATTCAGCGAGGTGAATAGGCCATTAGGGCAATTCAAATTTTGTGGGTTAGGTTGATTTGAAATAAAAAGGCCTTAACATTGGTGGTCTCACTCCTGGACTCCATTACAACAAAGTTTCATTCTTGCACTCATTTTTTAACTCCATGGATTCTACAACATACAACACTAAAGAGGCAAAAGATTAGGATTTCGTTAAGTCTACAATGATTGCTATTCAATATGGGTTAAGACAACTGCATGCAAGATTGAACAACGTTGAAGTGAATCAGAATCTTGTAAGCAATAATCATAGTTATCAACATGATCAAGATTCTTCATCTTCAATATATATTCATGAAAATAAATCTGATCTAATTAGAGATTCTATTCTGGATGGAGATGACTTAATGTTGGATATTTGTGAGCAACATAAAGATGTTCGGGAAAGGATGTTAGTATCTAGTTTAGGCGAGTATGCACCAACTGATGGGGTAACCATTACGTCACAGACTAATGTTGAAATTCAACACCATTTTGCAGAAACTCGGTACATGAGTTTTGGTGAGAATATTGAGATGATAAAAAATAATAACATAGATATGTTAGGAGAGAAGCAAACATAATAGTTTCAAACAATTGCACATTAGGTTCTAAATTTTGATTTAGTTTAGATGGATTTCTCATCAATTTTTTATTACTACCATCAATTTTCAAGAATCGGATAACCATCAATGACTGACTACTACCATCAATTTTTAAGAATTGGGCAGCCATCAACGACTTATTACTACCAGCAATTTTCAAAAATTGGGTAGCCATCAATTTTTTAAAACAATCCTATCATCATCACTGGTACATGGGATTTGGAACATTATTTTTATATAGATTCAAGGATGGGATGGCACATGAGCATTTGATCCACCAATTTTTTTTTTTTTTTATTATTATTATGGCAGATGGTTTTCTCAAGAACTCCATGAATACAATTTTCACACAACGGAACACCAAGAACAAACACACAATTGGTGGCTCAAATAGATTCATTTTCATTAGCATCATAGGGACAATTCATGAATATCATATTTTAGTACAAGAGCAAGGATTTCAACAATTTAGACCTTGAAAACAAGGTCTTTTTCAAGAGGGAGAGAAAACTATTATGGCCATACAAGATAGATATAGAAGACGATTACATCATAACAATATAGTTAAAAATAGTTGATTTAGTTGATAAAGACATTGTTATAGATTTGAAACCAAACATCAATAGATCTTAATAGAAATTAATAAGATCTATTATTTAAACATACATATAAAAAGAAAATAAATACAGAGAAAGGGATTATCGAATAATTTCCCTAAACAAGAGTTTCTCTTGAGAATTAGCCAAGTTTATCCTCATCTTGTATCATTACAAGAACATAACATTCATTAGTAGCATCTGAAACCCTAGAAGATAAACATAATAAAGATAGAGAGAGATTCAAGAAAGTACCCAAGTGAAAAGAAAGAGACAGAGGAAATAAGAGTCTTTAAATACTTAGGGTAATTCAAGTATTTTGGGTTAGGCTTATTTGACACAAAAGGCCTTAACATTATTCCTTTCCACTTCAACTTTATTTGCGAAGGAGACATTGTCAACATCATTAATGGCATCGATAACTTAAGGTATGAGTTTCCTTCCATGAGAAGCCATTAATTGACATCGCAATGACATGATAATCTTAGTCATTAAGCTTTCTTAAACTAGAATTAAACAAACTTCCTTAACAAATCTAATACCACTTTATAAATACCTATACACTTCCTTCATTTATTCGCTACAACCCCTTTTGAACTCTTACCTCCATCTTTATCATTCATCTCTCTCTCCCCCGCTCTATCAGCCACTCTTTAGCCACTTCTTTATCATTCATCTTTATCATTCATCTCTCTCCCCCCTCTATCAGCCACTTCTTTCTCTCTCTCTCTTTCTTAATATCGCTACCAGAACATCAACCCAACACATCTTCTCTTTCTCTTCTTATTCTACTTGCCTAAAGGCTTTTCAAACAAGGGCACGCCACCTTCTTGTCCACCCAATCAAGCCAAGACGAGCTTTATTTTCCTACTTGAGTCAACAATAATATCAAGAGTTAATTCCAATCTTATGTGAATTTTCTTATCTTATAATAATCTCTTGTTGTATTATTTTTGCTTTTTATAGTAATGTAACCCTATGGTTTGGTAATGTCCCTTTGGATGCATATGATCATTTTGTATCCTTATACGTTTCCATATATAGGTCGGTCCATTTTGTAATCTTGAAGAATCCATCTTATATTTTCCTTTAGAAAAATCTTAATTAATTCTCTCTTTTCTTAGGATAAGGTATGGTGTGAAAAAATAAGGCATTCGAATTAGGTTGAAACTTTTCTTCTCCATTCCTTGGCATAAGGTGTTGGCATGTAATTACTTTGAGTATTACCATAAAGTAGTGCAAACATCTCATTCTATTCATAAGATTAAGTAAAAGAACATAATACTTGAGTATTTAAACTTCTAGGAAAAATTAACCGTATAACTCTTCTATATATATATAAATAAGAGAGCAAATCCCAACAATGTTAGAAAACACATATATAAGTGTATTTTAACATGTTTAAGTATTTAGGTATAAATGCAAAAGTTTATTACCTGCTATAAATTCATTTTAAAAGTAGTAGCCTATGCAAGCAAGTGTAAATATATAGGGTTAATGTCAAATTTCGTACTTGAAATTTGCTCGAAAATTCAATTAGATACCTGAACTTTCCAAAGTTCAATTTCAATATCTGAGTAAACTTACCTAAGTAAATTTTTCGTAGTCATTTTTGGTACCTCCGTTAACTATATTAACTCCATTAATCTATTTTTTTTTTTAATTCCAATCAGCTTAGTGATATTTTTGAATCAAGCCCATGACCTACTAGCATTCCTACCCAAGCCCATAGTGCCTTTGGGGGCTTTTCTTCTTCAACCATTGGTTGCTCTAAATTTATCTTACATACAAGTCTATTCCTCAAGACTTTTTCCATGTGGGACTGATAACAAACTAAAAACCATTGTAAATCTATTGTCTTGTCATTACTACTCTCAAAGTGTTTTTTCCTACTAAAGTCTAAACAATGTACTAACATATAGGAAGATCCTCTACTGAGTTGTATTATATTAAATGAATTACTTTGGTACAAGTTGGTGACCTCCTTGCAATGATTTTGTTAAATAGATTATCGAAGCTTATGGGGAATGGGAGGAACGTGTATGGAGTTGAGGATCGTGGAGATCAAAGCCATCACAAGCATAGTAGCAACTTCATTTCACAAGCTCAAGCTCCCTCACCAAGCATTAACAAGCAGTGCAACTGTCATGTGCAATTGCAATAGTAAATAGCACTAACTTGGTTTTTGCTCTATTTTATATCCTAAAAACAGAGCATAAAAGGTAGTAAGAGAGACTACATTGGAAAGACTGAAATAAAGACAACACATATTCAAACTAAATATGGATTTGCATGTATTACTTATCACATTAAAAATTAAAACATTAGTCATAGGTCATACATTAAAAATTATAATGGAGATGGCACGTAGTCAAACCAAACACCACACCATTCCTCAAAAAATGAGTGGCATTCCCATCCATTTTAATCCCAAGAATGGCCATTTCATCTTGACTTACAGGGATAGCTCAGTTATCCACATTGATGGTGAACCCAAGAAGCGGCAATATTTTTAAAGCTCATATAGATGACGGTTTTGGTTCCTGATAGGTGTTTTTTCAAAAAGAAAGTATGAAAATAGGATAGTTGGGAAAGTAAATCCGAGGAAGGGACCATTGCTAACGACGCCTTTGGACAGAACAGGATGAAGGCACCCACCTTCAGGGATCATATTATGGATACTACTAAAACTTAAAGGTCTTCATATCAGCACAACAAAAGATGAAGAATCAATTTTATTTAAAAAATTTTCACCACATTCTTATTGCAAATTAAGAAAATTTTCTCACAAAATGATATATCTAAAAGTGGGTGTTGTTTTAATTTTTTCCCTTAGCAATCATTACATTTCCTAAACGAGAAAGGGTACAATTGTTTTTGAAAGAGTATTAGTTTATGTTGACACAAGGTAATTGAAATGGTGTTATGTAGCCAAAAAGTTGCATGTTTCATCAATATGCCTTTATGTTGAATGCTTTAATGTGACATGGATGTGCTAATATGGAAACCCAGTGTCCAGAGATAAAGCGCATATAATATGCACTCTGAAGGCTCCTATTGTAAGGGCGCCTTCTTCCCGTTCTATCCAAAGGCGTCGTTAATAATGTCGCCTAATTCGCAGATTCGAAGGCGTTGTCCACGACCCCTCCCTCGTATTTACTTTCCCAGCTACCCTATTTCCACATTTTCTTTTTGAAAAAGCACCGATCAAGAACCAAAACCTATAGATGACTAACTCATTTTCTGAGTTGGTTTAATGATTTAAACACCCCGGACGAATGAAATATATGCATCACGCTCAATGGCTCAAGTATGACAACAGGACCCATTCTACTTTCTACCTTAAATGCTACTGTGAATTTAACACAGCATAAAACTTTGTAAGAGGAAGTACCTCGATAACAAAAAATGCACTCTTAATCTCCCTAGTTGACTTCCACCACTTTTGCTAGGATAGAGTGACATATTACATTATAAAAAGCATCTTAATAAATCGAGGTGTGATTTTTGACATATAATACACCACAAAAGGTTTGCCTAGCATATTTGAATTCCAGCAGCAGGTTGAATGATGAATCAAATAGACAAAAATGATTTGATAATTTCTCCTATAAAAGCAAATCGGTGAACTTCCACTTTAAATCACTGTACCTATTCCAGTGAAAAAAAGTAATGGCACCATTCAACTGTCTTATTTGTTCTGAAGCTAGAGAATACGGTGAGACATGACGCGAACACGTTAACTATTTTACATGTCCCACGTTAATAAAGGGAGAAAGGGAGGAGAAACAAAGAAGATAATAAACAATTAAGAGAGGAAAGAGTTTTCACTTGTCCCACATTGCTAAGGTGCTAAAATCAAACCTTCTATATATTCTTAGTCCAAAAGTCTAGATTGAAAGAATTTGAAGTGAGGAAAGGTTTAACATATGAATGGGTTCGGGTACTAGTGTGCAACAAAACCAACTGAATTGAACCAAACTAAACTGAAAATATAGTTTTTTTTTTTTTCAATTTGGTTTAAAAATTTTTCAATTCAAATCAATCCGTAAATTTATGGTTTGGTTTGAAAGATAAACCAAACCAATCCGTAAAACCAAATCAAACCATTTGAGAAAAATATGATAATATTTTACTTGTAAGTTATAACTATAGATTTTTTTTAATGATAATTGATTAAATATCTTATGTATTCATATGATTTCATTGATATTTATTATTTGATGAATATTGTTTAAAATCAACTTGTTCATTATGAAATTTGTTTTTAGGCTCATAATATATAGTATATATATATATGTTAACGATGAACTAAATTTTTAACTTTATAAAGTATGAAATTTATTTAGTTAGTTATAAACTCTTATTATGTATTAATTGTTTAATGTATTTTGTCAGCGGATCATTTTATTCGTTGATAAATTTTGTTGATGAATGATTTTTTATTTTAGTTAAATTTTTTAGTAGATGATTGACTTGATGGTTCTATTAAAAATTATAAAATATGACTTGCTATGAATTAGTTATTGAATGTATTTTTTTGGTGGATAACTAATTTTATAGAGAACTATAGATTAATAGTATGATAAATTCATAAAGTATTTTGTTGTGATTTATGAAATAAATTTTATAAAGTGATATAAATATTTAAGTATCTATATAAATGTAAAAAAAACTAGAACAAGAAAATTTTTTCATCAGAATTTTGATTTAATCTATAATCAAAACCAAACCAAACCATTATTTAATAATTAGAAAATTTCTAATTCGAACCAAACTGTTACTTAAGAGTTGGCTTGGGATGGAAAAAAAGCCAAATAGTAAATTATGGTTTGGCTTGGTTTTAGGAAAAACCAAAATAAACTAGTCCGTACCTACCCTTAGATTCGAATGGGCCTTTGATAAGGCTCAACATGTTTTGTTCCTATAGATTAATATAGTAATAGGGTTAAAAATTGCCACAAAAAGTTCACTTAGCTATTGAAATTGAACTTTTGAAAGTTCAGGTACCTAATTGAATTTTCGGGCAAAGTTCAGATATCAAATTCAACATTAACCTAGATCTATAATTTAACACTAGAATTAAATATGAAATCATATCACATGTTATGTTGAAAATACACTAAACTTATTACAATATTAATAAGGATTATATTTTAGAAAATGATGTTGGTTTATTTAGCCCTTTATATCTAAAACTTTTGACATCCATGAATAGATACAAGTATAATGATCATATACATATATTTAGTTTAATATACACATATGCATTTAATATAATATAAATATAAAGAGGGTGATGTTAAATATTTATATTCATGATTCCTATATATACATGTATATACATAGCACTAGAGCTGGACAAATGGGCTATGGCCCGCGGGCCAGCCCGTTTAACCCACTTTAAAAAAGGGTTAGGACCAGCTTTTTTTAGCCCGTTTAAAAGTGGTTAATTTTACCCAACCCACTTAACCGGGGCCAAAGTGGGCTAGCCGCGGGTTTAAGTGGGTTGAACCACCAACCCACTTTTATAAAAATAAAATAAATAATTATAGGGTAAATATGTATTAATGAGGTTATTCTTGAGATTTTTTATGCTTGAGATTAAATTTATGTGTTAATTATAACAAAGAATGACAAATTGATGCACATGCACCATAAAATTTTATAAAATATTTATAAACTGTTTTAAATGAAATAAATTATCTAATAGTTATTTTAAAAAAATTATTTTTATATAAAAAGTAATAAAATAATAATGAAATTAATCATTAATATATATAACCTTATAAAACTCTTTTTTTATTATATATATCTTATTTAATTAGAATAAATAGTTAAATGGTCAACTTGGCCCATTTAACTCACAAAATATGTAAGTGGATGAAATGGTCAAAAGTGGGGTGGTCTGTTTAACCCACGGGCTAAAGTGGGTTGGATTGGGTTAGGGTCAGGCAATTTTGGCCCATTTTTAAAGTGAGCCAAAATTTTTTGGCCCGTTTAACCCACGGGCCAAAGTGGGCCGGGCCGGATTGGCATGTTTAACCCACTTGCCCACCTCTACATAGCACAAAAACATTAAGAGTAGATTCTATAAGAACATGATTATTATGAAACGGAAACATTAACAAAACACAATTACTAAAACAATATATTATTAAGATTTTAAGCCCAACATAGTTTAGAAGCCCACAAAACACAAAACAACCAAAGGATTTGGGGCATCTTGAGAATAGAATGTATATTTCACCCCTGCTTAAAAACCAAATCTGACCACACTATGTGAAAGTATGTTTGAAAACATATGAAAACAATTATAAGATTGTAAAAAATGGACTTACAATAAGAAAGATATCACAAATATACAAAATGATGAAAAATCATAAGAAGTGGCAAATTTATAATAAAACTTAGTTTAGTATTTAGTAATTAGTAAAATTAATCCTATACTTACAAGATAAGATTATTATATTATTCAAGTGATCTTAAGCCATAATTTGAGTATCCAAATGATTTCTACAACTACTAACATCTATGGCAAGGTGAGTATTACATTTTCTTTTGTTGTACTTAGATGCACTGGTATTAATCATTTTATAGCTAACTAGTTTGCATGGGGATTGGGCCTTCCACATGTGTATAGATGTAATATGGTGTTTGAAATAAATTACCTTATCATATTATAACTAAATTATAAGGTGAATTATACTAGAAGATGCCAACGTTTGGGGTAAGTTCATTTAAGATCCTAATGTTTGAAGAAGTGAGTCAATTTAGATCTCCAAGAACACGTCTTAACAGGAGAGAATATTTAATTAAAACTCAAAAGACTCTTCTCCTCCTGTTGACAGTGTCCTTAAGGATGCAAATTGACTCACTTCTTCAAGTGTTTGAACCTTAAATGAATTTACCCAAAAACGCTGAGATCATAGATGAACTTATCATCAAATCTGGGGACCTTCTTATATAATTTACCCTCAAATTATATGTTGCATTTATCGAATAGTTTGTAATTGCAATAGTCTAAATTTTGAATAGTTACATTAAATGAATCTTAATAATGGTTGGTCTACATCTTAATAAATTGATACATGCATTCAACAAGACAAATTCTAAAGGTGGTTAGCATCATACAGTAAATTGGGTGATCTAAACAAAGACAAATCTTCATGCCCTACTTTGACTTTTGAGAACTGCATTGTACTAGTAAATGCGACTCTTATCTTAGAGCCTTACTAGTATGTCACCACTTAAGAACGAGGTAGACTCACAACTAGTCTTGGGATATAATTACTACCATTTTTATTGGAAAACTTTTCGCTTAAGTCCCGCCTCATGTTACGTTCAAGTTAGTTCTTGTGTAATGTTCAAGTCTATGTTCACAATGAATTATATATATATATATATATGTTATATATGTATATACATTAGTTGACTTATTTTTGCTTGAGACCGATGAGCTTGATACTTGGAGCCAACATGTATTGGATTTATTTCCTAACTCTAATCATGGAGGAAGTAAATTGATACTAAATACGATTTTCTAATGACTGTATATATCTATTTACATCTATATGGTTGTTCATACATGACATGTGGTTGATTACGGGTTTGTTTGAATTGTTTGATTCCATTTGTATCTTATCTATATATGTATCTTATTTATATCTGATCTGTTTATGAATAAAAACGCTTATTTTTTATCTGTATGTGTTTCTTAAAAAATATATGTTTGAAAACAACAAAAATAAAAGATGAAACAAACAAACCCTAATTAAGTTGTAAATTAGTTGAAAAGTGTATATGAGGAATTAATTACCAAGTCGAATTTAATTTACCCTAAACAATCTTTCTTGCAGGTTAATGGACCAGAACTCAAGCTAATAGCATGTCACACTCAAATTGCAAATGATAGGTAGAAGATTAGGAATATTGTCTAAAATAAACTTAGTACGAGAGATGGGGATTCCAATTCTTTGTGTTCCTAGTTAATTATGAAACATCAATTTATATAGTTATATTTATACTTAAATAGCAAATAATTAATTGGAATCTCATAAACTCTTAATTGTATTGTTATATTGTGGGTACATACGTAATATAAATGCTATATACTAATCTTATTAGGTTCTCTTTGGGATTACTACATGAAGACTATTTGTGAAATTTAATATTTAGACTAACAACTTTCGTGGACTTAATTGAGTTGATGAGTTTTTATCTTTATTGGATAGAATTACTTAATACTGTTTTTATTTTTTCTTTTCTCGATTTTCCCTTAACCTTGAGGATAAGGTTTGTATCGAGGATGGGATAAATTATTACATTTGTTATGATTTGATTGGAAGATTTTATAGAAATAGTTAGTGTTATGAATTTAGTAAAATTAGTTAGCTTATCCATGATAATGACATTAGTTGAAGTTTAAAATTCAATAAATATAGAAAATGGTATGAACAAAAGACAAATGGATCCATTAATTCTATTCAAAAATGGAATTCATAAAGTTTTCTACCATGACCCTATAGAAATTTGTTTTTACTCAAACTAAAGACGATTTTGCTCTTTTTTATATAAGCTACGCCAAAATTTGCTAAGAATCCCCAGAACATATTTCAGTGTGCATTGCTGCAATTTTATGGTTGTTCGGAATTTTCAGAGCTGTGGAACAAGCATAATAGGAATGGCACCAACGCTGAAGATGGTAAAAGTGCCAACCGCCAGGAGCCACGGCGGGTAGCCATCCGGACTCGGGAGGTCCTGGCTAGAGTCGAAGGCACAAAAGAGCTAATAAAACCCAAAATAGGTAAATGTTGTTTAAGCACATGACAAATCATTAGGGTCTGCTTGATTGTTTGATTTTCAACCATAATTTATCTATATCCGATTTGCATTTACATGTAATCTATAAGTAAAAATGTTCTATTTTTATTTATATTGTTTATGAAAAGTCTGCTTGAAAATCACAAAAATAAAATGCTAAAACAACCTGAAAATCATAAAACAAATAGCACAAGTTTGAAATGATTTAACTGCTTTGTTAATTCCTTGTAAATTCCACAAATTAATTGGTCTCGCTCTTGTTTTCTTTTTTTATTTTTTCCTACAATATTAATTTTTATTTTATCATTTGACTATTTATATTAATTCATTAATTTATTCAATTTAATTATTTTAATGATAATAATTTGAACAATCAAAACATGCTACATGTCAAAACCTAACACAAAAGATGTCAATTACCAAAAAGAAAACACACACATAGAAAAAATGTCCACGCTTGTAAAAGTTCAAATATAGAGGACTCAAATATAGTACGATGAAACCCACCAACAAAGAACTGCCTTCAAAAAGATCATCTGCTATTTATGGCAAAAAGATAGTTGGTCCACCTATCTTAGGTAGGGGTCTATCATGTGAAAAATGGCACTGCAGTAGTCTCACATGCGGTACTGCATATGGTACCATTATTCCACTTGGTAGACCTCAATTCTACCAATCTTTTGCCCATATTTATGATTTTGCTTCCATATCCAACTCCAATTTCCCCAAGAAATTCTGATAACCCACTGCAAACAACACCGGATTTGTGCATAAAGGGCAAAAGAAGTGCACTATACTCAAGTTGGTAACACACTATAAACCTTAAAGTGTGTATGGACATTCTGAGATCACCTTTGCTTTCATGATCTAAAATAAGAATGCAGTTCCCACAACTTGCTTATTATGCTTTTGCAAAATAAAAATAAATCAGAAGCAGCAACTGATAGAAGAAACAAAATAAGTGAAAAAAGAAGAGAAAAAGAAAGAGAAACAGCTTCAAGAGTTATGAGCCAAAATGCATACACCCTATTTGGCAAACAGTTGCCGGCGCCTCCTCGCCCGTGTACTCAAACCAGCCGCATCGCCAATAACAACCTCGTTAACAAGGTCTTTGAAGATCAACCGCTCAATATCTAGAACTATCCCACTAGTCTCCGTGTAAAAATCAGTCCAGCTATCCCACCGGTTCATCACATCGTTGCACAGAATCCCTTTCAAGTTATCATCCTCTTCCTGCATGATTCTACAAACGGGTCTCTTGGTATCCAGCTGTTCTATCTCCAAGCAGAGCTCTTTCAGAAGCTGTTGTGCAGTTGGGGTCTTTGTTGCTAGCGTTTGAGGTCTCAATCGAGGCTCACAGAGAATGCCCATCAGTGTAAGCTTTCCCACCAGGATCTCATTCACAGCATCAAAGATGATTCTTCGATGGAGCTTCTTCCCGTCTGGCTTTGCATGTGAAACCTTACGAGGGGTAGATTCTTCTTTCAATATCGTGCTTGTCTTGGTTTGCTCCAAAACAAGGAACAACTCTGGGTTTATCGGGTGACCAGATGGATGCAGCTGGAAAGTGGTTAGGCCTGCCCCGAGGTCTCTAAGCAGAAGGCCAGAAGCTAATAATATCTCGGAAATGTATCTGTGGTCTGGATTTGTATTCTCACAGAGGGATGCAATGTAATCTGTCCGTTCTTCATCATGAGTTGAGTTGAGTCTTTTAAGTTTCTGAACCAACAGCTCAACATTCTGTAGCTTCTTGCGATTGACCTCTGAGGTAAGAAATAGACCTGTACCGTTTGTTGCAAAGCTATCTGCTGGCTTCCAACTATCTTCAGCTTGGTCATTCATTGGATGATGTTTATCACCATCTACACATTAAACAGGAAAGGTATATGATAGGATCCTGTATTCTGATGATAGAATAAGCAGCAAAGGAACAGAACAGACAGAATAGATTTATAGTATCATTTAGTCTTTAGACAGGTTTTTGACTTGTACTATGAGATATAGCTAAGCACATCCAAGCTATGATGGACAGAGGAAGAAAGGTTTCAAGTTGGCTTCTCCAAGTTTTCTCATTTGCTATCCCTCTGCAACTCCCCCAACCCCCCCACACCTCAAAAACCCGCAAATCTCCAAATTTTCTTGGTTCCAAAAAATGCATGAATTGCTGCAAGTCCAATTTACTGACCCAAAAATCCAACTAAGCCTCTTTCTGAATTGGTAAAAACATTTTGTATTAGATAGTAAATATACCCAAAATCTTGGTAAGATCAAGTTTTTTGAATTGTGTAGCAGATATGCAGAAACAGGATACTCATTTATCAAAAGGTTAATAAAAGTGGTGCCAATGCAAATGGTTATAAATCTCTTGCAGATTAATTTATACAACAGGAGAGAAAAGAAATATAAAATCATGCAACTTAGATGATCAAAGCAAATACTACTCAAAGGATAGATGTTGCATGAATATACCAATGCAGCATCTGTACTTGAAGCATTTTTCTCACATGATGAGTAATCCACTTCAATTTATCCACTTATAAAATAGATGATAAATCCAAAAGAGAGAGAGAAAAGAAAAAGGAGGTCTTTATTTGGTTACCTCCAAGAGAATTTGATGATTGATTCACGGGGGATGGTGCATCATCCGTATATTCTGCAATATCCAGAACTGACACAGGACTACGGTGTTCTGCAGCAGAGGTAATGAGTTCCGAAAACTGATCATCTTCGATTGATGGAAATGTTGATTTCTATGATACGAATAAAATAAGTTGTCAAGTGACCAGTATTGCTACCACAAAAGGAAGGCTTCAGTACTAGGAATAAAAAATGTTAGTATAAAAAAACCAACAACCTTTTGTGCTGCAGAAGTATCTGAAAATGGAGCAGCATCTTGCTTTGATGGAATCTGGACTTTGCTGATAACACTGCACTGTTCCATAAGGACTTCTGGGTCTACTTTAGAGTCTGACTCCAACTCCAAGTTATTGTTGCTATCTGATAAATCATCTCCTGGATAACTCAAAGATATCGATTCATTGCTTACTTCACTTAATTGATCATCACTTGGTTGCAGGTTGGGTTGTTTGCATCTTAGTCTTCTGCCAGGTGAAACTGATTCGGCTGTTTGCCTATTAGGTTGCCTCCTCGACTTGCTCAAATCAGAAGGAGGAGTAGGAGGACGTGATCGCTTCTCCAATTCAAGCTTCCTTTGTTGCAATCTTGGGCTGACTGAGCCAGAGTTCTTTACTGTACTAGCCATACATTCTTTAGAAATTTGTTGCGGTCTTGACGAAGATTGAACTGATCTTGTACTTCTGCTGACAACTTTCTTGTCAGCAGAACTTGAAGAGGAATCCTTACGAATGATTTTAGAAGATTGGTCCTTAGCTGTCTGCTTACTGGTAATGGACTTTCTAGCATCTGCAGACGTGCTGGCCTGGATTTTTTGGAGACTAGAAAGAGAATCTATTGAAATCACTGAAGAAGACTCGACACCATATTTTTCAACAAGTTTTGCAGGTTTCATAATCACAATTGGAGACTCATAATTTCTCGAATTGTTAGGCCCCCTATCTTTTGCAGAAATTTGATGGTTTCTTTGTGAAAATGGCTGGTTTTCCATTCTCGATTTCTGATTATAATTTCTATTTAGCACTTCAGGATTTTTCCGAGTTCCAAAATGTGAAGTTTGCTCCTCTTTCCTTGTCTCCAAAAGCCCCTTGGCTTGGATTGCCTCCAGAATCTGTTTCAATGCTCTGAGATCCTTTCCAGATTGCTTGAATTCAAGATCTTTCAATCTTCTCTCAAACTCACCATAAACTGAAGGAGAAGAGCTTTCAGCCTTTTGTGGAACTTTTGGAGGCTTAAATGGTGGTTTTTGAGCGGTACGATTGCCATCCGATTGCCTCCAAGGTGCTGGTTCATTCGGAAACCTGGACACAGGCTTCATCACAGCATCTGGATTTTTCCACCGAGGTGATGGTGGCTCATTTATCTGAATCTTACAGGACCTGGAACTTCCAATAGCCTTGCCTGATTCAATCCTATTCAATGATCTACTGAAAAAATCTTCATCCCTTGCCGTGTAGCATTTGACTGAACCAACCTTAGTGTCCCCACTTGAAGAATCTGGCAATGCATCCAAGCCCATCAATTTTGCTACAACACTAGGAGGTCTCTTCTGAGTTTCAGATGCCTGTAATGGTAAATAATGACTCTTTTCATTTGAGTTCCCATTTCTGGCCTCCATATCATTTAGGATATGGCTAGTCCTTGAGCTTGAACTCAAAACTGAATCCTCTCGACTGTCCAGTGAAAGCCTCGGTGGTTCTTTTAGCTTTGGGTTGGCTTTAATGGTTTCTCTTGAATCAAAAGACAGTCGATTAACCTCTCTGTCATCATAAGAAAACCGAGGACCATCCCTTGAGGTGGAATGGGAAGCCTTATCTTTTGCTTCTTGTAACGATTTAGGAAGTTCTCTCCCTTCACTGAAATACCAAGGTCCTTCTTGGAATTTAGCAAGAACCCTTAGAGATTCTTTCAGCTCAATAGGCACATCTTGTTTCAAATCACTCCCATTCTGATAGGATCTAGAGGCAGCCTTTGACATCTGCAAAGGTCTCAGGGAGTCTCTATGCTTCCCCACTGATCCTCCCATCTCCTCCTTAATTACAGTTTTAACTGATAAACTTCTAGCTTCTCTGTACATTGAATCCTTGACCACATCCCGCAGGTCAATAGGTTGCCGTCCAAAATGAGGTGACGTGCTAGGTGGGTTCATCACTGGGTCTCGCAAGGGTGTTTCAGGAAAAATAATTCTGTCAAAGGAAGAGGTTTCTGGTTGAGTTGGTTTATCCAGAGAAGACATTGAAGATGAACAAGATGAAGAGAAAGAGGCTCTTGATGATTCTGTAGAAACCCGCTTCTCATTCATACTCTTGTAAAAGTTCATTTCCTGCAAGATAAAATCTTTATTGAGACAACAAATCGAGCAGTTTAGAACAAAAAACCCAAAGAAACAAAATGCACATAAGACTTTATTGAAAGGGAGAAAAGGAGACAAAATATGCTTCAAAGTACAAGGGCAAGCAATTTATATACAAAACATGACCAGCACAAATTCAATTTATACGAAATAAGAGAAGCTCTCATGTCTGTCATACACAAGCAAGCCTTGAAGCAAAGCATTACTGTAAGACATAAAGAGGAGGATTACTGCTTACATCAAGTGTCTGTTGCTTGTATATGTTGGTGGAATCCCTCTCCAAGCTAAAATTGTTGAATTGGGTATTAGCTGCAAGGAACAGAAAAATGCATTAGATGTAATAGACAGCAGTCTTATTAAATTGTTAGCTTCTTCTGGATTTTAAACACAATAATTGTAGTCAATCGTTTACACTTAGGATAATTTTTAAATGTATGAACTATATCACCAAGGAGATAAGGTGCCATGTCTTGTGAGGTCGACATTTCTCAAAAGTTCCGTCTTTGAATTAAGATCCCTTAATTTTCTAAAGCACAACTACATATATCAATTTTCAACTGAATGATACAGCATCAAGCATAGACTGTTGATGTCCTTCTCAACCTTTGACCTTTAAGAAATGAATTGGTGAAGTTACAATAATCAGGATCAAAAAGTTGATAGGAGCAAAACCAATACGAAAATCATCAATCTATGTTGGAAAGCAATGCTGCTTCACACACAGAGACAAGCACCAAATTATCTTAAAAATCAGTGAATCATAGCAAACCGATTTTTTTCTATTTTTTTACTCTCAAATCAATGAAAAGTGGAGTGCTGTCATCGTTAATGAAGGGAATTTCCACATAAAGAAAAGGCATGTATGAAATATGGGATCGCAAATATTAAACAGGTTAGCTCGCCAATGGCTTCTAGCCTAGTGCCATTAACACTGGTTTCCCAAGTGGATGGACCACATTCAAATCCAATGAAAAAAGAAAAAGGTTATCCCATTTTTGTACAGCCATAATCAAGTAATCCCAATCTACAGTTTCTATCAGCATACAAGGGTCAGGATTTAAGAGTATACCAGCAGAAGGAGGAGAAGGAGGAAGCCTCTTGTGAGTAAGGCGTCTGCCAGCAATTAATTGGTGCCGATCAAAAATCTGAAAAAGCCCAGTCATGCATCCTATTTGCCTCTGCAAATCAGGATTATCATCTGCCAAAGAATGCAGAAGCTTTGCAGCCATATTGACACAAAAAAACTATGTCCTTATCACACTCAAAATTATATAAAAGCTCTCTTCCACACTGCCATTACAGCATACCAACTTCTTCCACCAAACTATACGGAATACTATGAATCGTTCAAGCAATCCTCTAAAAACAGAATCCTAGCATAGCAAAATTGCAAATCTTGTCCTTTTCATTACAGGAACTAAATAATTCCTAAATTACAATCATACAAAGACTCTCAATAAGCTATAAACAAAACTGAGAGCCACTTTCTACAATGGTGTATCCTGAAACAATAAATGTCCCAAAATCGAAGTTTCTCAAACAACATGAAGTTACCTACTTCCTTTCTTTTCCTTTTAACAAAAGCACAAAACTCCAAAAATGTCTCTTGTGACTCCACTTTTCCTTTCCAGCTAATGACAGCTCAGAGAGAGAGATATCATCTCATCAACATCTACCACCACAAAATCTAGAGTCATTTCGTGTCCTCCTAAGCTTCACTTACTAAAATACCCTTTTTTGAGAAACCCCAGGAATTTTCACAAAGTTTCAACCTTTAACAAAAATTACCCAAGAATGTCCATAAACATTTTAGACTTTAGTAACAATTAAACGAAACCAACTATACCCAGATATCAATTTCCTCACTTAAGTAGGAATGCATTGGTTTTTATGAGAATTTGTAGAAACAAACATACCCAGTTGCACAAAATGTGGAATTCAGACAAAATGTAAAGCGAAAGTTGGAATCTTTAGAGATCCAAGAAGAAAGGATGGATTATATGATATGATATGACTTGTTCAGTTTCAGTTTTGGAGACAGAGAAGACAGAGAAGGAGAAGAAAGGAAAGGGAAAAAAAAAAAAAAGGAAGAAAAAAAGAGATGGCTTTTTGGTTATTTGGTATATGAAGATAAGGAAGAAGGAAATGTTGGAGAAGGAGGAAGAGAGAGAAGTGGGGAATGGAAATGTGGAATAGATTAATGGAGGGAGTGCATCAGCATTATGTGGGGTGGGTCAAAACGTTAAGTGAAGCATTTAGAGCAAAACAGAAGCTCATGTAAAACATCCATGTGAGGAAGAGTATGTGAGTGGGTCTAAACTTGTCTGCATGGCATGTGATCTTGTCAGTAGAGAGAGAAAGCAATTAGAGAGAGAGAGAGTTGGTGAGTCCCTTTTTTTTCCCCTCTATTTTCATGGAAGCAGAGAAACTAATTACAAGTTTGGAAAATTTTATGGGTTTGCAGTGACCAATCTGTTTAGATTTATTTTAATTATAATTAAATATTTCTAATAATTTTTTATATTAATTTTTAAAATTTAATTTAATAATATTATAGATAAGATGGTTGTACAAACTGTAAAAAGTTTCCAAAAATCTAATTAGTAATGCTATTTGGTTTTAGAATTCGTGGTTTCAAGCCATGTGAAAAAAAAAAAAAAAAGAAACGAAAACACTATTTATATCTGAAGGGTTCAACATATAATTACAAAAGAAAATTTTATGTTAAAATTATGAAAATAAAGTTTATAATTAAAAGGTTTCTTTCCCTTGAAAAGTCCAAGCAAATATATTGAGGGAAAAAAAGGCAAACACAAATTCAATGATTGATATCAAATCAGACGGTCGCTTTCCAATTAAAATCTAATATTGCCCGGCCGAAAAAAAAAATTCCTAATATTGAAGTCCCTAAAAGAGGAGGAGTCCTTGTGCTAATAATGATCGAGTTGACGACAATGATGTAAATTAATTATATCTTTTAATAATATGGTCACTATTTTCGGTTTGGAGGATAATACTTCATGAAATATTTATTATTGTTAACTAAAATAATAATAATAATTTCTTTTAATAAAGAATAGTTATCTTTTAGTTTTTCTACATATTTCTATAAATTTGTTTATTTATTTATTTATGAACTCAATTTATTTTATGTCATAAACCAACTTTTTTACTAGTAATAGAGCTTGAAGGATAGGCTCATCTAAGTATATCAATTCTACTTGATTAATCCAGAATAAGAATTATTATTGAACTAATCCAATCACTCTTAAACCTTTTTTAGTAAATTTAAACTTTTAGCACACTTGCATATGGGCTTAGCTATAAAATACCCACGAAAGAGGTATATACTGTACATATGCATTATTGATGGATGCATGTTCATTTTTAATTGGATGTCATGGAAAATCCATCTTATTTGTCCATTTCTAATTTAATATAACAGTTGGGGAGAGCTCTAGAGTGTATAAGTATGTTGTTTCATTTTCTTCATTTGACACATTAAGAAGATTTAGATAAACAGCTTTGTGATACTAAAATCTTGGCTTGAAAATCAAACGTTTGATGTAAGGAGGAAAGCTTGATGTTGTCTTTCCCTGTTTCTCTTTAGTCACATCCCCAATGTATCATTAGATAAAGCATCATGTAATGTACACATGTCTACCGTTAACTATATATTTGTTTAAATGTTCTGTTTTTTATTTATATTTGTATCGAAACGATATATATAAATATATCCAATTTGTATCTATGTTTTATCTATATTTGATCTTTTTATGAGAACTTTTGACTTTTTAGTGCAATTTTAATAATTAAAATAATTATTTTTATTTAATGATGATTCACAATCTACAATTATTAAGATGTACTGTAAATCATTTAAATCATCATGTGTAAGTAGTTGATTTTGTGCAGTAATGAACATTTTCATGTTCACTATATATTTGTGCATAAAATCATTGCATTTATGACAGATAAATTACCTATAAAAAATTACTAAAAAACGGGAAAAAAAAAGTATTGCACTATATATATTTGTTTAATTTTAATTTAAATCATTCAAAATATATCAGAGTATATAATCTAAAAGAAAATAACTCTCTAAAAAATACAAAAATAAACAAAGGAAATAAAAGGGAAAAATATTAAAAAAACTAAAATTAAGTTAGATTAAGTTAAACATCAAGAATTAACCCAATAAATTCTTAATTTAAACATACTAAATGGATTTCATTTTTTAAGTTCAAACAAAAAAAAGTACAAAATTACAACTTTACAATTCTATGTTGATTCTACTTATAATTTTATTACCAGTTCTACCTTTGATTCTACTGATTATACTATGTAAAATTACAATTCCACACGAGTTTACTCAAAAAACAATTTTATATGTGAGTTGAATTGAAATTCCATCATCAACTCGTAAACTCGTAGAAACATACGAGTTGACCCGCAAATTTGACAACCATGCAAGCACAACTACTAATAAAATCTTAGCTCAATTATCAAGTTATGAACCATATAAAAGTGTATTGGTATTTTATAAATTTACCTATAATAAATTATTAATATTGCTTTAAGTATATCTAAAGAAGAAAAAGAGATTCAGTGTGTATCCATAAGAACTATGACATTACTAGGCATGTTGTATCTTTTAGAGAGATTATATATTTTTACTTTTGAATTGTCAAATCCATATAGAATAAATTGATCTTTTTTATAAAGTAAATCTGTTTTTATAAAATTAATACTTATTGTTACTCATATTTAAGGTTGTGAGTTGAGCTAAGCCACTTGCAAGTTTCTTGAGTTTAACTAAGCTCATCTTAAACTCGAAACAAAATTCGTCAATCTTGACAAGCTAAGCTTGGATCCTGATTTAGACTCATGAACCAACTCATATATATGCACATTTAGGCTAAAAAATAGGCTTGTGACCATGCTTCACAATGGGCTTGCTAGTAAGATCATTAATTATGAGTTTTGTAAATTTTATATTTACAATATATTATATATAAATATATAATTAAAATAAAAATTATAAATTAATTTTATTTTGAAAAAATCAAAATATAAAATGTAAATAAAAAATAAGTCAAGTTCAAGCTTAATAAAGTGTTTGACTCAACTTGACTTTGATTTCTAGATGAGCAAATCTCAAGTTTGGCCTCAAAATGTGGCTCATAAAACTAAATGAGCCGAGCTAAAGTCTAATAATATTTTAAATAAATTGAGGTTGGACTTTTTGTAAGCCACTCATAATATATAGTTGTAAGCAATGATCTTCTCATTTTATCAAGATTCAAAATAATTGCCTACCGTAAACCTAGCCAACATCCGAGTTTGAATCAGAATGAGCCCAAGTTTGATTGGTTTTGCTTAAAAATCAGCATGGTTTCAGAATCAAATCGAACTGGAATTGGAATAGCCAGTTTTTGATCTTACAAATGAGGAATTAGAACCGAAACTGTCTTCCACAATTTGAATCCAGTTCTATGGAGCCGACGGTTCCTAGTTCTAGTTTTGGAATTACGGAATCGTCTTTTTTTTTCAAATAAAAAATAATTTTCTATTTTAATAAAATAAATTCTAAATTCAAAATTTTAATTATTAGATTTAAAAGTGTTAAATTATTTATCTAAAATTTTTAAATTTTGTTTAGAATGTGCATTTGTTTATATACAAACACAACTAATATCAATTATAGTTAGTAATATGATGTTGCAAAATACTTTAGAGGATAACAAGAAAATTACAATACAAAAAATAGTCTCATGTTATTAAGGAATGAATTTTCCTTTAAGCAAAAGTTTATATAAACTAAATTATATATAATTTTAAGTTATATTTATTTGTATTATTGATAATAAAATAATAAATATTATAAATAAGTAATAAATTTTACTATTTCACATGAAATAGTGTAAACCTTAATAATTATATATTTAATATAAATTTTTAAATTTTTTTATCTATTTTTTTAGTGGAATCGGTTGGAACCTTCTGTACAACCCAGTTTTAAACTATATAATCACCTAGGAACTGAAAAATCGGCAATTCCTTAACCAGTTCTAGAACTAGCCAATTGGTTCCAATTTCAGTTTTAGAACCGCTGGTGATGGTTTCGGCTTGGTTCCCGATTCGAAACCGAGCTGTGTCTATGTCTAATTCTACTGAAACCAAAGAAGCAAAAAATACAACAATAGGAGGAATATAATACATATCTAATAAAATGATATTAATAATTTAAAATAATTTCCTGTGAATTTAAGAAAAAAATTATTTACCATTCATAACAATGTATTATCACTCACAACACAATGAAAATTTATCGGTTAACAATGTGAAACTAGTTCCTGTATTTTACTTCTCCTTATAACCTTTAGATTTTTCATAGCTTCATATTAGAGTACTACAATTCAAGTTGGACATGATTACATATATATAAATACACAACCTTGACAATTTCTAAGAGTAAGTTAAATTATGAGGTTTTTAGCTCAACTTTTCTTTTAAGTGTATAATTTAATTTTTTTAATATCTTGAATAATTTTCCATAGATGAAATCATGGCTCTTGGATCTAGACCTAAATCTATAAATTGGCTAATCTTCCATCCATCCAAAACCATCTTAATTGAACTAGCCTATGACTGTAAATGAGTCGAGTCAAGATGAGACGAGACAATATAGTACTGAGCTCGAGCTTGACTGAGCTTAAACTTTTAAGATTGAGTTCAGCTCGAAATAACACTAAATAAATTCAAGTGCAACTTAATTAAGCCGATTAGACTCAATTAATTAAAAAATAATTTTATTTATAATTTATAATATCCAAACTCGATTGAATTCAATTAATATTTATATTCGACTTAAACTCGATAAAGTTTGATTAGGCTCACTCACTAATCAAGCTAAATATATGAAGCTCAAGCTTGGCTCAATAAACTACTCAACTACTTCGAATTAGAGCTCATGCTCGACTTGATTATTTTCAAATCAAACTCAAATAAATATTGAGTTTGAATAATTTATAAACCAGCTTGATTCATTTTTACTCATAATTCTACCTCCGGTTACCCATTTAGATTGGAGAAGGTACCGACATGCGAAGTCCAATAGTTAATTAATTTATCCGGAAATACATCCTCCAAAACGGTTTAAATTTTTGTGAATAGTGAGATAGTCGTTTGGGTTGTTATTCTCAAACTTCACGTGATGCAACCAATCACATGCAAATTTTACTTTAGAGTACTAAAAGTTAGAACCCAAAGTTCTATATATGGATCTTTCTCCATAAGAGAAGGATGAGGGCTAAAAAATAAATAATTTTTTTTAAAAATATATATTTTTCTTCTTGGTCTATCTTACCTTTACTAGCTACTGATTGCCAACATGTACAATTAGACAACGAAACCATCAATCATCTTTTATTCTAGCTCGCAAAAAAAAAAAATAGTAATAAATAAAATAAAATTATCTTATAGTCTAATAACATTATTTATAATCTTTCAAATAAAATGTACAAGGGTCCAATCCCCTCTCTTATAGGAAAAAGAAAAAAAAAAATGACAAATCAACCTAGAAATAACAGCCCAGTTGCTCAATTGACAAACAAAATTTCATATAATTTTTTTCCAATGCAGTTCAAATTGATTGTATTGTAATTCTTAGCATAAACCTAAAAAATGCTTGTTATATTGCTTCCTATTTGTTTAAATTATTCAATTAAACTTTACGTTCATCAAATAAAAAATAATTTTAATATATTTCTTAGATTGAAAAAATTCTATTAAACTTACAGTAATTTTAATTTTTCTTGTTGTGTTTTATCAAGGACAAAACTACTATATAGGATTCTAAAAGCATTTTCTTAAAGTTTAGAGATCTAGACACTAGATTTTAAATATAAGGATTACGTACACATAAAAAAAAAAGGTATACATATAGGCTAGCATGAATTTTAAAATTTTAATCATAATATTACCAAATTAACAACTCTTCCCAAAAAATATATATTTATATAAATCATATTTTGAATTTTAAAATTTTTATAATATTCCTCTGTTTAAAATTTGAACAATAATATTAATTTAGATAATGAAATATTAGTTGCTTGATCTTTTATCATATGGTTATTTTATAATTTCATAGTTGTGGGACAACTAACCGGGAATTGCTCATCCCCATGATCCGAGATTTTCTAGCATAGAATAACAATAAAACATCGTATAGCGCCCGTGGACTAGCTGAGTTATCAATAAAAAATACGACAAAGCTATTCGAGTGTCATTTTCACATTTCGTTTCCATTCAACTCCTTCACTGAATTTAATGGAGTGTAGGATGCAGGTGCCCAGGACAAGAGGCAATATTTATGAAATCCAACTGCAATAAGAAAAGTTTGTGGACATCCTTTAGCTCCAGTATATCTACTAGAAAAATATATTAAAAGTGTTTTATTAATATGATTAAATAAAAATAAAATTTATATATGACGCATATTATTTAAATTCTAGATAACCTATTAGTACAACTACATTAATGATTAATGAAAAAAGTTTGTTGAAAAAGGTGAAGATTATGTATTAGTAGAATGCAAATTAGTTTGTAGAAAAAAAAAATTAATGATAATAGCTTTGTTACAGATATAAGGCGTGTAGATCTCATAGCAATAAAAGAGTTATTTTGATAATGATAGACGAATGGAATGAAAATAGTACTTAAGACACTAATCAAGGTTATTAGTTTTAGTATTGGGGATAAAATATATATGTTATTGTGCTACTAATTGGATTATAAGTTTATTTACAGTTAATAATTAGTATTTATTCAATTTTAACTACAGTTAAAAAAAGGATTTCATTTCCAAGCAAAGGTTAGGATTAGGTCGAATATATCTATCTTGGCTTAAGTCGCATTAAAAAAAAATCGAATCCCATTGAGTCACATTAAGGCATTAACTATGCATATTAATTTTTGACAAAACTGTCAAATTTAGACATGAACTTTATGCAAAAATTTAATTTAATACGAAAACTTTGACCTAGTCAATGTTAAACAGTGTTTAGTAGTATTAGTAGAAATTTAATGATATACTACTTATTTTAGGTGTGCAAACAAACAGAATAAATTTTGTTAAAAAAGTAGTAAAAATAAATACAAAAAATTCAATTGGATATTAAATTAGCTACTTTAAAGTAATACTAAAATAAATTTTCATACAAAGTTGATGTATCAAATTTGGTATTTATCTTTAATTTCTTGTTGGACTTACAAAGTGGGCTCAGAGCAAGAGGATGCTTCCTCTTATCTTTTTGCCCTGTTTTAGGCGTGAGACATTTTAATTGGTCTAAACTATTATTTAAATAAATAATATAAACTAATTAAGATGAATTTTAAAAATTAATAAAATAAAAAAATCATAATTTTTTTAGTAAATACAGAAAAGGAAGAAGAAAAAAACCATGCAAATATGGGAAATCAATTGAGGAATCTCTCTGAAAATTTGATTGACTTCTCAATTTCTTTTAAGTAATAATTTTTTTTAACATACCAACGTCATACGAATATTATGTAAAATCCCAGATTAAAATAAATGAAGGAAAAATGAATAGAAGGCACTGCATGTAAAATTGATAGGAAAAAAAAAAAGATGAAAATAGTACAAGGAAACCACTTGAGCAATTTTACTTAACTTTTTCACTAACATAGAGTAAAAGCACGAACAGATCGCCATTCCACTTATAAAACTCCCAACTTTTTACCGTTTTAAGTATTTTCTCAACAGGCTAAAGAGGAATGCACCAACGGAACTCATCAATATTCAATAGAATCAAAACTTAGAACAGGTTAGGATGCGGATCGGATCCGCACCTATCAGTTCACGGGTTTGAAAATTCGGGCTTGGAACTGTACCTATCATATACGGTTTGGGGTGGGTTTTGAACACATTGCATCCATTGACCGAATTTTTTTCAGAGAATTGTCAAAGATATGCATTTATTATACGCATTCACATTCAACTTTGCTTATAGTACTAGTAATGTGGACTACAAAAAATCTAAAATTTAAAAGCTATAAAGAAAATCAAAAGATAGAAGTTAGTTCCATGAGGTTTCATTTGGTACAAATTAATACATATCAAACCACACATGTTTTTAGTACATGCTTTTAACATTGTGAATGAGAAACAAATTTTTACCATTTAGACTCGCCTATAAGGATAGATCATGAGATTGGACTTGTCTGGTGGTGTTACATTGTCGGATAAAGTGTCGAGAAATAGGGTTAAACCTTATTGGCACAAAGATAATTATATGTGATAGTAAGTGTATAAGTAGAGAATCATATGTACTTGACAGATCATAGTAGAAATTAGTTGATGCAACTAGAATTAGTTCATGTAACTAAGTGCAGTAGAGAAAAATTACAAATCTATAAGCCCTATGAAAATCAACATAGATACAAGAGGAAAAAAGGGAAAGAACATTACTCTCTTGTTGATGATCAAATTTATACAAAGAGCGCTTCAAGTTCGGCCTAATCTAGACAATACATAAATGCCTCAATCACCTAATTGTTAACCTCCATAATACATCCCGACATCCACTATATGCTAAGCTTGCTTAAATATTTGAGGTTTACTGATGTACTGGATTTCAATAGTATGTCATGGAATTTGTATTGTGTGCTAATCTATTATCATAATAAGAAGTGGCTGCAATTCTTAAGATTTCAGTTTTTATACAAGGTAAAAGGATAGAATCCGTTGGCTTTCTAATAGATCTAACTAATATGAAGTTAAAAAAGTCTTGGTAATAAGGAAATCTCTTTCACATCATGCATCCTCTTCTCGTACAATAATTAAAGGGTGTGGAAACTAATTTGGAGGGTTGATTGTCTCTTGAAAGACAAATATCATGTGTGAAAGCTACATAAGTTATGGAGATTTTGCTCTTACTATTATCTAATTTCAGGGAACTTTAACTTCACAAATCTTATTAAAACATCATCTTATGTTCTAACCATATGGTTTAGGATTAAAATGATTATATATGTAACGATGCAATATTTTTGCTCCCTTAAGTTTAAGATATTCATTATTAGTTAAAGGGGGCATTAATTATTTCGAAATTAATAGATGGGAAATTTCGAATCACTGAACTATGCTTTACAAAGGTCCTCCATCTGATGCTCCATCCTTACAATTCTTGCATTATCACCAATGGTGGACACATCAACAAGCACATGGCTTTATGAGTCCCTTGACATTAAGAAATGAGACTAAGTTCAAACCATAATATTAGAATATGCTTCTTTATAAAGAAATTATGGGACTTGATCACTTGCACGAACCTCAGTAAATTAATGTAAGCAAAATTTTTCGATTACTTGATGTTTTCTTCCTTAGTATCTCTCTTTTTTTTTTTTTTTTTTTTTTTTTATTACACTTGTTTACTCTTTGAAAAGTAATCTCTCACTTCTCTACTAGCTGGGTTTCTATTTTCTACTTTTTTTTTTTTCCGAATATGAATTTTTATTATCTTCTTTTTTGTTTGAATGTTATTGAACTTGTGATATTGGACTTCAAGTGACATAAAACTCTAATGAAAGGGGAAAGGGAAAAGCTAAAACTTGCATCATGCCTATGTGATGTTGATACGATCGAAAAGTTTGTTACCAAAATAAATCTTTAAATCTAAATAGTTTCTACAGTGATAATGTTTCACCTTACTTATAATATTTTTATTTTCATACTTGATATTAGAGGTCTAAATGAATTATTATTTGTAAATTACTCAAATTCAACTCAATGTTTATTCAAGATCGACTTGACTATAACTGAGTTGAGTTTGAACTTAAGTTACTCAAGTAATTTATCTTGTTGAGCTTGAACTTGATATATTTGGCTTAACTATTTTGTGAGCCTAAATAAGTTTTAGTCGAGCATATATATTAGTCAAGTCCAATTCGAGTTTGGATATTAGTATTGTTTAAATTGAAATTTTTTTTAAATGTTTAGCAAGATGGCAAAAAAATAAAAATAAAATTTTAGCAACAAGCATATTTAAGTCGAGTTGAAGTTATTAAGTGTCACTTTGAGTCAAATTTGATTCAAATTTAAATTCAATCAAGTTGAAGTTGAACACAATTAATAAAAGGTTGAATTAAGTTCGAGTTGAAACTTAATATTAACTCAACTCTCTTATATTATTACTTATATATTTATTAAGCCACCGTGTCCTCAATTTATGCCATTATGGCCTAAATTTCTACTAAACGCATTTTTTTCTTTCTTGCTTGTATCAATTATGTAGGTATAAAAGAAGAAAGTGGAAGATAGGAAAGAAATAGGTAAATTACATTGTATTGTATCAACACTTAAGGATAAATTCATTTAAAATATTAACATTTTGAGTGATTATAAATGCATCAACTCTTGAAGTTGATGGAAAAATTTATTTAAATAACTAATGTTTCAAGTGATTAAAAATAGAATCAACATTTTTTAAAGTTTACCAAGCAAGATATTAATAATTAACCATAAACAAAAATAAAGAAAAACTAATTGAAAACTAATAGAATGTAAACGATCTTTATCAAACGCATACTTCATTTGATTTAATTTATGAAAACATTTATTTTTCTTTTTAATCACTTGAAACGTTGATATTTTAAATTAATTTATTCTCAAATGTTGATATTATTCGGTGAAATTTATCCTAAAAAAGCTCCCTTTTTTTTCTAAATAGAAAAACAAATTTAAAAAATATAAACAAAATACATCCTTATTCCTTCTCTTTTCCCTTTTAACCTTATTGCTAGATACTTTTTTAGATTTTTTATAATCTCATACTCACTTCCAATCTATTTGTTTCTCTCCAATTTTAAATAGATGAGGGTTAAATATGAAACTTTTCATACGTTCATTATTCAATTCGTTTTCAGCCTCATTTTAAATTTTCAGCCCTAGGATTTCATTGGTCTATGGTTCTTTTTTTTCCCTCTGCATTTCCCCTGATTAAGTGAATTTTTGTAGCATTTTTCACGGCTCTGATTTGCCACTTCACGGGAGAATGATGACCGACAAGACAATGTGCAATCCTGATTTCCTCGGTATTCCATTCCTTAATCCTCTTTTTCTAACCTGTCATTTTAATTTTTAATGAAGTAGTTAGGATTTAGGACATTCTTTAATGCTATGTAAGAATTATAGACTTGTCTGATTAGAGCTACATGGAGACCACTATCCCCGAGGCTAAAAAAAGTCCAATCACAAGGAGTGGGGACTACTTTTCGTTTTTTAATTAGGTAAATCATTCACTTTCCCCGGGTTTTCCATATAACCTCACTTACTTTCTTTCTTTTTCTTCTTTTCCTTCCCTTTTCATAATTTCCACATCTACCTTCCAAGTGCCAAATATAATTCAATAGAATTAGACATCTGCATGATTCAGGTCGGTTCCAGAACCAAACTAGAATCACCGGTTCATGGTTTCACATTTCGAGGAACCAAAATCGGAATCGCCAGAGCTGTGGTGATTCACGGTTCCACGGAACCACCGATTCTGATGGTTTCGATTCCGGTTTCGGTTCCACGCGAACCGTAAACTAAGTTTTTTTTTTAATTTCCTTTTCAATACAGAGGTCCCCCCTTCCCCCCTCCCCCCCACGCACCCAATCCCCTCCCTCAATCCATTCCATGAACCGTTTTTTTTATTTTTTTAATTTCTATATGTGACGGGTCGAAACCGTCGGTTCTGCATGGGCAAACAGCTAGGACCCATTGATTCCAGCTGGTCCTTCGACGGTTTAGAACCGTCCCCGACGGGACGATTCTCGGGTACTGAACAGCTAGGGACGGTTCGGGATGGTTCACGGTTCGGAACCATCCCGTGCCGATGTCTAAGTAGAATAATATGTGAAAATAATAAAAATAAGATGTAATATAAAAAACAAAATTCCTAAATTGATCTTATGCAAGCTTTTTACACCCAAGTAGTAGTTATAGCCCTAACATGTGCTTTCATGCAACTTTTATATTATGTTAAGGAAACAATTTCGAATTATACATCTACTTATTAATTTCATGTTATTTTACTATTTCACATAAGTGTTTGCATAGGCCTGTTTAGGTACATTGATTTGGTATCATTCTGGCATCATTTTTAAAATGAACCGATACAGATATAATACCAATGAAAAATCAATAATTTTACTCATAAACTAATTAAAATAAACTGATACTCATCCGATACCAATAAGTTACTAGTACGGATAAAAATTTGATAATCCAAATAGACCCCCTATTTAAATTATTGTCCTAGAATTAAATTAGCTAAAACAAATATATAAAAAAATCATATGGATGGTGTGTATTTAAGTCAATAAAAGAATAAAAATATCATAGGGTGATTGTCATGCCATATGACGAATTCGTGGCTGCAATGCAAAAATAGAATTAAAAACTAAAGAGAGGACGATATTGGGTCATGAAATATTGCTTTTGAATTTTGATCTCTTTTTCGGATTTCCAAAGCACATGGTAACATTTGTCTTTTATTTGTAGCTTCAACGCTCTTATCTTAAAATTCATTATTTGTGTTTGTACCGCAAGCTAAAATAACACATGGACGGCAACATCGGAAACTACTGGCAAACGTGTTGAATTTATAGACCGGTTACGTCGACATCGCTTATTGAGTATCCATCACTTGTGGAAAAGTGGCTGTAATTGCAGCAATGAGAAATGATGAGGAAATGGTTAAGCAATTCCTTTTATCAAATTGGGTTATCTATCAGTGGCCCAAAAAAAAAAAAAAAAAAGGGTTATCTATCAAATTGTGATTCCAATGAAACCGTAAAATGCAGTCTTTTATAGTTTGATTTGAGAATCAAAGAAACTTTTAATTAAAAAACATAAAAAAACTTGATAATATTTTCAGTTTCAAACCTTATTGACATTTTTTTTTTAAAAATAAAGAGAAAAAAGAAAAAGCTCCATTAATATTTCATTATATCCTATTTATCTTTCCATTTGTTTATTCTCATCTCACTTTTTTTATCTCTTTATTTCTCTTTTGTTTAGTATATGGATTTGTGCACACCTTCACTATCATCAAAGATGTAATATTATTGTGACATAATGTTATATAGTTTTATCTTACATTGTATTCCTTAATTTAAATATAAATCTTTAGTTAGAAACTTCAAAAATTTATTAGTTGAATTGATTAGAACAAGATATTTGTAAAAGCAATTCGTTTAGTATGAGTTTGAACTGAACCATTTTCAAATATGGTTTGGATAGTAGAATCAAACTAAACCACAAACACCTCTATTATTGAATGACTTCTAGCCTATAAAAACTAAATCCTTTACCTTTACCTTAAGGAGACAATTATAATTTATTGCACATTATATAGCATTTAAAAGGGTATTAAAAGAACACATGGTGTATAAATACTAAAATCGTATACAATGGAGATCCTTAAACCTTAATACAATTCTTTGTGTTAAAGGCTTAATCTTTCATATTCTTTACCATTATAGTAAGGTTTCTATAAAATTTGAGATACTTTATGAAGGACCTTAAAAAGTTATTTCGTTTTTCTTAATTTTTAACATATAGTTGAATAGACCATCAAAAAAATCAATAGACATCTAAGGTATTAAAGGCATTAGAGACTTTAAAATGAAAGATTTCAAATAAAATAAGTGGTATCTAAGGAAAAGAGATCCTTAAGAAACTAACATGACATGTAAAACCTTAAATGATGTCCTTATCATAGAGAAAGGCTTTGCAGTATTATCACGCTATGTGTATTGATTAGCAGCGGATAGGTACTATTAGAATTTTGCATGTAAATAATTTTATAGAAATTGAATACTATTACCTTACTTTGTTCAGAGAATGTTGATACTTATTTGTTACTTACTCGAACACAAAATGTATTAATATTAACGAACTGCTGGGTCCAATTCCACTTTTTCTGGACTTAGAACTGCCCGGTCTACAGTATGGGGCAGGTCCCAAGGTTTCGAACTGGTCCATTTAAAATTTTAGTTACCCAATACAAATATTATGTGTTGAAAAAAAAGCTTATTCTATTACACTTATTTTTTAAAAAAAAAATTCTTAATTAGTCAATAAAAAAATCTAAATACATTTGAACATATATGATGCACTTGTTTTCCTACAATTTATTACATCTACGGATGTGAGGGAGATATTATATCTTAGTAAAATCTTTTAGCTAAAAGATGATTCATGCGAAGTTGTCAAACGAAACGCCACTGAAAACGACCAAAGATTACGATTGTTTCACGTATTCTAGCATGCACCTTAATATTTGTATTAATTATTTATTTATCATAGCTGTTGCATTATGGTTTCTGTTTTGTCTTTACTGAATATGCTGGGTCCTCCCATCTCTTTATTCATTCCTAGAATTGGCATTGCGTTTAGTTGGAGATCTCAGGGCTATCATTTATTATCACTTTTTTTTTTTTTTTGTTTGGCTCTATGCCATGGTCATTGCTTATAAAGAAGGTATCAATGCCAAGATGATCCCGCCGCAGATGCCTAACCAATCCTTATTAATTATTTTGTCAATTAATCTTCATGGGATGAAAGTATATTTAAATAGAAATTCAATGCAATTTAAAACCATACCATGCCATACTCGAGATGCAATTTAATTTTGATAAATCAAAATGAATGATTTTGTGATATTAAAAATCGGTACAGCATTACAACGAACAGGATTTAGCTTACTTGTGATCTTTAATTTCAATACATGGTCAAACTACTATGAAAACCAAACCCAATCAAATTACTACATAATAACTTCTGTCATTAAGAAAATAATTGCTATATTTGTCATATATTACACAATTAAATTTTATATAATATTTTCTTTTTCTTGCTATACAATACTTATGAATTAAGACCATTTTTTAAATTTGCAATATCTATTAATTATTGTTATAAAACGAACTAGTTCATATGTTCCTGGAATATGGTAGAAAGAGAAATAAATTCAATAGAAATTGAATTAAAAGATAATGATAGAAGCATATAGAAACTATTTTAGTGGGTTGTATGCCAATCAAATCACTTTTATGTTAGCCATGACCTTTTATCTTAATAGCATCTCTCTCTTAGTTTCAATTCCACCTTTCCCGTTATAATAATAATAAAATAAACCACTTTTATATTGACTATAATGTGCCCATAACAAATATACTATTGGTGTAACAAAAAAGAAATTGATATAGTAAAATAACCGTAGCATTCATTCATAAAACTCATTGATTGATTTTTACCATTCATAGAGCTCATTTTTCTTATTTAGAAGAGAATGTCCACTGAGAATTACCTAATGGCCTGTATCTTATCAAGTGGCTATAATATACTTGCTCTAGTAAGAACACCTACAAAGTATTATGCGTCTTTTTTAGCACGAGATTCGAATCATTTAGTGTTGGAGAATGTGTAATTTCCCTGTTACATTTCCAATTTTATCATGTAGCACGAGCTACTATATACTAGCTACCATATGAATATGAAATTCCCCTACTCTCACTTCAAAATAATGGAAAGAGAACAAAACATACTAAGGAACCAACAAATATTCTATTTTTCACATTAGGGTTTCTTAGTCTGATAAGAAAATCTATGATAATAATCACAATATTTTAGGCATTCCCTCCCAGATTCTTTAGTGCAATAATTACTATTTTCACTATATAACCATATAGAAATAATCGTCTTTGATTCTATTTACAATTGAAGGTTGTGCTGTTTTTGTTTTTAATTCAGTATTTTTCAATAACTTGTTATGTTTATTTATTCACCGATTTATATATGACCTATGAATTTCTTTGTCTTTTTTTTTTCCGAGCGGGATGAAGGTTGTTAATTTATTAGTTCTATTCATGTTTACATACTGGCAGTTTGTTCACCTGACATGAATAGCTATTCAATGTAATAGCTATTCAATGTAAAACTATTACTACGGTATTCAATTGAAGGAAAAAACAATTCATAATAATTTTTTTTAGATTAATAATAATTCATGTCCCCACCCTATGAATTACCATTTAATACTTTATTTCTCAACTTTATCATAAATTCTCTCATATTAAAAAATATCACTTATATAATTATCTTCTTTCTAAATGAATGTAATAAAATAAATAAATAAAAAAACGAAGAAAAAATAATTGCTTGGAGAGTAATTTCTCATTGCCTCATTAACAACATGAAAAACGATCTTGGGAATCGAGACTTCCTCCCCCTTTACACACATTCTTTAATGCTATGTAAGAATTATAGACTTGTCTGATTAGAGCTACATGGAGACCACTATCCCCGAGGCTAAAAAAAGTCCAATCACAAGGAGTGGGGACTACTTTTCGTTTTTTAATTAGGTAAATCATTCACTTTCCCCGGGTTTTCCATATTAACCTCACTTTCTTTCTTTCTTTTTCTTCTTTTCCTTCCCTTTTCATAATTTCCACATCTACCTTCCAAGTGCCAAAAATAATTCAATAGAATTAGCCATTTGCACGATTCAGGTCGATTCCGGAACCAAACTGGAATCGCCGGTTCACAGTTCCACATTTCGAGAAACCAAAATTGAAATCGCAAGAGTCTGGACGGTTCACGGTTCCACGGAACCGCCGGTTCTGGTGGTTTCGATTCCAATTCCGGTTCAACGCGAACCGTGAACCAGATTTTTTTTTTTTTAATTTCCTTTTCAATACAGAGGTTGCTCACCACCCATCTCCTTTCATGAACCGTTTTTTTTTTTTTAATTTTTATATGTGGCGGGTCGAGACCGCCGGTTTTGCATGGAGGAACAGCTAGGACCCATCGATTCCGGCTGGTCCTTCAACGGTTCAGAACCGTCCTTGATGAGGCGGTTCTTAGGTACTAAACCATCGAGGAAGGTTCAAGGTGGTTTGCGGTTTGTAACCACCCCGTGCCGATGTCTAAGTAGAATAATATGTGAAAATAATAAAAATAAGATGTAATATGATAAAAAAAAAATCCTAAATTGATCCTATGCAAGCTTTTTACACCCAAGTAGTAGTTATAGCTCTAACATGTGCTTTCATGCAACTTTTATAATATGTTAAGGAAACAATTTCGAATTATACATCTACTTATTAATTCCATGTTATTTTACTATTTCACATAAGTGTTTGCATAGGCCTGTTAAGGTAGATTGATTTGGTATCATTCTGGCATCATTTTTAAAACGAACCGATACAGATATGATACCAATAAAAAATCGATCGTTTTACTCATAAACTAATTAAAATAAACTGATACTCATCCGATACTAATAAATTACTAGTACGGATAAAAATTTGATAATCCAAATAGGCTCCCTGTTTAAATTATTGTCCTAGAATTAAATTAGCTAAAACAAATATATAAAAAAAATCACATGGATGGTGTATTTAAGTCAATAAAAGAATAAAAATATCATAGGGTGATTGTCATGCCATATGACGAATTCGTGGCTGCAATGCAAAAATAGAATTAAAAACTAAAGACCTCAAATAAAATAAGTGGTACCTAAGGAAAAGAGATCCTTAAGAAACTGACATGACATGTAAAACCTTAAATGATGTCCTTATCATAGAGAAAGGTTTTGCAGTATTATCACGCTATGTGTATTGATTAGCAGCGGATAGGTACTATTAGAATTTTGCATGTAAATAATTTTATAGAAATTCAATACTATTATCTTACTTTGTTTAGAAAACATTGATACTTATTTGTTACTTACTCGAACAAATAATGTATTAATATTAACGAACCGCTGGGTCCGGTTTCACTTTATGAAGGACCTTAAAAAGTTATTTCGTCTTTCTTAATTTTTAACATATGATTGAATACACTAGCAAAAAAATCAATAGACATCTAAGGTATTAAAGGCATTAAAGACTTTAAAAGGAAAGATCTCGAATAAAATAAGTGGTACACGAGGAAAAGAGAACCTTCAAAAACGAACATAACATGTAATACCTTAAATGAGGTCCTTATCATAAAGAAAGGCTTTACAGTACTAACACGCTATGTGGATTGATTAGTAGTGGATAAGTACTAGTAGAATTTTGCATGTAAATAATTTTATAAAAATTATACACTATTACCTTACTTTGTTCAGAAAACGTTGATACTTATTTGTTATTTACTCGAACACATAATGTATTAATATTAACGAATCTGTTTTTCTTACCATTGTATATGATTTACTAATATTTGGCAGACATAATAAGAAAAATGGTAGCTCCTAAAACAATTACTATTTATACTATATAATAGTCATTAAATTTTTTTCTTATATTAATTGAGTTTTGTGATCACACTTGACAGAAGATTGTTATATTGGTCACCATATTTCCCGTTTCCCTTTTCTTTCAAAAAAGAAAGGGAAGAATGAAGTACTGACATGTGTATGTGACATTATCAACTTGGAAAAAAGAGAGAGGAAAGGGGGGGAAATAATAACATGACCAAAATAAGAGTCTTATTGTTAGTTTTAATGTTGTTGGAATCCAAGTGCAGAGATGGAGAAGTTGCACGTGGAAAAATATGGATTATGTAAAGAATTTATAAAAAAAAAATACTCATTTATTTGATATCTTAAAGGGCCATTTGTAAGAGTCTTTTGTAAAATTGCTTCCTTTTGAAAGCTTCTCATCCCCTTAATAAGTGATATTAGAACCAATAGTTCAATTGGGGTCTTTTCATGGTTGGTCGTTGTCACATGGAGAAAGGCACTTGAGGAAGAAATTGTAGGGATATAAGTGTAAATTATTAGAAAAGTCCCACATGAAAAAATACAAACTATGTGGAGAATTTATATAAAAAAAAGATATATTATTATTATCTCGATGCCTCAAACTTTTTTTATTATATATGGTGTCAATTTTATTGTTGTCTTTTCTACACAAGGTCCATTTTTAGAGTTTTGTTTTCCTTCTTTTTTTTTTTTTTTTTTTTTTTTTTTTTCCTTCCATTGAAGCTCCTCTTCTCTTTAACAAATATAGTTGTTAAGGGTTAAAAGAAAAAAAATTAATAAAAGTAGAAAGTTTTTTTATTTAATAGTTACCCCTTCGATTTCCGTTAACATTTTTCAAATCTAGATTTGGGAACGCTGCGAAAATGAAAAAACCAGCTGAAAGTGAGATATTTGGTTGAAATACCAGCTGGCTTCTTTGAACCAAATCCACTTTTTTAGGAAAATCTTTTAGCTAAAAGATGATTCATGCGAAGTTGTCAAACGAAACGCCAATGAAAACGACCAAAGATTACGATTGTTTCACGTATTCTAGCATGCCCCTTAATATTTGTATTAATTATTTATTTATCATAGCTGTTGCATTATGGTTTCTGTTTTGTCTTTACTGAATATGCTGGGTCCTCCCATCTCTTATTCATTCCTGGAATTGGCATTGCGTTTAGTTGGAGATCTCAGGGCTATCATTTATTATCACTTTTTTTTTATTTTTTGGCTCTAAGCCATGGTCGTTGCTTATAAAGAAGGTATCAATGCCAAGATGATCCCGCCGCAGATGCCTAACTAATCCTTATTAATTATTTTGTCAATTAATCTTCATGGGATGAAAGTATATTTAAATAGAAATTCAATGCAATTTAAAACCATACCATGCCATGTTCTAGATGCAATTTAATTTTGATAAATCAAAATGAATGATTTTGTGATATTAAAAATCGGTACAGCATTACAACGAACAGGATTTAGCTTACTTGTCATCTTTAATTTCAATACATGGTCAAACTACTATGAAAACCAAACCCAACCAAATTACTACATTTTAACTTCTGTCATTAAGAAAATAATTGCTATATTTGTCATATATTATACGATTAAATTTTATACAATATTTTCTTTTTCTTGCTATACAATACTTATAAATTAACAACATTTTTAAAATTTGCAATATATATTAATTATTGTTATAAAACGAACTAGTAAGTACGTTCCTAGGATATGGCAGAAAGTAAAATAAATTCAATAGAAAATGAATTAAAAGGTAACGATAGAAACATATAGAAATCATTTTAATGGATAGTATGTCAATTAAACCACTTTTATATTGTCAATAACCTTATATCCTAGTAGCATCTCTCTTTTAGGTTCAATTCCACCTTTTCCGTTATAATAATAATAATAAAAGCACCTTTATGTTGACTATAATGTGCCCATAACAAATAAGCTATTGGTGTAACATAAAAGAAGTTGATATAGTAAAATAACCTTAACATTCATTCATAACCTTATTGATTGATTACTACCATTCCTAGAGCTCATTTTTCTTATTTAGAAGAGAATGTCCACTGAGAATTACCTAATGGCCTATATCTTATCAAGTGGCTATAAAATACTTGCTCTAATAAGAACACCTGCAAAGCATTATATATCATTGTCAGCACGAGATTCGAATTATCTAGTGTTGGAAAATCTGTAATTTCTCTTTTACATTTCTAATTTTTTCCATCCATAGATTAGGATGAGGGTCCAATTTAATGATGCAGCACAAGCTACTATATACTAGTTACCATATGAATATGAAATTCCCCTCCTCTCACTTAAAAATGATGGAAAGAGAACAAAACATATTAAGGAACCAACAAATACTCTCTTTTGCACATTGGAGTTAGTCTAATAAGAAAATCTATGATGATAATCACAATATTTTAGGCATTCCCTCCCAAATTCTTTAGTGCAATAATTACTATTTCCACCGTATAACTACCATACAAAAATAATCGCCTTTGATTAAATTTACAATTGAAAGTTGCACTGTTTTTTTTTTTTTTTTTTAAATTCAGTATTTTTGGATAACTTGTTATGTTAATTTATTCACTGATTTATATATGAACTATGAATTTCTTTGTTGTTGTTTTTTTTTTTTTTTTTCTTGGAGAGTAATTTCTCATTTACCTCGTTAACAACATGAAAAAAAGAATTTGGGAGTCGAGACTTCCTCTCCCTTTACAGACATTAACAGGATTTCTATGTTACCTGAACTCCAATGAGAATAACACATGAACAGTCACATGACTATGTGGGGACAGGCTACAACTCCATGACATACGTTTTTTTGTCTCTTTTGTTTCGAAGCTCATGATCATAGGGAGTGGGCCTATGGTTGCTTGCTTCACGCATTATGCATCCCCCACATGCATAAGTTGAAATAAGAAAAGTGAAGAACAAAAATAATATCATTATGATTGTTCGTTGTGCCTAACTCTGCATGCAAAATTTTAAAACACACCCAAAAGGAAAAAAAAAAAAAGAAAAGAAAAACGAGGTACTTCATTTGCTAAATAATGTTTTGTTTGGGAAACATAAATGATTGACCCTTCTTGATTGGAGCATTATGCAATACTTTTTGAGATTTCATCCCCCCAACAAAATCATTACACTTTAGAATTGCAAAACTGTGTGGCAAAAGCATATTGTGGTCAATTGCAAAAATGGTTTATCGAACCAATTATTGGTAGTTATGGAAGAAAGGGAAAAGGTGATATAATGGCAAATATATTATCAAATCAAACGGTCATATGCAAACATATATCTTAAAATTAACGCATACTTGCACTTTAGCATGATTCCTGATGAAAATATGCACACAAATCCTTAGAGCATTGGAAAAAAAAAAAAAAAACCCCTTATATGGTAATAATTGTTATAGATATGCATATATATTTTCAAAAAGTATGAGTATGAGAGTTTTGATTCATTGATACCTGAATAATAATTATGTAAGGTATATTTCTAAGAAAGGAAAATAAAAAAAGGAGGGTTTTAGCCACTTAAATAATTATAATGTCCTTTTCTTCAAATATTGATGTGTTAAACCACCTAGCATTGAGAAAATCTCTTTCCTCTTTTTTCCAATTTCTGCATTATTGGTCTTAAACTTTTTGTTTCGTTTTTCGAAATGATAATATCATTATGAACCTAAATAACCTAATACAGACATAGAAAGATAAAGAGTCATATTAAAAACCTTTTTACAGAGCAAATGTAGTAGGGTTGAGTGGATAATCCTGTTGTAGAGGGTAATCACCTGAATCCTGCTTGAGCGTGTAGGGTCCAATGGGTATTAAGGGCCATAGGGTAGGGTATGAGTATCAATTTTTTGGAACTCGTTTTCACAGGATAAAATACGGGTATGAGGTCTTCAGATTCTATATCCACGCTGGAACCTGAACTATGTTGTACAAGATACAGATTCTAGGGTATCATGTATCCACCCTATTAAATATTATATAATAATATTAATATATAATAAATAAATAATAATAGTTCATATTTTATTTTGCAACCACTTATATTCAAGATTATTATTTATATACTACATTTCAAAAAGTTTTATTATAGAAGGATTTGTAATATTCTATTTTAGAATGACTTGTTATATTTATTTTAGAAAAACTATGTTTGTATGTACATACATACTTGAACTCTCAAATTACATAGAGATATTGTTTATATTATAATACTAATTAATATATAGAAGTAGTCCCAAATTTTTTATTTTGGAATTTTATGCAAGTTTTATAATTTTGTTTAATATCATGTAAATAGGTTCTATAAGTATTTATTGTAGGTTTCAACTTTCACACACAAATAGATTCTAAATATTATAGAATTTATGATATTAACAAATTAGTTTTTAAATTTCTTTCTGCATGTTGTTTATATAAATGTATGCAAATAAGATAGTGATATATATTATATTAAAACATATCCAAAACTATATACTTGATGTTTTAAAAAGAAAGAAAAAAAATTTTGTATAAAAAATTCAAGCTCCATAAGGTACTTTGTACCCTATAGATTTTATAGGATATAAGGTACAGGATGGGTACAAGTAGCCAAAAGGTAGGTTTTGGGTGTGAAATCCAATATCCTATACCTTACAGGGCAGGGTAAAGGTAATACTTCATACCCTACCTACCTTGTATAAGCTCCCTCCTAAAACCTAGTACATAGAGCTAACATCCTTGCATAACAAGAGAAGTCACAATAGGAAAACTAGATTGGTGTTTGAAATTCTATCTATAAAATTAAATTTTAGTTGCAAAAATAATCATCGCCAACTCTGTTCGTAGAAATAGAACTCCTCTTACTTATTTTCCATCACAGAATTTCTGTTTCTAAAAATCAATTTTCTTATAGTGTGTTGGTTATAATCAAACTAGAAGATAAGCTCCTTTAGCTATAGCCAAATTTGTCATTTTGTAAAATAGAAAAGTTTTAAGCAGGCAGAGTTATCATGTGGCTTCTAATCTTGATTGTGTTCCATGTTGGTATAGTCATTGTCTAATATTTAAATGAGAGCCCTCAATCAGCACATATTGAAAGCTTAAAGCTTCGCATATTTCGCGCAATTCCTCACAATCCCATAGAGCATGTGATAAATCTTCACTTCGAAATTACATCACGGGCATCTTCTTTCCTCATCAAAGATTTTACATTTTTTATCCTCAGTTTGTAAGCCATCTTGCATCACCCTCTATAGAAAAAGCTTTATCTTGGGACTTAGTTTAGCATTCCATATTCATTCATAAGATATTTCCTATCATATGAGACTTGGAATTGATGATCATGTAGATATTCGAAGCCCTTGAGCAGAGTATGGAGAGAAAAAGTCTTGTCCTCAGCTTAATCACATGAGTAAACTAATGCAAATTCATTAAAGAGAATATTTAATATTGCAAAGCGCAATTTCTTTCCTTCTAGTGACTATCATCTGAGTAGAAATCGTTGGTGACGAATTTTGCTACTGAGCAGTGTAGTGGACCATGAATTACACTTCTCAAAGGCTTTGGACCTAGCCATAAATCATGCCAGAAGCTTGTGCTCGCTCCATCTCCAAGTAATTTGAAGTTATGATCATAAATCATGTTTAGCCTAGTAACTACCTCTTTCCATAATGGTGAGGAGAAGTTTGAGCACGTAAGATGTCCCTAATTAATATAAAATTTGTAGTTTTCTTTACAAAGCTTGCTCTATGTGCTATTTTAAGCTATAAAATCTTTGACTTGTTTAAGGGCACAAACTTCATTTCTCAATTTGAGTTTTTGAATTCTAAGTTTTCCCTAGGATTTTGGTTATCTGATTTTAGACCATAATAACCGATGTACAGATTTTTTATCCTATGATTCTAACCTAATGATATGACTTGTTATTTGCTCGATTTTGTTTAGGATTTCCTTTGGCATGTATACAGCTTGCATATGGTATGTGGAAATAGTATTTAAAATAACCTGAATGAGGATCCATTGATTTACTATACTTAAAGCACCTCTTTTCTAGCAATCTTAGGGTTTATTTGTTTGATCTTTTTTCTATTAGTTTGACATCTTATTTTTATCGTTTTAAAATAAATATTTGTCAAAAAACAAATATAGAATAGATAAGATAAGATAAAAAAAATACAAATGTAGATTAAACATAAATAAGATATATAACAAAATCAGACAATCCAAACATACCAAGTTCTTTTACATATTGTTAGATAACTCTTTGAAATGCATTGATTTAGACGATTTTCCCTTGAAGATTGGGAATCTAGATATTCCTTGAATTATTAGTTTCTTTGATGTATAGAATATACTCTACTTCTCGCTTTGATCCTCTTTTGTAACGAACATTTAGGGTTATTTTAACCGATGTCAATTACCATGTATTTCTATATCCACTAAGAACAACATATTTAATACCAATATTTGATATTTGTAAAATATTGATCATAATAAGTATATAAAGACATTTTCCATAAAACACACCTAAATCAATGAAAATTTGACAATTACACTACATGGTTGGCTTGTGGCTGCCAAAAAATTTTGGGTCACAATTTTTTTCTTTTTTTCAAATTCTTTATTATAAAGTATGAATAGATATCACGCTTCCAACCATAGTCTATAAATTGGATAAGAGAAGTGGAAAAGCGTGCGTTTTTTACAAATGAACTTGCAAACGCTAGCTTACAGCTAAATTATAGGACAAACCGAGTTACATAAGAGTCACAAGACTGTTCTTCTAGAGATCGGTAAGATTCTGAATCGACTAATCCTGAAAACACAATCTGCAAACTTCACCAATTTTTAAAATATGGAATTTGATAGGCATATGACATGAAGGATGCATAAAAAGATTAAGTTGCCTTTTTTTTTTTTTTTTTTTTTTAACCTTAGCTATGTGTAGAGAAGGTAAACACTACTATTAAGGAAAGCATCCTTCCATTACCAATTAAATTTTTTCAGTGGTTCCAGGTGCATTTTTGTCTTATAGATGCTGTAAAGTCCATGTCCATTGGAACTAGAGAAAGACTGACGGAAAATGGAAAGCACTAGTTAAAATCTTAAATAAAAACATTTTTCCTTTTCATATTTTTCTATATACAATTTTTTTTTAAATATATAAATCACATGAAAAAATATATAAAAAGTTGACCCATATCAAATTATAGTTGATATTTGGATGGTCTGATTTTGTTATATATCTTATTTGTATTTGGTCTGCATTTATATTTTATTCGTATCTGATTTGTTTATGAGTAAAAATATTAGTATATGTTTTTTAATAAATATTTATTTGAAATAGACAAGAATAAGATGCCAAAACAACTAAAAAATTATGAAACAAAGAGAGCCTCTTTCTTAATCATAGACAATTACTTTACTATATTAATTAAAAAACAATAAACAAACGTGCAGTCGATCCCTTAAAGCGGAATCAAACCAAAAAGTTTTACCAAACGTATCAACGGTTTAATAAAAGCAGCTTCACATGATTAAATAATTAGCTGTCGTAATGGTCAAGAACACAATTAGCTTTCTTGTGTGACCTCCATGCGATTCCGGATCCGGTTGCAGTCAGAAATTATCGTTATTTTTCTACCAAAGTACATTAGTATTGAGAATCAAAGAAGGAAGTAAATGAATGGTGCAAGCAACCTAAATGAAATTGGCAACTTTACATTTTATACCTACCGGCTTACCATTTTAATGCACAATGCGAGAATTGAAACTCGATGCTTTAAGGATGAGAACCAAAATTTAATGTCCTTAGATTATATGATCATTAATTGATATTTTCTTCTTAGTTAATTTGATTTAATAAGAAAAAAACCTAAGTTGGAATATTAACTTCTAGAAAATTGAATTTAGAATCTCTATACATCATGTACATACACCATTAGCTCTTGCTTGTCAAAATTGACAACTTAATTTACAAATTGCTAAATATCATACAAAATTTAAATTTCATTTGCCAATATTATCATGTTATTATATCTGAAAAGTTGTCACGGTAAATTAAGAGCAGAGATGATCATGGGGAGTAAATTTAATAAGAAAAAATTATAAGAGTTCTATTATAATATTTTAAAAAAAAATTAAAATTTGAGAAATGATTTTATTAATAGCATTCCTCAAATAAGGTGAAAATTAAGTACGATACGATTCAATGTCTTCTACTAGTCAAAAGTACATGTAAACATCGCACATAGATTTTCATCCTTCATATTATTTTATCAAATTGATCCCTATTAAATATATTTCGAACCCATAATCCAAAACGTTTATAAGAATTTAAACGGGTATGGCATATTCATAAATGAGTAGTCATTTTAAACTTTGTCTGGACAGGCCTACTTCTATTTTTTGTCTTTCATCAATGCTAAAACCGCTTCATTTTCTAGCTGTCCTAATCGACTAAAAAGTGAAACTATAGCATATCAGCAAGAAAATGATAATCATGCAGAAGTAGGGATAGGGAAGTCCAAGAAAGATTGGCAATCTAGAGGAGTTTTGGCCCTTTAATGGACCTTATTGATAGGGATGCTGGGATGTTATCTCAGTAATCAAGCAAAATTCAATGGTCCAACACCTCGAAGGACAACAATTAGCCTTTTTCAGGAGCACTTTTTTGTTTTTTAGGAGAAAGTGCTCTGTCCTAAAAAGGGATTTCTTTTCATGTATTGGACATTTCAAGTTAAGAAATGCAACAGAGTTGCCAGATCATAGGAATCTAACCACATCTATGGTACATGCAAAGTTGATAAGAGGAAGCCACCAACTAATTTCATCGATAAAATTAAATGGATTCACATTCAGAGGAAAAACAAATGTGCAAAGCCAAAATCTATGTTGAATTAATTATCGGACAGTATAGTGAATACTTTTTGTTGATGGTTCAAACCTAGCCTTAAGTCTATCTGAGTCAAGCCTTTTATCTCATTGGACAGGACTAGATTTGGCCCAGGGCCCTATTAATAGGCTTTTCTTCTTGCTGACCCAAGTGCATTGCCCAAACAACTTGGTCGGAACACTCTTGCTTTGATACATTGCAACTCGATCAGGATCGACCTACGTAGTCAAGATCATGACAGTACACGATCCCCACTTGTCCACTATGAGCATAACTGCTAGGCCTTCCAACCAACCACTTACTGACTTGCCCACTCACTTACAACTGATTTAACTACTAGGTTAGTCATCTATAAATATGATCAGACCACCGATCAAGGTAATATTGTATAAATCATCTTCTCCAATGGATTCTATAGGCTCTTCATAACAAACACCAACTTAACCATCAGAGTGGCTGCACCAGCCCCATGCTTGGTGAACTACTAATGAGTTCTTTATTTTTTAGATCCCAAAATGCCACGTTTTGAGCCCATTAACAACTGATCTAGGTCCTACTAGATTTTAGCAAGTGGCACTGTTATAGTAAAAAGAATAAATAAAATTTCAATCTTTATATGTAGCTACTTTTTCATAAAGTATATCACCCTGATGAAATATGTAAAAAGCTTTCTTTTTATGTCATTAGCAAATATTTTAAGAGCACCCATTAAGACTCTTTTAAGAATGTAATATATTGAAGTTTTTAAGAGATAGACACAACTATAAATGATTCAAATATGATGAAAGTTAACATGACGTGCATCTAGCATGGGTATGTTTCAAATATGCGACAATATGAACAAAATTATTCTATGAAAATAATTTTTCATGGTAAATAATCAATTTTATATACTTTCCGGTACACAAGTTTGACTTGTCAATTCAAATTGCCACTATTAGTAATATTTCCTTGGTGACTTATTCGAGTGGCACATGGTTACCCAATTTTAACAACCATTTCTATATATGTTTGAGGATCATATAGCCTCTAATTTTCCATGAAAAGATTTATTGGGCTTAATATTTCACGTAAATTGATTAGTGATACATAATTATTGGCAAAATTTTTATTTAGACAATTTTATTAAAATTATACAACATTTCCACTACTTATTTAAAATACATTCATACTTACCCTCTCCACACTCAGATATATGAAGTATCACGCTCAATTTTCCACCTTCTCATTTTCCTATGCGTCAAAACTCCCATGCAAAAGGTTACTACAGTTAGGGGCGTCCAACTTTTACTCATATCCCTGGCCCAAGACTTGCCGGGAGGACCATTGTGCTAGTAATGATGGTGGGCTGGGATTCGGGTCCACGAAAAATGAGCATTTCCGGCAGGAGACCATAACATTAACTACTTTATTGAATTGGTGTTTCCTGTCTCTCAGCCTGAACAGTCAACAGCATGTAACATCTTAAATACGGTTGTTGGTTGACAAATGCTCTGTTTGGCAATTTCGTGAAAAATGGAAATGTACGGAAAATAGTGAAATTGGAATAGAGTGGAACTTTGATTTGGAAAAGAAATAAAGAGAAGTGCAGACAGTAGTTAACAAATTTACACCTATATTATTTTAATAAAAAAATGCCAATTTTATATTTACATGGCTTTTCTCTCTAATTTAAAAAAGTAAAGAAGTGGATTAAGTGGTAGAAAACTTTCCACCAATTTCTTCTCCTTTCTTCTTATTTTCACTTTACACTTTAGTTACCAAGCACTTTTTTTTTCCTTCCATTTCCAAAGTTTCATTCATTGCTTTAAACTTCCAACTATCCAAACATAGTGAAAATCACTGGATGGTCAACACCAACTACCTTCATAAAGAAGAAGATGGTGACAATGACTCTAACAAAGATGACATGTTAAGGAGGAAAAAGGGTCATACACACTCACCAATTTTATTTGAGTAGTTCATTTTCCGTCAAAAGCTTTTATCTGTTCTGCTGGGTCATAAAACTAGTCAAGCTAATGGACGTGTGCAACATCATGGATATTACGCAGACATATTAAAATAACAAGTGAAAGCCTAATTTCTACTGGCAAAATCTGATTTATGTCTGATTGGATTGTTGGATTTTTATTTTTATCATATTGTATCTAATTAGCATCTGTAACTTATCTGTATCATATCTGTATAATATCTACATCGTATCTATTTAGTCAGTTTGTAAGTAAAATTATCAATTTTTTATCGGTATCTATTTTTTAACAAATATATATTTCAAAATGATAAAAATATGATACAAAAATAACTTGAATATGATGAAACAAATAGGCCTGTAGTTCAACTCAGGGTACTTATTCATTCGTATGACTTTACAAACCTAGAACACGTAAGAAAAAAATTATTCGAAGATCTGAACTTCATTGTAATTCGATGATGATATAACCCATGGAGGAGTTCTGTCTCTACCGTTTTCAATCATTTAATAACCGGAATCAACTGTTGGAACTTGATAAGCTGATTTTAATCATCAAATGAGCAGTTGAACCATCTGGTTTAATTTATTGGAATTAAGTTCATTTAAATATGCTTTTTACGCCATGCACATGTATGCATGTTTAACTGAGACTGCGATTGGTCAAAGAGTAAATAAATAACTAATATAATCAACATTTGAAAAGGAGTAAGTTATAGGATGTAGTTGTTATGGGCAGGGCAGATTCGATTTGATTCAGTATAGTCTTTTTCTTTAAACTAAATTAAACCATATATTATGGTTTTCTTTTTTAATAATTCGAATCTAATATAAGCTCTAAAAAGGTTCGATTCACAATTTGAACCCTTATCACATATTAACTATTACAGTCCTATCATAAAATCAAAATAAGAAAAGTTTTCAAATGAAAAACCAGCTGTCAATAGCATGACTAATTGTAGGTCGTTCTAAAGGATTAGCTTAGTGCTAAAACATATTTTGCAAGATTGCTGGAAGTAGCAAGATGAAATTTGCAAATGCTTTATTGCTTATTTCATGGTTTTGAACAGTTCTTATCCTCAAATGGACATACTCCATGAACTTTTCACATCATCATTTGGAATAGAACATAAATTTATAAATGATTTTCATCCTTATCTATAAAAACCCAAGTGGAACATAAAACATCGTCGTGTTTATCCACAGCCTAATAGTGCTAAAAAACTTACTCGCACTACCTACCAAAGCTTTACACTAAGTTTGGCTATTTCATAAAGATAACAAAGGGGATGAACGAATGGAAATGAGAAGAAATAATTTCGACAATGTACTTAGAAGTATAGAGAAAAAATGAAAGGAGGGAAAAACTTTCATTTCCTTTACTTTGTTGACCATAAACAAAGAAAAATAAATATCAGCATTTGAAAAAGGTTACCTCAATTTATTTTGATGGAAATTGCTATGAGGGTTAATTTTATGATTGTCCACCAATTTCCACACGCTTTTCTCTAAAATGGGGTTAAAAAAAAAAAAAAGTTCCAACATGAAAATGCTTGCACTCATTTTCTTTTATTTCCAATTAATTGCTTGAAAATCCTAACACAACGCCTTTTTTCTCTCAACAATTAGACACACTCCATGAAATCTTGGTTCCACCATTTAATTCGTTTTTTCGTCAAATCACATCAAGTAAATGAGAATCTCTTACTATTGAACTCATGCATTTTACTAATCCTTCATTATTCTACTTGAGTTAACGACGTCTCTTTTCATCTTAAAGACTCACAGCAAGTATGTTGCTTTCTAGTTTTGATCCGGCTACTTCTAGAGAGCTTACACAATCTACTTCTTCTTAACCCTCTTCCTAATGAGGATGTTCTAGCTACGAATACTATACTTGCTCTTCATAATAGTCTTTATTATTCTACTTGAATTAAAGACATCCCTTTTCATCTTGGAGACTATTATTGTTTTTTAGTTGTAGTATTTTTATAAGAGCTCGGATCTCATTGTAAGGCTAATGTTGACCCTTTATGGTAGCAAACTATGACAAAGGAACTTTAGGATATGGGAAAACTCACACCTAAATCTAGTTGATCTTCCATCTAGCAAATTTTGCACTATATGTAAATGGATTTACAAAATCAAAACCCATTTAGATAGGTCCGTGAAACCTCATGAGTATAACAATTTTAACCCTTATAATTGTCTCTATTGTTTTCTTGACTATGAAATTGAACCAAAGAATCTTGTTGTCAGACCCTATATCGAGTATGTTGCACATCTCTAGACATATTGCTTTTAGGGGGGGTATACCATGTTTTTCTTTATCTAAATCCCATCCTTTTCTCACTCCTAAACCTATGCATTTTACAAACTCTTTGTTCTAGTTGACTCTTAATTTTGATTCAACTACTTTTAGAGAGTACACATAATTGCTCCTTCTTACTTCACTTTTTACTAAGATGCTTGCGTATATTGTACCTGAACCTCTTAATATGCTTCGTTGTTCTACTTAAGTAAGAGATATCCCTTTTCATCTTAGAGCTATTATTGTTTTTTAGATAGTGTTTTTACATGGGGCTAGATCTTACCGTAAGACTAGTACTTACAGTTTATGGCAGCAAGCTATAATATAGGAAATTTAAGCATATGAGAAAACTCACACCTAGGATCTAGTTGATCTCCCTCTTAGTAAAATTTCCATTAGATGCAAATGGGTATATAAAGTCAAAACCCATTTAGGTGGGTCTATTAAATGATAAAAGATATGACTAGTTGTCAAAGATATACTTAAGAGTATGGATGTTAAAAATGAAGAAACTCTTGCCCCAGTGACTCCAAAAACTCTTGTCAATAATTTAGTAGCCATTGTAGTGTTAGATAATGGCTCTCTTATATATGGATGTTAAAAATTCCTTCCTTGATGGTAGCTTATAGGAAAAAGTGTTTATGTAACCTCTTCCTAGTTTGCCTTATCCCCCACATAGGTTTGTTGACTTAAACAAGCTTATATGCGTTAAAATAAGCACCACAAGCTTTGTTTGCAAAATTTAGTTGTACTTTTGCTTCGACCCTAATTTATTCATTCGACATTCAAATCATGGTATAATTCTTCTTTTCTTTATGTTGATAATATGACCATAACTATTGATGATTTGATAAATTTACCCTCCAAAAATTCTATATCAACAATTTGTAATGAAAAATTTGGTTCTTTGAGTTATGTTTGGGACTCGTTTAAGTCACGTCTAATGGTTACTATCTCTTGGGATCAATATGCTTTTGATCTTCTTTCAAAGACTTAACATTATGTTAATAAAACTGTCCTTACCCATTTCAAGCTTAATATCAAACTCACTCCTATAGATTGTACTTTACTAGACGACCCTACATTATATTGACAACATGTTATAGTGACTCAACTTGATATTACCTATGCAATTGATTCTGTTAGTTAAGACATAAGATAAAGGTAAGTCAAGTACTTGTACTTTCAATTTTTGGCAATTTAATATCTAATCTTTAGATTTTAGCAAATTAATACTTGTACTTTCTAAGTATGTGTAATTTGATATCTCTATTAAATAATAATTGATGGATGTTTATTTTAATGACAATATAGTAGTAGAAATTTAGCCAAAAATTGCTAAAATCTAAAGATGTAGTACTAAATTGTAAAAAAAAATTTCAAAAACTTAAAGTATAGTACTTAGTCTACAATTGTCCTATCTTCAAAATGAATATTAAATATGAATTAACAGAGACATTAGATTGCACATTCTTACAAAGTATAAGCACTAATTTGTCAAAATTTAAAGATTTGATACTAAATTGCTAAAAATTAAAGTACAAGCACTTGGTCTCCCATTATCTGTTAAAACATTGCTACTTCTTGTTTTACTCATCTCTCAATTGTCCTTCAAACCTACCATGTCAAAAGCATTTATTCCTTTTTTTTTTTTTTTTTTTGGTAAATGATACTACGAGGTCACAACGTTTGGGAGTAAGTTGGTTTGAGTTCTCAATGTTTTGAGTGTCTTTTGAAGTCACAACATTTAAGAAGTGGATCAATTGAGGTCAATTGACATGTGTCAATAGAAGAAAATTTTAATTAAAAATTATAAGATCCGCCATGATGTAACACGTATAAATGATGATCTCAATTGACTCATTTCTTAAACGTTGTGACATCAAATGAACTTATTCGAAATATTGTGATCTTAAAATGAACTTACTTCCAAATGTTGGGACTGGCCAATATAAATTACCTCTCTTTTTTTTCTATTAATTCATCCTTAGTACTTTTTGGCAATTTGATACTGATTGAACTAGTGGTCCTATGAATGTCAATTCATCATCAATTACTAATTTTTCTTAAGGAATTTCTATTTCTTAGCATAGTAAGACATAAACCATCATTGCTTGCTCCGGTACGAAATTAAAATATCATGCCTTGGCTACTATAAGTCTTCGTACAATTTTAGGTGTTCTAGATGTACTTTTCCTTAAGAATAGCTCCTTGTGTATATATAGGCATGGGCATTTTTCTCTTGTAATATTAATTCCTAACTTAAGGTGTAACATATCATGAAGAAAATAATGCAACACAAGTCTTTCCTCCTAAACCATAAGTTACATGAAGGAATAAGATATAGAATAGTTGGTAAATTTATTATATCATTTGATTTTTTATGAAATTACCATAAGATGACTAACTAAAATGTTCCTTGAACTCAACATAACATAATTATCTTGGAATACTGTTAAAAATCATGTGGTAAAATAAGTAAATGGTTGAAAGTGATCATGAATCTATTAAACACTTAATGCCACCAAAAAATGATCTTTAAAACCTTAAAGTTCCAAAATTTTATCAAGACCCCTAATATCCTTAAATTGTGACATAGAAGATTTAAAGCTCCCAATTTTACCAACTATTAGCTTAACAAGATAGTTAAAGATCATTACATTAGAATTTGAACTCGAACCTTATAAAAATATATATATATATATATATATAAGAATTGAAAAACCCACAAACTGTTATGGTCTTGCACACAATCTTGTGGGCCCTAAACTCCAAAACCCCACTAGTGAAGGTACACTAAGAAACCTTCAAAATGAATATAAGATTGCAATATAAAACTAGGTTGTAATTAGGAAAATAGCAAATTTAGTTTAAGTTATAGCTTAGTATTTAGTTTAATTTACCCTATACTTATGGTTATTATTATCACTAGAGGTATTTTTCAAGTTTTAACCCAAGACTCTAGATGACATAACAAACTGAGTATTATGATGACTGTTGCATTTGTATGTACTTCTAATTTAGTTGTATTATTAATATTGTATGAATAAATTGCCAGATAGGTGGAATCGAGAAATGTAAGTGCTTAACCTTGTGTGTTATTTGAGATAAAGTATTGTAATATATAATAACAAAATCTAGGTAATGCATTATTTGAAAGATGATTAAAATTGTCAAGCATCTATTTAATTTAAGTGATTACCTTAAAATAAATATTATCTGCTTAAATAATAAACAAGATCACACGTTGCACGAACTGCATGAAGCCAGTCGTCAACACCAAGTGATAGTGTGGAAGACTATGCAAAGGTAACTCTTCATGTGGAAACTCACTTAAGCCTTTAAAGTATTTCGTATTGAAAAATGCAGCCTTCTATCTGGAGTTGAGTCCAAGATTCACCAATTATTTGTATGGTAGATCCCATATTCTTTTTGCATCCTCGCTTACAAACATATACGCATACATTAAAATACTATATTTCCCTAAACACCAAAAACATGGATGCCTCAAGCTTACAATTAATTTTTTGTATTATTAAAACTTTTAGTGGTGTAAGATTGCTTAAACTATTAGACGCTTGGGCTAACAATTTGGAACTTATTGCCTAACCATGGTGATAAAGGTTGTTAAATCTATACAATATACAGTTTTCAAATGATTGTATATGTTATTGCATTTATATAAGTGATCTCGCATGGCATGTGGTTATCAAGATAACTTGTCTAATAAATTGTATGGAAGGTATATTAGGAGACATATTTACTAATTTAAATATTACTTACGCCCTTACAATGCTTCAATGTTGCAAAGACCATATTAGCGAATACTTGATAGTAGCTTGCTAAAGGTTGGTACTTGGAATAGAGACCATTTGTGAGTCAAAAGGCAAGGGCTACTTTCAATTTGTTTCCTTTTAAGATACTTTGATCTAATATTCCCTTTTTTTAAGTATTGTTAAGGCATATACTAAAATTATCATTATCATCACTATTGCTTTAGCCTTTTGTGTAGGATCTAGAGTTCTATATCCTGTAATGCATGAGTAATTTTTAGCATTCCTATTTATTTCCTTATTACATATAATTGTAAAGCTAATGGTGTATCTTAAAGTGAGTACACTGTGTATTGGAAATCTTTGAATAATAATGGAATTATATATAGATTTTTCTACCATGTACAGTAAACCAAAGGCATAACACTTGACCTATGCCTTAACATGAAAAAATTGTGACCATTTAACAAAGTGGAATGAATTCAAATTAACTAGGGATTTCAACCATACCCCTTATAAAGATTCCAAGTATGCTCCACTTTATATAAACAATTATTCTTGAGCTAGTTTTAGCTCAAATTCTTTTCTAATTATACTATTATTCATGAACTTCACAGCACGTTTTTGAAGTGAGAACAAGGAAGACCAATAAACTTGCATCAAGAATGAGTGATTTTTTCCAATTGAATAAGCTAAGAATATGAACAAAATATACTTGTCTAGTAGGGGATTCTTCTTTCAATACACACAACCAACTTTAAACAATCACAATTTGATAGCTTAGAAGATATTAGCATAACTTGAAGCTAATTGGTAGCTCCTAACACAGAAGCCTAAAGTTTGAACAGTTTCCTACCTTAGCTCAGTTGAAAAACCTCTAAGAAAGACATTTCTATAAAGGAGTTTTCAATCAAACTCAAAAGGTTTCATAATTTACATAATGCTTCCTTAAGTTCTCACTAAAATAACAGTATGTTAGTTTCCTCCTTACACTACTAATGAAATTTAAATGCCATATCTACAACCTTCACTTTCATCACACAAAAAACAATTCCATAGCTACCACAAAAAGTAATTGCTGACCTTGTTTTGGGCCTCTCATATATGGAGCTCATGGAAAACTTAAAAGAAATACATATTATATAATCCAAGCAACAATAATCAGAGTGAACCTCATCATGAGAAGAACACATCTACTATAATGTTCCAATACGAGCTTTCAATAAGTTCGACCTTAAAAGTACACTCTTTAACATGATCATTCTTATGGTAATCTCTCATCAATTATTAAATGATGCACATGCTATCGTTTTAGCCTATCATTAAAAACAATAGTTTATTCTTTCCTTTCTAAATCTAATAAAAGCTCACACAATCTATTGGCCAAAACTCTTAAGCTACTCTAATGGGACGAAGAAATCCTTGATTACAAATAACACAACTTTACCAATTGATTCTACATTTGCACCAAGAAGTTCATATAAAAAGAAGGGGGATTTTTTTTTTTCAAATATCAGCTCTAAGGCTTTATCATAAGCCAATTTAGAAAACACTAGCTAGTAAATTATTTAACATGTTTGGGTATAGAAATGAGACAATGACTAAAGGAAAAGCCAGCATTTACTCATGATTTATCAAAACTCAATGTAGTCTTATTTAAACAAAACTCCCATGTTAGTTACAAGTTTAAGAAAACATAACATCCAGGTAAGGCCCACCACCAATCTACACATTAGAAAGTATATATTCTTTTTTTGATGTAATGTCAGATTTTCATTAATATAAGAAATATTTTTACAATGGATGAAAAAGAAAAGGAGGCAAAGATGCTAAAACCATACTAAAAACATGAAAAAAAAAAAGGTAGAACTCACTGGAGACCTAAAACCTCAAGTGAAACACCATACAAAAACGAAAAAAAAAAGTGTTAAGATCGAGATCTTGGCAAGATGCATTACAAAAGAACTATCGTAGCAAAGAAAAGAAATACAAAATGATCTAGGACACATCATGTGAAGAACGGGAGCTAATTCCAAGCCTTTTCTCATTTTTTTCTCTCCATACATAGTAAATAACCAAACTGGTAATAAACTACCAAGAAGGGAAAAGGCGAGGACCTAGGTAGTCAAAAAGCTCCCAAATGTTTTCAGCTTCAAAAGGTAGAGCACCCATACTAGGAACAATCTCTTTTAACTTCATCCAAATATATACTACAAAGGAGCATGTTAAGAAAAATATGGTAATGTGACTCCTCATCTCTATTACAAAGAAAACAACAATTATGATAAGTAACACCCCATTACACAAGCTTGTCTGGAGTGATTAACCTTTAATGTGTTGTAAGCTAAAGAAAAAAGGAGTGTAAAGGGACCAATTTCTCGAACCATACAAAATTATGCCAAGATGGATAAACTCCCTGCCTTTAAATAAGTACATAAGCTTGTAGACACCCAATTTTTGCCCATTTAAGGCTTCGATTTATAATAAAAATTAATATTATGTTAAGCCATCAAATTTAAATAGATAAACAAAAAATACAAAAAAAAAGGGAATATAAAAGAGAGAGAGAGAGAGAGAGAGAGAGAGAGAGAAATACAAGAAAAAGAGAGAGAAAAAAATTATTATTTTTACAAGTAAAAAGAAAAAAAATAAATAAATTTTTAAATTTTTGGGCTTGATATAATACTAGTTTTAATTATAAATTTGTTTGGATATAATTAAATGATTTTATCAATTAAATCCACATTTTAGAGAAGCCTTAAATATATTTTGAATGCAAAACAAAAGAGGAGCGACCCGAGTTCGAATCGCGCAACACGCGTGTCGTCTTCCCCAGGAGACGCGACCCTTTTTTCCAGCTCAAATGGCGGTTTTTTCGATCAATTTTTGGGAAAATGGGCTTCAATTTTCACGAAATTGTTTTGGGCATCTGGAAGTAGACTTAGAGTACTTTGGATTCATATCATTTTAGGATTCCAAAAATGCAATTTAGGTATTTGAAATTGAGTTTGAAAATCATCCAATACGCTTTTTTTCGCACAATTTTCGAAATTCGTTTTTTTAAAATTTACACTTCCAAGGTCGGAATTACACTTCTAATTCGTTTTAATTCGTTATTTGAGAACCCAATTTCAATGCCAAATACATTTGCAATTTGTTTAATTAAGGCACAAATACCCAAATTTAATTTTTTTTTCCGCGCGCTTTCGATTTTGGGGTTTTGATCCAATTCAATGCTAATTTGAGTCTTAATCACTATAAATAGGACTCGAATTCATCCCTCTGAAAAAAAAAATCCACAACTTCAGAAACTCTCAATTTCTTTTGAATCCAAAATCAAAGTTCTTAAGTTCAAATTCAAAATTTCGAATTCATAAGGTTTTGGTGTTTTTCGAGCAAATCCAAGGTTATAGGAAGCTTTAGGAGTTCCTGATCTACTCGCAGGAAGTTATAGATTGTTTTATAAGCTTAACCTTCATCTTTGACCAAGATCCACCAACGGCTACCATCTTCAAAGCTTCTAACCACCGCATTTAGCTACTCGCAGCTCGATCCACCATCATAGGAGTGTTAGTAGGCCTCACTTGGTTCAAATTCGCAAGTTTCATGCTTCGAAACCCGAGTTGGTGTTTTCCGGACTCTCCAATTGCCTCCGATCACAGCTCCAGTGTCTTCTCCGATCACGGCTTCAGGCGACAAAGGATCGACCCAACTTCAATCCGACTCCGAGATTTGACCTGACCAGGTAAGAAGTAGTAGTAGTAGTAGTAGTAGTAGTAGTAGTAGTAGTAGTAGTAGTATTATTATTATTATTATTATTATTATAAAAATGATAAAAAAAAAAGATAAAAAAAGATAAAAAGAAAAACTAGGTATATGCATGAAAATTGATTTGTCACCTCAAAAAATCATTTCTTGAAAAAAAAAATAATAAATTTGTTACTTTATAGGAACACTTTGAAAAATCGGTCATTTTTTTTTTACAAAAATTAAAGAACTTAAAGTGAAAAGAATTCTAAAAAAAAATAAAATCAACCAACACACTAAATGTTTTATGAAAAGAACTACGTATTGTGTGATCCCGAATAGCGGGTACGTAGGCACCTCCACGGCGACTTAAAAAGTGTTTTTTTTTTTCTTTTTGGTTTTTGCCAAATATTATTGATTCCATTATTGTATACATTTAATTTACTAGTTTAGTAAAAATTATAAATCTCAATACTATTTACATGTAAATATTTTTTTTAGTAATAACTTGTAAAATATTATTCATAGTTGTAAATATTTAGATTTGCCAATATTGTAAATATTTACATCTGTAAATATTGTTTGAATTTGTAAATTATAAAAATCATAGTCTGCACATTAGAATTTTTTTAATTGAGCATTAAAAGGATAAATGTTAATTTAAGAATTTTAAGTGGAACATATGGTTTTAATAGGATAGCCCCTGGATCCAAAAATCTCTGGTTTATAAAATTTAATTTAAAAAATTATTTTTTTCGCAATTAGTAGCAAAGTTAGGATTAACCACCCATTGATCCTAACTTTTTTTTTCCCGATTTCTATCGGGTGGCGACTCCAAAATATTTTCAAAAGTCAAATTTCTTTTATTTCTTAGTCGAGGATTCGTATTAAATGGGTAAGGGTTTAATATGAATCGGATTAAAAGAAATTAAACCAGAAATGAAAAATCCAGGCTCGACAAAGCTTCCTTTATGGAGAGACTTTTTGAGGGGTTAATCTTCCATACGAGAGAATCTGCCTTGCTAACAACAAAGGCAAATGCACTATCCAATACAGTCTCGACTCATTCTCATAATGGTTCTTGGGGCGAATCCCAACCATTTTCGTTTATAATGCAACACAAATGAACTTCTTAGGAAGACCTCATGAATGGATAGTCCTTTCCCTTAATGAATCTACCAATATACTTTTAGGATGTCATTCACATACCATAATGAGATATGGCACTCCATTTGAATGGCTTTGAGCGAGTGGTGTCAATTGCAAGACTTTCCTCCAAGACCAAGAGACATCTGAAGGTGTTTCCATCGTCTAGAATTTTTTTCCCTTAATGATCTCTGAATGCACCTAAGATGGCTATAGGGAATCCTCGATATCTAAGCATAGCTACCAAATATGCTTAAGTTGGGCAACCTATTCCATGAAATCAAATCAATAATGCCTAGCCTGCCTTCCTTCTTTGATTTACACACAATGTTCCATTCAATTTTGGCCTTAGCCTTCATTTCATCATTCCCATCCCAAAGGAATCGACTCATTTTAACCGTTAACTCCTTGAGGATACTCTTCAGAAGGATAAAAATAGACCTATACACTTGGATGGAGAAGAGGTTGCTCTTAATTAGTTGGATACGTTATGCATAAGATAAATACTAACATATGCAATGGCCAATACATTTACTAAATTTTTTCACAAAGAATTGGCGTGTGAGTTTGTCTGGCTTAGATGAAGAAAGAGGCATACTAAGATATTTTATCGGAAGGGAGCCTCGCCTAAAGCATAAGATGCTAAGTATTTCTTCCTTCACCACATGTGTTACACCACTAACAAAAATCTGGCTTTTACGAAGACTAGCCTTCAATCCAAAAAGGTTGTAAAAAGCATCCAAAGCATCTTTTATAAGTCTAATAGTTTGAATATCACCTTTAGAGAAGATCATCACATCATCTGTAAAACAAAGACGGTTAAGCTTTTCCTTTACAACACCTCTAGTGGTAAGAAAATTCTACACTCCTTCCTACCTTTGTCATAATACATGAGAAAACCTCCATCACTAACATGAAAAGGTAGAGTGATAAGGGATCCTCTTGGCGAAGGCCACGAGAGCTAGGGAAAAGACCCAGAAGTTCATCATTTATATTAATTGAGAATCTTGCCATAGTAACACATAGCATAACCCAGCTAGAGAATCGAGGAGGGAAATTCATGGTTCTCAAAATTTGCTCAATAAAACACCATCAAACATTATCATAAGCTTTCTTGATATCAATTTTTATAGCAAATCTAGACCCAAGATCGCCTCTATGATAGCCAAGAAGAAGTTCTTAAGCCACAAAAATGTTATCAACAAGCCACCGGCCTTGAATGAAAGTCATTTGTTTCTTGCCCACCAAATAAGGAAGAACCCTTTTGATTCTTTCAGCTAAGATCTTTGAAATGCATTTATAAATTGTATTACAATAAGAAATAGGCCCAAAATCTGTGATATTTGAAGAATTTTTAGATTTATGAACCGAAGAAATAGTTATGGAGTTAATAGATTTTAGCAAACAACTCAAAGCAAAAAGTCTTTGATTGCCATGCAAACGTCCTTATCATTAAGATCCCAAGTACAACAGAAAAAATTCACATTATATCCATCAGGCATAAGTGCCTTGTCACATGCCATCAAAGAGAAAGTTTCTTTAATCTCATCATCTGTGACTGGTTTGGAAAGAAACTCCCAATCATCTTTTCTTACTCTTTTTGCAATTAAAATTTCCAGCCGATGAAAAAGGTGCTTTGGTGGTTTAGGCTCCTTAAATAGTTCCTGAAAATAATTTACAATCACATATTTCGTATCTTCCTTCAACTAAATGCATTGGCCAGAAAGATTGTTGATGGACCTAATGGAGTTAACGGTGATTTCTTTATTGAACACAACAATGGAAAGTAATTAGTGTTGCAATCACCAAGTTTAAACCATGTAACCCTCGACTTTTGCTTCACAAAAGATCCCTCAGTCACATTGAGAAGATAATAATCCTTGAAAGAAGCTTTTCCTTGTCTCAATCCGCATTTTCAGGGTCAGCATGATTACGTTCCTGGAAACTCTTTAAACAATCTTTAGCATTCAAAGTCCATTGATGAATATCCAAGAAAGACTTGTTGTTTAGTTTTCCAAGTTCCTTTTTCAAGATCTTAAGTTTTGTTACTACTTGAAACATAGGTGTCCCCTCAACACTTCTATTTCAGGCCTCTTGCATAATTGAAAGAAAATCCGGATGTTTAGCCCATAAATTGAAGAATTTAAAAAAGGATTTTCGATTCTTGGCCTTTGTATTCATAACAACAAGAATTGAGGAGTGATCCAACACATTGTGCTTAAAATCCAAGCTTCTAAAGCCTAAAAAAAGGTTGATCCATAAAAGATTTACCAAAGCTCTATCCAAGCATCTAAGAATAGGGTTAGATGGGTAGTAATTGGAACAAGTATGGAGAATACCAGTGGTGTAGATATCATCCAATTCAACATCATAGCAAAAAGTATTCAACTCTTTCATACCATTGGTAATAATGATGTTTCCTCCAATTTTATCCTCAAGATAACGACATTTATTAAAATCACCTAAGATAATCTAAGGTTGATCAATGGTGAATTTTATCCTCAAGATAACGACATTTATTGAAATCACATAAGATAATCTAAGGTTGATCAATAGTGAATTTGATGCTAAGCAACTTAGCTTAAAGATTCCTTTTCTCCAATGCATTATTAGCTACACAGATAAAAGAGGCAAAGAACAAGATATCCTTGTCCAGTAATTTATAATAGCAATGAATGACTTGGTCAGCAACCAAAACAACCTAAATATCCCAAACATTCAGGTTCCATGCCACCCATAGTTGACCACTAGGATTGTTTGCAAACGTCACTTTGGGAAAATGCGACCTCAAATCAGTTGCAGTCTAGGGGATTTAACTTTCATTTATGATATACCTAGAAGGGATACCTTATTTTCTTTACAAAAACTCACAATCTCTTTACTCTTATTTGGGTCATTTAGACCTCTTATGTTCTAATTAGTAAAAATCATTATGACCCAGAGGGTATGTAAGAAGAAAAAAAGAGGACGCTAGGAGGTTAGATAATCCACCTCTAACTTCTCCATCCTTTTCTCACGAGCTCTTTTCTTTCTTGACTTCTTCTTCTTCTTCTTACAAGAGCCACTAAAATCATCTAATGGAAAGCCTGGACATTCCCCTTCCCCTTGATTAGAGAGGGGAGTGTCATTAACATAAGAAAGGGTCTCACACAATGAAGTCCTTAGCATCACCTAAAGGTCACCCAAAGCTCCAAATTCATCCAAAGAGCTTAGAAGATCATGCACATTAGACACACATCTAGAAGTACCCTCATCAAAGTGACAAAGAGGAGCAACAACTAGGCTACTAGAAACAAAACAAGCTACTTCAACCACCTCTTTTTCTTTTCCAGAAGACTTCAACACATGATTTCCATGTGATTTGTCATTTGCATTTACATAAGCTACTGCCTTGTTTTGAGGAGCCAAAGGGGCCATAAGGGGAGTATCACAAGGTAAGTTAGTAGCAGCTATCCGCTTACTAGGAAGAACTACACCCAAGGCCATAACTGTCATCGTCACCAAATCTATCCTAGTTTGATCAAGGCAACGAAAGTCATTGTGCCCGAACATATAACATTTAGAACATCGTGGGGGAAGGACATGGTACTCCACATCCACTCTACACGTTGACCTGTCTGCACATTCCATATCGAATTCCTTAATAAAATCTCCATTTGCCTTCATTTCCACTGAAGCTCAAACATAGCGAATACGGGAATTTGTAGCTGTCAGAATATCTACTTGAAGCGGTTTACCAATAGCACCAATCATATAACCTATACCTTCATTGTGCAAGAATTCCATGGGAATTCCCCAAAGTTTCACCCATACTAGTATCTTCCTAGGATGAACACAATTCAAGGCCAACCCAATGTTCCATCTTTCAAGGACAAGGAGTATGTTAGTGAAAAACCAAGGTTGTCTAGGTATCTTAAGTAAGGACTCTTCATTATCAAATTTGAACAAAGAGTAACTATAACCATTTGAGAGCACATCCATAAGGCCTTCATATCCCCACACTACTGCTACAATCCTTTATACTGTCAAGAAGGGAAGGCTTTTACCCAAAAAATATCCTACCAAAGTGTTATGCCATAAGCACTCCCCTATATTATATATGACTTCTAGAGGTTTAACTCTGACCCTCCCATTGACATGATGGCAGGCAATAATTTAAAACAACATTCACCCTAGCAAGTGGTTCTCCAATCTGATGGTTGCTAGAAACCACCTCAGCAAAAGAGCAAAGTGGTTTGGGAGATCCAAGCCTAGAGGGAAGCACTTTTGCATGACTTTCCACCTCCTTGATGGCTTTTTCCATGGCTTTTAAGGTGGAGCCAGAGAAAGACTCCCGATTCTTACTTGAAATGGGTAGTAAATGTCTTAGACCCCAACCTTATCTAAAGCAACTTCCCCATTTTTGAAGAAGCCTTAGCCAAACTGCCCTTGGCAAAAAGTGAAGTAGCCTTAGAACCATCATTAGCGACACCCATCCGAGGAGCCTCCAAGTTAGAGAAAGAACATTTCTTCTTAAACCAAGCATCAAGACAACCTTTTGAAAGGGTTGGGAGTCAACCTTATGAAAAAAGACCTGCTTTTCTCGACGCACAAAGGTCTTTATAGAAAGAGAAAAAGAAACAATAAAATAGGAGAAGGGGAGAGGTGGAGAAAAGGATAACGGTTAAGAAACTGAGGTGAAAAGCGGTTAAGGGTCGGATCAAGCTAAGATTACGAAGAAAAAGGTTAAGTCGAGTTAGGATTTTGGGAAAAAGGGTCAAAATGAGATGGGATAAGGAGTAAAAGGTTGGGCTTGGCTAAGATTTCGGAAGGCACGGAGAGAGCTAAGGTTATGGGAGACGGGTTAGGATGAGAAAGGTATTAGAAGTTTAGGGTGATTGAAAAAGGGTTTCACATTTCAAGGGAGCAAGAGGTTGGAAAAAAGGTTTGGGTAACTAAGGTTAAGGAGGAAGGCATGTATAGGAAAGAGGAGGAGGGGCAGCGGTGTGTTGGGGGAGGTGCACAAAGAAAGAGAAGACAACAGGGTTTGAGGATGAAGAAGAAGAGGAGAGAAGGTGGCAACGGTGGAGAGAGAGACCAGAGGGAAAGAAAAAGAGGAAGAAGGAAGGAGGGACTAAAGAGAAGGGACAGAACTTTCTCTCACTACATTTTTTTTTTCTTTCTCACTACATTTGTGCATTTTTAGAAAGTATATATTCATTCTATGCATTCCACTAGAAAAACTTCACCCACTACCAAAATATAGAGATGGGCAAAAAAATCGATTAAACCAAAAAGTCGAATCGAAATCGCAAAACCAATCTAAAAAATATGGTTAACCAATCTATCGGTTTTGGTTTAGGTTTATGATTTTAATTATTTTCATTTTTCGATTTCAGTTTGTAACTGCGAAAAAACGACAGTTAATGGTTAACTGATATCTATAAATATATAATATTATACATAATTATTTTTTTTTAAATATAAAAGGCTAAAGAGTTGAAGCCCTGTATAATATTATTAAGCATTGGTCATGGTCTAAATTACTTCCACTACTTGTGTTTTATGAAATATATCCTATCCATATAAACAAAGTTTTTATTTGTTTATCTATTTTCTTTTAAAAGTTGTTGGTGTTTTGATGGAAAATAAGTAATAAGAAATATGGCATTTGATTTTTTTGGGAATGAGCTTAAGAAGGTTTGAAACAAGAGATATGACTATTATTTTCAGGCTACTATTCGTATTGTTCTTCTTTTGTGCATGAATTAACATAATTTTGTCTATTACGATTAAGAAGAGGTTTTAATAGCATGTAACTTTTAGAAACAAAATAGTATATTTTTTTTTATGGACTAACTTGAAATATGCTTAACCATAACTTTTAGTTAACCATTATACAAAATGATTAAAAACCAAAAACTGAAAATATTAACTGAGAAGAATGGTTAATCGTTAAGGCGGTTAACCGTTAATAATTGATCGATTTAGGTTTGCCATTTGAAAAATCAATTATAATTGTTAGGTTCAAAAAATGGGATCATAGACTGGTTAACTGATCCATGCCCATCCTTACCAAAATATCTCATCAATCTTCCATGAATAATTGGAACAACACCTTTAACCGAAAACAATTGAGCAATGAATGGATTCATTAATTAACTACTAACAACATTGAGAAACCAAGTTTAAGTAACCCAATTAACCCAAGTTCAACCAAGCTTTAATCATAAATACTGATGGGGATGCATTTAACACATTTATTCACTTTATTTTGTCTTACCTTAATTTAAATTAACCTCAACAAAGATTTGCCAAGTCTCAATATGAATTACATATCTCTCTAGCCTTTAAAAGGTCACATATGCCCTAACATATCAATAACAAACTATAGATATAATTAACACAAACCCAAAAGTGAAAATTAGAAAGTTCCAAATCAAGACTTAGATTTCTTCTTCCTACTCTTATGATCCTTCCTATTCCCCCTCTTATTGCCACTTTTAGTTAAAGGTTTAAATAGATAAACCATTGCAATTGCCTAGTCCCAACCTAAGGCAACACTAAAGTAGCTTCATCACCATGTCCTCACTAAAGCTAAAAGGATATTCACACTCTTTAGTCCTTGACTCAAATCCTTAGATCAGCATAAAAGCATTAATAGTATAGCCACGTTTAACACCCTTCCCATCCTCTTCGCAAGATAAGGATGGTGGTTGTAGACACAGCTAGGAATCACATGATTCAAAGGAGAAGCATCAACAAATAAAGCTTTAGCCTTCTCTTCCTTAGTCAACTTCTTACACACACTAACTTTCCTTTATGTTCACTTATTAACAGATTGAGTATTTGCATTTGACACACTGTTAATTAAAGTTTTCAAATGTACTTCAACTTTTCCTTCGTAAACTTTGAATATGACCAACAACATTATACGCCAATACCTGTGGAACTACCGTACTCTAACTAAACAGAGACTTTCCAACTATGTTAATATTTCATCATGATGATTTTATGAAATCCATATGCGCAATGATCTTTATATATGTTTTCCTTTCCTAACAAACCCACTACTTGCATAAAGTAATAAGGTTTGCAACACAAAGCTTAACATGCAAAACACAACCAATCCCTTGCTTACGAGGAAAATCCCATAACAATCACAAAGCTTGATCCAAATAGGTGAAGAATAAGATATTTGGGTTTAAGCATAGGCTCATTAGGGCATCTTATCAACAAACTAACTATAAGTTTTATAGAGCTGGTAAGAGTTGCACTGGACTCCGAAACTTAACTTTAAAAAAAATAAAAAAGTAAAAAAGAACCTACCTCTGACATTACTTAAACTTTGCAAGAGACATTCCCCATACCACCTCTATTGGTGAAGTAACAATGAGTTTACCACCTTCTCAAACAAGATGATAGCTGCTCAAATTACAATCAACTTCAACACTAAATGGAGTGTTAGAGAAAGTCCACCCAATATATATTTGGGTCTCAAACAGAGTTTGATACAAAATGCATCCCTAGCAATACATATATTTTGCAATAGGGTAAATGTCAAATTTTGTATATGAAATTTACACGAAAAATCATTCATACCTGAACTTTAAAGTGGTCAATTTAGGGTATGTTTGGATTGTCTAATTTTTATTTGTATTGCATCCATATCGCATTTCTATTGGATCTATATTTGTAATTTACCTGTATCATATCCGAATCGTATTTGTTTAGTTTGTTTATGAGTAAATCCCTCCGTTTTTTTTATCTGTATTTGTTTTTGACAAATATCTATTTGAAAATGACAAAAAATAATGTCAAAATGACCACAATATGATGAAACAAACAGCAATAACTAAGCAAACTTTTCGTGGTTATTTTTACTACCTCCTATGTTCTGTTTGCTCTATTTACTGACATAAAAAAGGCAACCTCTTATTAAATTTTTACTACCTCTCCTCATGCCATCTAACATTGATAAATTGTATCTTCTACGTCAACAAATAGAGCAATAGTGTAAGTTAAGGTAGTTAAAATAATATAAAAAGTTTGATTTGATATTAAATTAATAATTTCAAAATTCAAATACCAAATTGAAATTTTATGAAAAGTTCATAAATCAAATTTGACATATCCTTAACATGTTATTCTCTAGCTAACACAAAATATTGGTAAGGTTTCAAAGTCTTGGGAGCAAAATTAACACTAAGAAGGATAAGTTTCCCTTCTTGAGCTCAACTTTAGAGTTTAAGGACTTGTTTGGATTGATTTGTATCTATTTGAAAATATGATATTTCAAAAACCATGTTTTGTGCGTCTTATTTGTTTGCATTTCATAATTGTTATAAAGATGGTGAATAGGGTGTAAGAATTGAAATATCAAAATTCAAATACTTTTAAAATAAAATATATAAAAATTTATTTTATACATTGAAAAAAAGAAAAATTTTAATTGGTATTCTTATAAAAATAAATAAAATAAAGAGTAAATAATTCAATTTTATAAGATTTATTGGGTATTTAATTTTAAAAAACAGGCATATATGTACTTTAAGGAAAGGAAAAAATATATATATTTAAAAAAATAATTACAAAAACATTGTCAAATGATAAATAATCCCAAGAAACTTGAACTCATCTTCTCAAAAGACGTCCTAATAAATGAATTGTCTCTTGAAAAGACAAGTTCATTGTAAATATATTAAGCTCCAAATAAGTTTATTACAAATTAAATCTGTGTCTTAAAAAAACGAGCTTAACGAGACTTTTTTTTATACAATAAGTTTTTTTTGTAATTTTTTATTTAAAAAATTATTTTTTCCCCTCTTCCCTATGGACTCTTCATCTTCATTCTTTTTACATCTGTATTTATAAAATGAACCAAACAGGTCTAAAACCTTCCCAATAATACTAGGAAAAGATGTAACTTTTACAACATCCCTAAGTGGAATAATCTGGCTAACATTTTTCATGGCTGGATTTTTCTAGATGTAGGAACATCCCCCTCACATTACTAGGCTGAAAAGACTTGTTTGTTTGAGGCTCCTCATCAACTGGTACATAAAGATTGGGTTGTGGAGCAGCATGGAGTCATTTAAAATTGGTTGTTTGGTTTTAGAGACAAAAGACTGGTTAAGCAGAGGTTCCTTCACAACCTGATTTTGACAAAAAGGTGTGGAAGCGGCTTCAGAACTATTTGAAGGTGGTTTAGTAATCCTCGAATGTGAATATTTGAGGGAAAGGGATGCATTATAGTATTTCAATTTAGGGTCTATTTGTCTGGTTTTTAGGCAGATACAAATACTTTTTTGAAACTTTTTTCAAACAAATTATTTATCAAAAAATATATATAAATAAAAAAAAGTTGACAGTTCTCATCAAAAGAGCAAATATGGATAAAATATAGATGCAAATCGAATATATTTACACATATTATTTTGAAAAAATAAGATACAGATACAGATACAGATACAGATGAAAAACAGATCATCTAAACAGACCCTTAATCTCAAAGTAGTGATAGACGAAAGGCATGGTTAGGAGTAAGGACACCAAGAGGATGAGCATGCCCAGCAACGAACTTCAGAAAGAAACTAGCAAAGACGTACATAAAGGAAGGAGCCAAAACACTAACTGAATAAAAAGAAAAAAAAAGCATAAGATATGTATACATAGGTAAATGTATTTTTAAATCCCAATCATTTGTAAGAGAATTGGTCCCTTTATCTAATATTGATGAAGATATGGTTTATGAGTACAATACCGGAATAAGATCCGTATAGCCCACTCTGCTTAATAAAAATAAAGCTTGAGCGTTACTGTTGCTGTAGAAGTGATCGGCTCAGGATGGGATATCTAGGGAGAAGCAAGAGGACTTTCACTCTACATTTGTTGGTAATAAATAAATAATATAAATCTACTGTTACTTCGTAAAATGAAGGTTGTGATTTTGCTGTATCTTTGATTCCAAACATAGCGGAGCGGACTGCAGCAATCCATGACCATGCCTCGACTTATACCGTCGTATTAAATAAGCTAAACGCAAGGTTAATAATGGGATCCGATTCTATTTTCGTTTGGTTTACTAGAAAGAAATAAGACAAAAAACTGATAATTCTTTTGTTTTATGAATATGAGCATTCTTAAAAGAAAAGATGATTTTGGTAAAAAATAGTAATTCCTATAATGAAGAAGAAGAATAGATATCCTTATCTATTATATGTAATAAATATTTCTTATGATAGAAATTTTTTACACATCAAACAAAGGAATAGCTAATCTACAAAAATAACAGCAAAATACCAATTTTATTCCTATCAACCAAATGTAAAGGATTAAAAAAAGAAGGGACAGATTTCGAAACAAGTCCAATCTTTTTGTTGACTAGACGATCAGAAACAAAATTCATCAAACCAACCAACTGTATTTCACCATGATCAGAGGAAAACAAATTAGGACTGAATATTTTTCAAAAATAAACCACCAATCAACATCGCTCATCAGGGAAAAACCAGATTGGACCATTTCAGACCGGAATTCTCCCCCTGTTCCTTCCACCATTATCCCAGTCAAATTACTAGGGAAACAGACAGAAGAATACTGTTGGGAAGTAAGCAACTGAGTCTTTCATTATGATATTTCTCGATCATGACACCTATTGATCATGTACTGGACAAGAGTAAAATGGTAGATTCTATAAAGAAAAAGTGTTTATCATGTACACGGGATGATTTACGAAGAAATAAAATCTAGATAGAAATGCAGAGCAAATGGAAACACAAACATGCTTCAAGAATACACATACGCATTTAGCAGAAAAACCAGTTCCCTCATCGGTGTAGGGCTCAGAGACTATCCTCTATGTGCTAATAGGCACGCAGTTGGCATATATGTCAGGCGCCTCTCTCATGCCACACCACTGAATCTGCAAAACAAGCTAGTATTAGTAATGGTTACCTTCTTTGCAGGAAAACACAATCGAAGTAGTCTGTATGCATACCTGACAATATGTTTCACTGCTCAGGTAGGAAAAAACTCGACCCCAACTCTACACTTTTACATATTTATCTACATAACCCTGCACCAGATGAGAATAAAATAAAGCTTTTTTAAGTGATTAAGACACAGTGGGACACACACATTTCTACCAGATATATCCATCTATTTAAACTGAGGTATTAGCATACAACAAAAGAAACTCATTCTCTCCACCTAGATAACAGTTGGACAAATTTTTTATATGGTTGGGCACAATTTCACAACTAAAAAATGTGGAATCTTTTGAAATTAGCAAGAAACAATGAAGGGGACTAACCATCACAAGTTTAGTCAGTTTTCGCTGTGAAGAGTCAATGTAGTGATTAATCTTAGATTGAGATTTGGGTATACGGCGCCCCTTCATAGATCCAGTTACTTTGTCCACTGTCTTTTTTACAATAGTCTTGAATGCTTCTTTGCTCATGTTACCCTGCCGCCAAGATGGCCTAAGAACCTCCTTTACAAAGTCTGCAAGTGCAACCTTGAAAAGTTTCATTGACCTGGAGTCCTTGCGCTTCTTGTTTTTATCAGGTGACTTTACCTGATCGATCTCAGCATCATTCCCTGTAGCATTTGCAAGATCAGCAGGGTCACTTGGGCTTGCATTTTCAACAGCCCCAACTTCTGCCTCTGCAGTCTCGCCAAACCCATCATCATCCAGAGAAGTTGAAGCAGAAAAGGGTCCAATCTCTTCCTTTTTGTTGTTTTTTTCCACATCCAATGGTTTCTTCAAACGACTATGCAGAGCATGATCAGACCTTCTCTCAGAATTTAAGGAGGGCTCAATACTGTCAAAAAGCGGATCATATTGATCACCATGAGATGGAGGAATGTTCTGTGGAATTGCTGCAGCTGATCTTGGAGAAGACATAGCTTGTCCCATCAGGCCATGGACCAATTGGGAAGGTGCATTGTATCTATTGCGGAGGTCCTGCATTGTAATGTCAGAGGTGAATTTGGAGCTCAATGGCTGCTCGAAAGTAGATGCATAAGGATTGTAGTGAGTGGATAGTCTTGATCCTCCAAAATCAGGCACATGAGAAGTTGGGTTCTTGTCCGGAATTGGCTGAAGAGCTGAACTCATCGAGGTTGCCATATCATGATTATTCGTAGCTTTACCATAATGCAGACCTGGTGATAAATTTTGTTGTCGCGGGTAAAAGTAAGTTTGTGGAGAAGACTGTGATGATACAGCTGGGGGTAAACTGCCACTAGAATAAGACTGTATTCCACGAGAATGCAACTCCCCCATAAGACCAGAACCCTCAGTGTGTTGATTTTGCAGATTACTACCAGGTAATGTACCTATTCTATAATCTGTGGTGTACGTTTGAGGTCGACTAGGATTCTGTGTTAAATTAGAGGCTTGATGCTGGAACTGACCAACATAGGAATGAGCAGAAATTTCAGTAGAATAAGGCCTCACTGATGTTGCATAAGGCATGAGTTGATGGTCATTATAAACACTGGGTGCTGCATTCCCTCCAGATGATGCATGGTGTACTGGTGGAACTGGTTGAGGTGGCATGGAGCTCCAGGGAACCTGAGGTACAGGAAAGAGAAACTGTTGGCTGCTGGATAATGCGTTAGAAGAAAGCCCTTCTCCATTGGCAGATTGCGGTGCATATGATGAAGCCAGTGGCATGTTAGGCAAATTTTGAGCACCTTCACCTTGCATGGTGGGTGGAAGGTGCACAAACGGTTGAGAAGAATGATGTTGAGCATCTGCAACATCAGCTTTACAATGTAAAAAAGGTTTGTCAAGCAGAACAGAATTAAAATATTTTGCAGGAAAACAACAGAAGTATGTGTAATTACCCTGTAAACTTTGACCCTCGTCATTAGCTACAGGTTGATCAGTCCTACCAATAGAAAGTGGCTTGTCATTCTCCATCACCTGAGAGCTTTCGGCATCATTGTTTCTACTCAAAGAATCTAAGAAACCTTCTTGAATCATTTGTCCATCTTTCTGAGTGGGAGTTTTTTTATTGTTATCTGATAGACCAACATCAAATACAGATGTTTGTTCTGTGTCTATAAGAGGATCTTCACTATTGTGATCCTTTTTAGAACTGAGAAATTTGCCTGGCATCTTTTCATTAGCCTTGACTTCATAATCCCCAAAATTTGACTGTCCCTGTGGCAAGTCCTTTTCACCAAAGGAATCAAATTTTTCATTAACAGACACCTCAAGATTTTGCCGCTTCCTCTGTTGGTGCTTTGATCTATCCAGGTCAGCATTATGGTGCCAATACCGACAAGAGGCACCACGATAGCACTTGCCTCGAAGAAAATCAAAGCATTCTGGCATTCGAGACTTATCCCTTCGATTACTATCATGCCTGGACTCATGTGGTCGTCTCAAAACGGGGGACCTGCTCCTGCTTCTCCGTTTCCTTGGGGACCAGCTGCAATAGCAAACAATTACAATTACATGTTCTCGTGCATGTAGAGTTATCCAACATAGCATAGTTAACCACCAGGACAACCGCAACAAAAAAGCAGAGAAGATGTGTATACCTGCGAGATGTGCTTCGTCTCTCCCTTCTCTTTGGCCGGCTCCTCCTATCTACTGGAGATCGACTACGACTCAAGCTCCTGCTCCTGCTCCTTCTCCTATATTTACCTTTTCGATTGTACCTTTCAGCAGAACGCGAATCATCCGAATCACTGTCATTTGTTTTATCCCTCAGCAATCTCCCAAATTCATCTACTTCTAATGAAGCTGAAGCAGGTTCTTGTATGTTTTCCACATTTCCTTTGTCAGACCTATTACTTACTCCAATATTGTCAGATAAACTCACTAGATCTCGCTCCACCTGGAAAGCTTCTGTTGATGGAGCATCAGGAACTGATTCTTTCTTATCATTGTCCTCCTCAATAGTTTCACCACTGAGACCACTTGCAAGAGTATTTGGTGTAGCCATTTGTACTTCTCTTCGGTCTTTTTCACCCTCACCTGGAATTGTGGACCTCAGATTTGTCTCAAATTTGCTTTTGTTATCTGAAGATCCTGCTGGAGAAGCACTGCCAACGGCTGGTCTAACTGATTCAGAGCTTTCATCTGAAGAGTAGTCCTGAAGAAGTCTGAACGGGCTACCATTCTTTATAACTTGACCATCCAGATCTGTTGTCCCCGAACAAAGAAATTTCTCAGATGAAAAAACACTTGGTGGTGCACACATTTGCACATTCTGTGGCATAGCTAACTCCTTGTTGTCTTCTTGACTTAACATATCTGCTGACTGACCCATCCCTGTATCTTTGTCAGTATGGGTGATATCATCTGGAAACATCCAATAATAAAAAGAGGTGCTCAAGCATTGTCTTTTATCAGCCATAACTGGAAACATTCTTATGAAAAAAACAATATCAACAGAAAAAATAAAATTACAAAATCAAAACAAGTAAAACTTGAAAGCATCAATAAAGAATGGAAGTTAATGATAGATTCTTCTCTTAATGGACACTCTAGAAGCAAAGTCAGGGACCAACAGAAACAAACTGAATGCATAAATTGCTAAACCAACTAGCAGAAGCACACAGCGATCAACAGATAGCATGAACTTCTCTGAATGGCTTTTTCAGATATAAATTCAAAAAGTGACTCTTCAAAAGCTGCTATTAGTTCAACCAACCTTCCATTTCCATGTCTGAATCAGAATGTATGTCCACAGAGGTGGAAGCAATTGACCGTACATGATGCACTGAAGAATCTTCTTTCAAAAGCCTTGATGAATTGTCAGTGATTTCTTCTTGTGATCTATATTCCATGTCATATTTCTTCTTCAACCACTGAAAATATTCGTGTGCAATGGCAGTTTCACTTCCTGGCTCACCGCCAAAAAGAAACTTAAACTCTGAATTTCCAGATTCCTTTTGTCGAGCCATCTCTTCAAAACCAGGACCATTTTTCGCGATGAACTGGCATAAAACTTCAATCTTTTGTAAGACCTTTTCTTCTTTTGGCTTTATTGGAGGCGGAGGAAGACCAGACACCATACTACTATCTAGCAAAAATTTATCTCCTGCCTGAGAATTTACCACATTGCTGCCTTTATCTTCCCTGATGATGGTGTCTCCATATCTGGAAAATCCATGATCACCTCCATCTTGAGCTTCAACATCTCCTTCAGAATCAGCTGCTTTGCCAGTATTTTGGATGTGCATTTGAGAGGATAAAGTAGTGGGTAAAGATGATGCAGGTGGAAGGCAGCCAAAGGACGGTGGAGAGGGTTGCATGGGTGGCGGAGAAGTTGGTGGAGGTGGTGGGGGTGGTAGAGACACCGAAGACATGGGATTTTCTCCCGTGCTAGGAGTAGCAGATGAAGTTGGACCAGAAAGATCAGAACTTGGAACAGAGGGCAGAGGAACCTGTGCCCCCACTGGAAGAGTCTGAAAATTGGCCTGAGACCAGTAAGTTGTTTGCCCTTGTAGAGGTGGGGCAACTCTAGGAGGCAGTGGAGTAGCAATATGGTGTAAATTTGGGTTCCCTGCATATGCTGTATTGGGTGCATTTTGCTGAACATTCAAGTACGCTCTGGGCACTTGCAAGGCTCCGTGCATTGGCGGAGGAGGAGGTGGAGGCAAATGTACAGGTGCATGAACATAAGACTGATTGGTTGAATTTGGTGGAGGCCGGGGCATGTGCTCATAGTTCGGAATACCTGTCTGGACAAACTGACCCGAAGTAGTTGGTGGTCCAGGATATGTTCCTGCTTGAGGTTGGCCAGAAGATGGAGGGAGAAACCGGGGAGGAACATGCTGTTGGAAAGGATGCCTTACTGCTGACTGAAAACCTTGACCAAACTGAGAGCCAGGATTTCCCCGACCATACATCCTAGGCAACGAAGATTTCTTATAGCAAATATGCAGTTCCCAATAGGTACATCCTTATAAAAAGCTACACAAACCTGGAAAAGCAAAACTTCAACAAATCAGTACTCGAAACTAATCACTGCTTGCTTCCAAGAATAAAGGTTTTTTGATAAAAGGAACGCCTCAAAGCAATTCTCTTTTTGCCCCATTGAGGTGCAATCATAACAAATGATGCCCAGGTCATACATAGCCCCAATCAATCAGTCAGTTCACAAAAATCACATTAACTGGCGCCATCCCAATCTTCCTTGAGGTTAACTCTCCACATATGGCATTCTAGCAAATCAAGAACATCATTGTACAATAAATACATTGAATCCCTAGGCTCGTATCGAACAAGAACAGACCAAAACTCAGCTTTGGATATGAGACTAAACCCAAGAGACAGAAACTTGCAATAAAATCAAATACTTAACACGATTCAAGCGGACCTTTCAATACTCTATATACTGATAACTATTTCTTAGCTACTCTGTGGCAACATGATGGGTACAATAACGCTTCAAAATGCACATGTCTAGCACAAAATCAATTAGCCAAGCTAGGGTTTCGAATTCTCAAAAAATTTCTATGTTTCCTCCATCATTCAATCTCTCAATAACTGCATCACAAAAGCCCTAATTTTAATTTTGAAACATTGAGTGTAGGGTTTCTCATTGCTTACCAGATACGGAGAGAATTTTCAAGAAGGGGGCAGTGGCATGAATAGGAGTTGGGCCATTTTTCCGGGAACTTTTCAGAGTTTCAGTAATAGCAAAAGAGGTTTATTTTTGTTTATTGTTAAATCTTAAAACCCTAACTGCTTTTTCTTCTATTGTCTCATGTACTTTTTTTTTTTTTAAGGTAATTCGGGTCTGGATATAGCTCTGCGTGTGACAAACGGTGAGTGATTCCGCCCCTTTTGTATCTTTTCGTACTTAAGATGAGGGCTGCCTGTTTGCCAAAAATACTTAAATTTATTTACATATAAATACTTTACTCTATTTTATTTAAAATTCATTTTACCTATGGACATATTTTAACTAATTGTAACCAAATATATAAAATTTTATCGCTCTTACAAATATATTTTCAATGAAAATAACTCCTATTTGACAAAAGATTTTTCTTAAAACAAATTTCATCATAACTTTTTTCTCCTTTCACTTTCTTTTTTCAAAAATAATATTACCTTGATATTAAAAGCAAAAAAAGAAACTTTTAAATGGAAAATCAAGCCATATATAGTATATTCTATGCACTTAGGCTATTACGTAGAAATAAACTAGAATGACATTGCGATTTCAGATTTCATTCCCTTTCTCAATGTTTGGAAGCGTTTTTAAAAGCCGAATCGCAATTCGTTGGAATCAATGATTCTGACTTCTAAGGGGAATTCGATTTCGTTTTTTTCAAAGGCAAAATCACAATTCCATTCCACCCTTATTAATTATATACAGTGTAATTATTTTTTTGTCCTATCATGTATTTATATTTTGCATTTATTCCAAAAAAAAAAATTCTTGACAATTATATTTTTTAGCTATTCCATTCTATGTAATATTCTAAACATATGAATAGATTTGTTATTCCCAAATTCATTCCATTCCATTCAAATTCAATCAATTCCATTCAAAATCATTCTAGCATACCAAACATGATATAACAATGCTCAAACTGTGATAGAGGTAGCGGGTTGAAGAGATAAAAACAACTTAAAAACCTTACACCAATAAGTTAAAAGACAACTTAGGTTTCAATTTAGAATATGCACATCTATGATTTTTAATCAAATAATAAAGTATTCATCTCACCATCATTTGAATTGATTAATATAATAAGTATTTATGTGTCTGTTTGGATTATCTTATTTCCATCTTGTTAATAGTATAATACAGCCATCGATCCATTTGGTCTCCTTAGTCACAAGACCCCATAACATCGGTAGGTCTAGGAATGGCCTACCACTCGTAAGGTCCCAACCTCTTAGGTAGGTAACGAGACCTATGGCTCCACAAAGGAACATTGTGCAAGGCTTCCCCTCGAACCCTCACCTCGAAAGGACCATTGAACTCATATGCTCAGCTAATCATCGAACTTGACCTCACAGTCTCATAATCTCCAGTCAATATAAGCGGTCCAATTACACCCCATTACCGGGGGTACATCATCAACTCGATCACACTTTACGAAACCACTACTCTCAAACTCCGATATCACTACCACCTCGGATGCCAGGTTAGCTGTCAGGAGGAAATTCACCTTAGTATAACTCTAAACACTACAAATACCCCCTTTCCCCTTTGGGAAAGAGGAGGAGGAGGAGGAAAAAAAGCGCACAAAGAGAAAAAAGGAGAGTCTGCCTTATATTTTCATGGATATATTATTCTTACCCATAAACTGACTTAAGCATCGGAGTGGCCATATCGGGCAATCCCCTTGGTGCCCCTCTAACCATTTTCTTTGGGTTTATAGGAGCTAACTCAACCGACCTAGATCAGCTCGCGCAGCATTCTGGCACCATCTGTAGGAGGATAAACTTTATAAAACCCCTTTTTTCCTGCTAAAGCATTTCAAAAACCCATGAACCACCGCTACGAAATTAAACTTTCCATAATAAGAATCAAATTAATCTTGCCCCCACGCAGCTTGGGACTATCCTAATATGTGATGGCGGCACCTCTGAACCAGCACATGACAACCAACTAGCAGCCGCAGATGACAGCCTTTTGGACCCAACGAGCATCCTGAAGTTAGAAAACTTATGCAAGCAACTTGAGCACAAGAATAAGGAAAACGAGTGCTCTAATGCTCTCCTCCAAGCTAAGATCACAGAGTTATAGGGTTTGAAGGACCTACTAAGTTTGATTCTTACTCCAATGTGCAACGGAGCGCCTCTCCAACCCAACTGCAATCCACGCCCAAAGGGGAGCCAACTAAAAGAGACCATTGGCGTACCACGACACCCCTACGAGCTAACGCCCCCACTAGGAAGTAGTCCTATAGTTTGAATCCACACCCAAATGAATATTAAAAACCCGATGCTCCCAAAAGCCCAGTAAGGGCTACTCAAGGTGTCTCGCAAAGATGCACGACATCACAACACTCGACTCAGGTTACCTCAAGATACTGAGTAAAGGACGAGCTACATGCCAAGGCAGGGGTTGCAGGTCCCGGCTCAACCCAAGCTCGTAGGGACAATGCGCATACCTTTGTTGTTAAGGATACCCAGCTCAGTAATAATAAGGAACACGCGCTTGAAGAAATCAAAGACATGATGAGAAGATTGTTGACCATTAGAGAAGCTTCTAGGGATGAACCCGCCGCTAAAACACTCCCGGGCAAGACGTTCTTTGCAGCCGAAGTTCAATCCGAGTTGCTCTTAACCAAAGCTCGAGTACCTACCCTAGAATCCTACGACAGGTTGACTGATCTAGAAGATCACATCACTTAGTTCTAGTCTACCATAGCAATACATTCTCATATGCAATATGGTGTAAGACTTTTCCTACCACATTTCAAGGAGCAACCTAGGTATGGTTCAATAGACTCGAGTTAAATACCATAGCCTCATTCTCTTAGCTCAGCGAACTCTTTGCAGTGCACTTCATGGCCACTAAGCCTCCGGAGAAAAATGACTCATATCTTTATACGATGCGACAAAGGCGAGTTGAACCCTTAAGAGGTTACCTGGCAAGGTTCAACAAAACATGCTTAAAGGTCCCAAACCTCAACCAGAGAGTATCCTTAGAGGCTATCAAATAAGAAGTCATCACAAATAACTCGCTCTTCGACTCCATTTCGAAATGCCAACTCACTATGCTTGAACAAGTGAAGGCACAAAAATATATTCTCTAAGAGGACACTAGGAATGATAGAAGGGAAACTAAAGCAAGGGTCAAGCTGCCTCGGACTGAAAATAATCTACTTCGAGACAAAGGAAGACAAAAGGACTGTCGCAACTTCAATCGAGCTTATGCACATTAGGGTTACAGGGATGATGACAAATGGAAACTCTTCCTAATGTATGATGAGTTCACGCCCTTAAAGTTACCCATCCACGATGTGTTCTTCGAAATAAGGAACTAGGGCCTACTGCCGCCGCCACTCCAATGAGGTTGGGCTTGAGAAGAAAAGACTCGAAAAAATGTTGCAAGTATCATTGCAATCGTGGGCACGATAAAAAGGATTATTGGCAACTTAAAAGTGCCATAGAGGACACCATCTGGCGTGGCTGGCTTAAGTAGTATATTGACCATGATCTAAAGCCTGAGCCACTTGCATAGAAACATATGACTGAGGAGCAACAGAAAGCCGCTAACGCCTGAGATCAACCAGACCGATCATAACCCCACAAACAATACCATGGCAAGATCAATACTATCATAAGCGGATCACTGACCTCAACAAGAGCAGAGCTACCACCCGGTCTAAGCTCGTAGTGATGAGCCTAGAATCTAAAAGGACTAAGGTCGACACCACTATCTCCTTTTCAAACGAAGATTATGAAAAGGTCTAAACCCCTCACCAAGATGCCCTAGTGATCTCGACCCACATTTCGGGCTGGAAAGTCAAGAAGGTATTGATCAACACAGAAAGCAACACTGACATTCTCTTCAACCAAGTATATGAATAGATGAAACATCAGTTGAAACCAAAGTTAAGGCTTTATGATCACAAGCTATATGGTTTTGGATAACTGGCTTATCTGACCTCGTGGGATCATAACCTTACCCTTTAAGCTCGACGAAGAGTCATGCAGCATCATGCACTAAATAGATTTTCTTGTAGTGAACTATTAGTCCCCCTACAATGCCATATTAAGAAGGGCCATGCAGCCGATTTTTGACATGATCGTTTCCCAACCCCACCTCAAAGCCAATTTCTCAACCCCAGCTACGATAGGGATATGTCGATGAGATCAGGAACAATCTCAACAGTTTTACATCATGACCCTAAAGGGACACTATGTCTGCATCATATATACAAAACCAGATAATGGATCTAAGTATCGAGGTGAGCCAGCCAAGCTCATAGAAGAAGTCGTGTTAGACAATGACCCCAAACATACCACAAAAGTTGGAAAATCGATTCCCCCTAACATATGGGAGAACTTGATCACGTTCTTGTGAGTGAATAAAGATGCCTTCACAGGGTTGTCCTCTAACATGACAAGCATAAGCCCGAGCGTGATCACAAACTAGTTGAACATCAACAATACCTGCAAGCCAGTTCACCATAAAATCAGAAACTTGGCCCCAGAGAGACAAGCTACCATCAAAGAAGAGGTCCAGAAGCTACTCTAAGCAGGATTCATCGGGGAAGAAAAATACCCTACTTAGCTAGCCAATGTGTTCCGAGTCAAGAAACCCAGTGGGAAATGGCGGATGTGCGTCAATTACACTGATATAAACTAACGTGCTCGAAAGATCGCTTCTCGCTGCCACGGATTGACTAACTCATGGACAATATTATGGGTCATGAGCTACTAAGTTTCATAGATGCCTTCTTGAGTTACAACTAAATTGAAATGAATAAAATCGACGAGATCCATACCTCCTTCATCGCATCATTCGACACGTACTACTACAAAATTATGCCATTCAGACTAAAGAATGCTGGCACCACCTTCCAAAGGCTGGTCACCAAGGTTTTTAAAACCTCAAATAGGTCGCAAAATGGAAGTCTATGTTGACGATACAATTGTGAAAAGTAAATGAGTAGAGGCTTACCTATAGGACCTCCAAGGAATCTTTGATCGACTTCGCTTCTATAATTTAAAGCTCAACCCGTAGAAGAGCGCATTTAACACATCATCAAGAAAATTCTTAAGCTATGTAGTGTCTCAAAGAAGGATTGAAGCCAATCTTAACAAGATCCAAGCGATCTTGATAATGACATCGCCTACATTAATCAAGCAAGTGCAACAGGTCACCATTAAGATAACAATGCTAAGCAGATTCCTTCCTAGGAGCGCTAATAGATACTCAAAGTTCTTTAAATCCTCCAAAAACCCTATCAAATTGAATGAATAGAAAAATCACAACAAACCTTCGACGAGCTCAAGTAGTTCCTAACAAAAGCTACATTGTCCCGCTCCAAGGTGAGGTCCTATATCTTTACCTCGTAGTGAGCGACAAAGCTCTCTCATCTGTCTTAACATGGGCAAAAGGATAACAACACCGATTGGTATATTACATCAACCATATCCTGCAAAGACTAGAACAAAGATATACCAAACTAGAAAAGTTTACCTTGGTGGTGGTAATATCCATATGTCGACTACATTCGTATTTCCAGGAGTACCAGTTCGTTGCCTTCACAGATGTACAAATAAGGATAATCCTCTGAAAGCACGACGTCTCCTAAAGAATGATGAAGTATGCAATCGAACTTAGCAACTATAGAGTGCAATACCAACCTCGGGATGCTAGGACTCCCAACTATGTGGCCAAAGGCCTCTATAAGGCAAAGAATAAAGAAATGGCTTAATATTTAAAAGAGATTCGATCTCTCGTTGATTAGCTTTCCAAGCTCACCCTTATAATAGTTCTTGACATAGGAAAGATCGAAGAAAAAATCTTCATTGAGTTCATGCCCAAGAAATCTACCATTACAAAGCCCCCTGAGGTACTAGATTTGCAATAGGCAGTTCCGCTCGAGCTGGATGACACCAGTTGAGGGTACCTCAAGGATAGTACCCTACCTTCGGATAAAATAGAAGTTAAGAAATTGATGTAAAGATCAGCCAATCACGCCCTGATTAATGGGGTCCTATACAAAAGGGGCTTCAGTTTCCCTCTCCTATAATGTTTGCACCCAAAAGAAGGAGAGCATATCATAGAAGAACTTCACACTAGGAAGTGCAGAAACCACGTCAAAGCCCAATCGTTGCACGCCCGATTCATGTGAGGTGGCTACTTTTGGCCAACAATGAAAGCTAATGCAAAGGAGTTCGTCATGATGCAAGCATTGTCAAAAGATTGCCCCCATTAACTATGCCCCAAGTATCGACCTACTCTGCCTCACCAACCTATAGCCATTTACCATGTAGGGATATTTTGAGTGGTTTGAGCTGTGTATGGTTATAAAAACCCATTTTAAAAGAACAACTCGAAATGGAAGCTTTCGAAATTTGTAAAACTAAATAGTTTTGTCCAACTTTGGTTAGCAATCACCAACAATAAGGCAAGCGTAACCTCTGAAGTAGTATAGAAAGAAGTAGGTTGAATTCCAAGAGAAATCAGTGGCATTTATCATACTCACATTTCATCCATTATCTAGCTAAAGAAGAATTTAGCAAATCATAATGAAAACAGAAGTTATGTTAATATTAATAATATTCATAAATGTCCTTTGAGCAAAATTTACAGATTGGTTTGCAACAATGCAAGATGATAGCCCAGGATTTGCTTCCCCAACTCCTTATCATGTGATTTTTTAATACAAAACTCAAAGAAATAGTTGTTTGCTGGAGTATTTGCACTGCCAGATTCACCGAGGTAAACTAAAACCTCTCTTAAGATCAGTAGTTATAGATCTAAACCAGATAGCTGGAATCCCCAAGCTATCATCGGCCTCAATCCGCATAAAATTAAAGAATCCTTTATTTTTAAAGCCAACTCAATGAATTTCAAAACAAGTAACAAAAAGTCTTCACCCACCCTCTCTCGAGATATTTAGGATCGACTCTATTAGTAGCCACAAATCTATTCAAAAGAATGACCTATAAGCTTATTTAGTTGAAATCAAACATGAATCTAACTCGTGCACCATGCAATTAGATCTACAGAATTAAAATCAAGCTACTAATTACAAACACCCAGTCAATATTGAATTGAAAGCGCATTTGAAATCACATGAATCGAGATTCTTATTCATAAACCCTAAGTTGTAGGAAATTATTTCTCTATTGATTTAGAAATTACAAACATGATTTGAAGAAATAATATGAAATTAATTAAAGAATATTAGAATTCAGAATAGAGTCTTGCAGAAATTACAAATAATGGGTTAAAATGATTTTACTAAGAAAACTTTGAGATTTTTTAATGCAAGAAGAACATAATTCTTTCGCTCCATAAATTCTCTCACTACACTATGTTTGTACTATTCTATTGTACGCATACTATACATCGTGGTTATTACAACGTTGTACATGCTTATTTATAAGACGATGGCATATAAATAATGAAAATTTTTATTGCTGACGTGACAGATTCTTTATAATGGAATGAAAATTCTTTATCTATGCATGTGTCTATATCGAGTGCTCAAACAATCGCTCATCGAAGGGTAAGCCGATTTCTCAGGTGCTGCACTAAAAATAGGGCTCGACTTTAGCTGGTAAAACACTGTCGTTTCTATCAGTTCTTCCATCTAGAGCTAATATGAGTGCTTCAAGGGCTCGATGCTTTAATAATTTAAGGCACGACGTAAGTAGGGCAAAGGTCTATATTTCACTTCAGCAACTATCGTGGGTCAGATTTAGGCCTTGATATTGAGGTGCAACAGAAGCTTTCTTCAAGTTTGGCTCGATCTTCTCAAAACAAGTGTCAAAAGTCACGTCAAAAGCTAAATTCAGGACATGACAAACCAATTTTTACTTGTTTTGCCTTGCATTTTAGCCTTGATAAGTTTTATTTAGGGTACGATAGTTTTGTTCTTCACTTTTGCTGGTGTTTTTTGCTCCAAATTTAATTAAAAACACTTTGATTCTTCTTCTTTTGATTCAAGAAGCTAACAAACAATAATTTAACGTTAAAAGCACCAGATTCATGGGAATTTAATTAAAAACTCACCAAAATAAACCCAAATTCCTATGAAAAGAATAGAGTAAATTTAACTTATTAGGGGATTAGATATCTTGGGCCTATTTCCTCCATCTACCGTTTAGAGGAAGTTCATAACAGTTGGCTGTGATTACTTCACAAAATAGGTAAAAGTTGAGGCAATAGCAAAGATCATGGACAAAAACATCCTACAATTCATCTACACAAAATCATAGTCAAGTTCAGAGTCCCACACTCTATATTCATGGACAATGGGAAGTAATTCAACGCTAAGAGGATCAAGGAGTTCTGCGTCGTATACCATATCACTCCATACTACACTTCGATTGCACACCCTAGAGCCAATGGCTAGGTTGAAGCAATCAACAAGACAATCATGCAAAGCCTGAAGGCCAAGGTAGAACGTTAAAGCAGCAAGTGGGTCGACAAGCTACCCAATATCCTATAGGGATACTGCATTACTTGATGAACCCCGATAGATGAAATCCCTTTCCATCTAGCTTTCAGATCAAAAGCTATCCTACTTATGGAGCTAAAACTACCAAACATTTGAACTCAGTCCTACAGTAAATTAATCAATGAAGTCAACCTTCAAGCAGAGCTCAATGCCATAGAAAAGGCATGAGACACTATGAGTAAAAAGGTTGCCACCTATCAGCAGAGGGTAGCTCGGTATTATGCAAGAAAGTCAGGCATAAACTCTTTCTTCCTGGTAACCTCGTTTGCAAAAAGTTAGAGGCAATGGGATCAAAAGAAGCCCAAGGAAAACTTGCCTTGAAATGGAGTGTATAACCTCGAAACACTTGATGGCGAGCTGATTCCCTAGACTTAGAACGCAAAAAACTTGAGAAAATTCTTTAAATAGTTGCAACTTGCTTATATTTAGTATGTGAACATAAGAATCATGAATGAAATGAAGATTCTACGATTAAGAATACGCCCCAATGACCTCTCTCTTATGTATCCAACCACTAAACCGCAAAAGATGTTTAGCAGCGACCTTGGGAGTTTAAAGAACTCTATCCCCTCGTGTTGAAAGACCTCGGGCAGCTCCCTCTTGAGTGTAACTCTCATCGTAAGCTCGAGTAACTCCCTCTTCGGGTAACTCCCCTTAAGAACTCATGTAACTCCCTCTTTAGGGTAACTCCCCTTGTGAACTCAGGTAACTTCCTCTCACGAGTAACTCCCCTCAAGAACTCGGGTAGCTCCCTCTTAAGGGAATTCTCTCTTATAGGTAGCTCCCCTCATAAGCTTGGGCAACCCCTTCTTATGGGTAACTCCCATCAAGAGCTCAAATAACTCCCTCTTAAGGCAAAAATTCCCCTCGTAAGCTCGGGTAACTCTCTCTTAGGGGTAGCTCCCCTCAAAAGCTCGAGTATCTCCCTCTTAAGGGTAATTCTCCTTGTAGGCTTCGGTAACTCTCTTTTAAGGGTAAATCCCCTCGTGAGCTCGGGCAACTCCCTCTTAAGTATAACTCCTCTCAAGAGCTCAGGTAACTCCTTCTCGAGAGTAACTCCCCTTGTGACCATGGATTACTACCTTTCAAGGACAACTCTCCTCGAAATGCCCAAGTAGAGTCAGAAAAAAAAAAAACAAACAAACAAAAAAATAAAAGGAGGGACATCAATAGAACAAATTCTAAGCAAAGAAATAGCTTTTATTGATTTGAAAGAAATTAGTACAGTAGTTTTGACTGGCATTTCGACCAAGGAATATAAAGTAAAGTTTTCACAAGTACAAACTTCTTTAGGCTAAACATAACTTCGAGCTAAAAGACTCCAGAAAAGATTTGAACCTTAAATTGGAGGAGTTCTCCTATATCTAGCCAACCATAACTTGAAAACGTGTATTCAAGCTAAACATGACTACACCTCTTCAACCTTCCAAGCGCGAACCTAAGCTCATCCATTAACCTCTAGAATGACAATGAATCTCAACTGAATGAGAACTCAGAATGATCTGGAGAACTGAGGTTGAAGCCAATCCCCTCAGTGAGCCCATGCCCAATAAGCCATCAAGAGATCGGGCTCAAAGGGGAGAACATGCCCCTCTATCCCTGATGATCTCCACTAGCCATGCAAATGGCCAAGATAAGGGATCGAGGTAGTAGGAGAAAGGGTCGAAAGGCCACTCCACGACAACCTTGACCACAAGGAGCACCCCTAAGACCTAGATTGTTAAGGGAGGATGAGCCCTTGCTCATCTGCAACATATTACCGTAGTCACCACGACCACTCCACCAAGTAATAGACCTTGGCAACCTTGATCTAAGAACAGCAAAAGAGAAGCATGACCTTAGATCAAGCGGCCGAGGCAGTAATGGGAAATGGGCCTCGAGCAATACGCTCGACCCACTACACGACCCTGGTAATAGACCTACATAAACAGGGACCGTAGGTCTTTTGACCCATTTAAATAGAGACATTAGAGCATCAACGGCACCACGCAACCTGCAATCTTCAAGGGCTAGACCATTCAACCTGAAGTAGTTAATGGAAAGAAGGTTCATGGTTTGTCAAACACTTCGAAAACGAAGGGTGAATGGGAAAATTTAGATTTATGAAGCAAAATAAAAGAAGTAAACTGGGTTCATGGGGAAATGGTCTACCTGCCAGCACTACTTATAGGCAACAAAACTCTACCAGAACTTGTATTAAATGCTACTAAATCTTAAGAATCCTAAGTTCAGCTTGCCCCAGCCATCCAATGATGCCTGGGGAATCTATGAACATCACAGAAAAAAAAAAAAAAATTTTTCAGCACATGCTATCTCCTCTTCAGAGCAACATCATTCACTATAGAAAGTTGTTCCAACAACCTACTATCAGCTTAGGAGCTAAACGAGAAACGAAGACCCTAAGAAAAGTGAAATCAACATGGTTGACCGTGCCAAATACACAGTGAAAGTGTCAAAGATAAGTACAGTCACAGATAGAAAGAAACTACTTATATATTAATAAGATAAAGTACATTCGCTCAAAAGAAAAAGAGATTACAAGAGGCTTCCAATAGACCACTAGACTACACGAGCTGGTGACAAAGCCCATAAAAAAAAAAGAGAAAGAGAAAGAGAAAGAAAAGAAAAGAAAAGAAAGAAGTAGTGGCTATTTGGAAGATAAGATCAATTAGCTCTATAGTCGCCAAAAATCTCTTCACTTGTCACCAACTGAGGAGTAATAAGGACCTCTTCAACCTCGCCTTCAGCTCGAAGCTCCACCACAACTATATTGTCAACAGTCACCGTTCTCATGAAATATTGATTGGATCCCTGAGTCACGACTACAACAACACCCTTACCCCGCTCAGTCTCCTAAATCTCATCAACAGTAGAAACCTCATCTTGGTTTGCCCCAGCCATAGCATCAACTTCAACTTCACCCTATTCAGCTCCTTTTCCATCATCTTCCTCGTTGTTATTAGAGGCCTGTGTAAGAGCCTCCCCCAAATGAGTAGCCAGAAAACCTGGGTCCAAGTTTGTATACCTCTCCAATACCTCATTTCTTATTAGCTTGGTGGTATCAGTAACGAGCTTTACCTGGACCCGTTTCCACTTATCGCTCTTAAAGAACTCCCTCAAAATCAGTTTCTTCATCGCCTCTATAATAAGTTGACTACTCTTCAGGTCCTTCACATGGGTCTGTAGCAAAAATAAGGAAATAATGAAGTTAAAATATGAGTAACGATGGTTAATCACGCACCAACTAATTTACATGACCCCACCTTTAACCTCTCTCGCTCCAAGTTGGATGATTGAACGCTTTCCTTCAGCTTACTGATCTCTAAAGTGGCGAGCTTGAGCTCTCGCTTCTACCTCACATGAACCAACTAGGCATCACTCAACTAACGAGACAACTTATCCTACTCCTTTCTCACACCCCTCCAATTATCCTCATATTCGTCATTTGCCGCCTCAACAAGAGACAGCCTCCTCTTTACCTCGAGTACATCAACTTAATTGTGTAAAATTTTATCTTCTGTCTCCTTGCATAGCTTTTTTATGTTCATCTGTTCATGCAAGTAGCTTGTTCTTGCATCTTATCTCGCTTTGGTCGACCTCGACGAGCTCCTTCTCTAAGCTCACCATCAATGCCATAAGCTTATCTAAACCATAAACAAAAGAAACAATGATCAACTGACAACAATTGGAAGTTTGATAAAAAGAAAGAAAAAAGAAACACAACGTACCACTCCACACTTCCCCCTCAATACCCTAAGGCTTCAGTAGTCAACACTAAGGCCTGACAACAAACAAACGGAAAATCCAAATAGTCAAGAAGTGACCAGCAAATAAACAAACTTTATGAGGAAATTGTCAGACTCACCTCATACATCTTCCTTGCGGAAAAGTCTACGGCCAGGTCTACTGATGGCAACTCACCATAAAAGGACCTCACTTTCTTCTTATCCTCCAAACAAGCTATCTCCTTGAAGGAAGACCACTCAACAGGTACATCACTCCACTTCAGAGCCCTTCCCTTGACAAAGTCAATAGGTTCATTAGGAACTGCTCTCCCGTGCTAACTCCTATGACCCCTAACTATGGCTTAATCACCCTAGGCATTATTGCTACTCCCAGCAGCCTCTACCACAAGGTATGTCACATTGCGGGCTTGAACTAGTATAGGGGAGTGCCTAGCCGGACTCTACTCCTCATGTGACTTCACACGACAAGAAGGCCCCAACAAGCGGACATTAAGGTTAACACCTCCAATCTCAACAGTGATACCTCTGACATTGGCAATAGTATCCCTTGACATCGATAATAGTACCTTAGACCTCGGCAATAATGCCACTCTGGGCTTTGCGCACTCAAATCAACAATTGGAGTACCATCCTTAGCAGCTCATTGCTTGTTCTTAATAAGACACTCCTCACCGGCTTCTTTCTTCTTGATCAAAGCCTTCTTCATCTTCTTTGATGGACCAACAAGAATAGCACCAATGTCCATCACCAGCATCTCAGGCTCTGAAAAGAAATAATAAGAAGGAGAAGTCAGCAATAAAGGAAAAACACTTGCCTAGTTGAGCTCACCATTTAGAAAATCTCGAAGCCTCCTCACAACGTCATTTCTGCAGAGTTCGACTCAATAGGTGATTAGGGAGAGAGAGAGAGGGGAGCCACAATCACATGAAGAATCAAGCCATACCTCCATCAGCAATTGGCTTCCTACTCAACAAATTCATCACTATAAGTGTAGCATTATAAGGCTTTCCAACTTGTATGTCCAGAGCTTCTTGCAACTCCTTTAGTCTCCTGGAATCATAAGACATTAACTTTGGTGGCTTCTCCCATCAGATGAGCTCACACCAATCCACAAGAGGTCGAAACCCCATTGCATGCCTTCTTCTAACCTGACTATCCAAAACTCACTCTTCCAGTCAAACGCATTTGAGTTGGTGAGGCCGATGAGGAGCTAGGGACTTTTAGGCTAATTAACAAGATACCACCACCCCTCCTTGGACCTTTTATATAGAAAAAAACTACTAAAACAAAATCAAGATAGATCGCACTATGGTACTAAGGCAAACGACTTCAAAGGCCACCAATATCTATCAGGCATTAGGTAGTAAATAAGCCGGGCATAATTGATGGTATTAGAAGAACTCCTTCTAAGAAAAGGAGAGAAAGGCATCATCAAGCCAAACTCGAAAGCCTTTTTATATAAGGTAAAACCGCTGACTACCAAGAAGACATACTTGATCTAACCTCATAGGCATAACGACCTCCCAATCTTGTGGAGCACCTCACATTACTGTTTGACATATGGCCCTGTGGGCCTCCTTAGAGAGCTTGCAGTAGATCCCATCGAGACTGTCATCTCGAACCGCCTCTATATGTAAAGGGGCAGCGACCCCCTTCTCCAGACCATCGAAAGGATACTTATCTACAGTGTGTTGATAGATCAAGTTGGCCAGTTCTGCATAAGAACGCATGTTTGAAATGCCTTGTTTCCTCATCGATGACATCAAGACTTCATCATACCTCTCTTCATAGCCGCTTATAGAAGTCGAATTACCACTCTTCGACCTTGGACCACCACCTAAGTCCTAGCCCTCCGACCTTGACACAGTCTCTCTCTCTTCTCTCCTTACCTTGTTTGCAAATCATTGTTCCTTACTGTCAGAACTGTGTAAAAGATATTGGGTGCTGGAGTTACTTGAGCTTGACATCGCTGAAATCTTAAGTGGGCAAAAATGTCAAAAAGGCACTAAGAATATAAAACGCCAATTCTCTTAACAAAGTATGAAAGTGTTGTGAAAAAATCCCTATGAAGCATAGGTATTTATAAAGAAGTAGGGGAGATGTAAAGGCTCAAGGGCCTTAGAACATGTAAGCAAACTTCAAGGGCTCTTACATCACGACCAACGAACACAGCCATCAAGTCCTAGGGAATAATTATTATTAAGGCCTTCCAGATCACCAAAGCCTCTTGGGAAAACTACACGATTTTAGCCATAACAAAACATGCGAAGCATGATATGTCAGGAAGGTCCAGCAAGAAGTCAAATGGTCTTTACCGCAAAATACTTGTGACGTGGGGGATATAGCTCAAATGAGAAACGTAGCTTGCCCACAATGGGTAACAGCTACCTCGGACCAACGACCTCATAAGCCACACTCTCTCTTTGTTCTCCTACAATGAGAATGGGAGGACAAATGTTGATGGTGGAATACAACCATTGGTCCACTTGGTTTCTTGGGCCACGAAACCTTATAACGTCGATAGGCCTAAGAAGGGCCGCCACCCACGAGGTCCCGACCTCTTAGGTAAGTAATGAGACCCACAGCTCCATAAAGGAACATCGCACAAGTCCTCCACATTAACCCTCAGCTCGGGAGGGCTGCCAACCTCGTAAGCTCGGCTAACCAGTGAGCTCGGCTTCGAGGCCTCATAATCTCCTATTAATGTAAGCACTCCAGTCACACCTTGTGACCTGGAAGGGGGGGGAGGGGGTGTGACATTGCCAGCTCAGCTACACTTCGAGAAACCACTACTCTCCAGCTCGAGTATCTCTATCACCTCAAATATTAGGTCAGCTGCTACGAGGAAATCCGATTTGATATGACCCTAAACACTATAAATACCCTATTTCCCTTCTAGGAAAGAGGAGAATGAAGAAAAAAAAGACTCAAAGAGAAAAAAATGACAGTTTACCTTATATCTTCACAGATACATTATTCTTACCCATGGACTAACTTAAGCATCAGAGCAGTGCTAGGCAACCTTCCGACACTTCTCTAGCTATTTTTCTCTATGTTTGCAGGAGTTAACTCTACCAGCCTATATTAGCTCATGCAACACATTTGTATCTTATTTGTATCTGCTCTGCATTTGCACCTAGTCTGTTTGATGTGTTTATAAGTAAAAACTGTTTGTTTTTATCTATATTTATTTCTTGACAAATATTTTATTTGAAAATTACAAAAATAACGTACCAAAAAGACCAAAAGAAGACAAGCTAAACACATCTTAAATAGTTTAATTAATATACATATAAATATGAATATTTCATTAACTCACTAGACCATCTCTATAAAAAATGGAAAAAGAAAAGAGCAAAATTATATATTTTTTTTATGTGTTTGGAATTAGATGGAGTAGAAATTGTTTTGAAAAGAATTGATTGAAATGGCTGTAATATGTATTTGGAATAGATGTCCTCATAATTAATGTAAATTATAAGTATGTGATAATATATGAGATTAATTAAACTACATATAATGAATGAATTCGTAATGATTCCCACTTATAAAAATGCATCTAGATAAATAGACATAAGTAAATAGAATAGAATTGCAATTCATCAATTCATATTTACAAAACATGGGATAAGAGTTTTTAGATTCCATCATTCTTATCATTTAAAATTAATCAAATATACTTCACCACTATACTAATATTTATTGCAACTAATTAATAAGAATTTTACGAAAATATTTTATTTAAATTTAGCAAAAAAAAAAAATTATATTTATATGTATAAAATTTAGGCTCTATAGATAGTAATCAAGGATTATAAGTGATTATAATGAGATAGATAGTTATAGTTATTTGGATGTACAATTTATTATCCTACATCATTGATAGTAAGCCATAGGACTTTGATGTATTTTTGTCACTTTTCCATTAATTAACTTTTGAAATTAAATCATTTTATTTATAAAGAGAAAGGTTTAAGAGTAATATCTGGTAATTTCAAACAATGTTGTTAGACTCAAACTGGGTGTGGACCAAGATATACTAGGAGGTTAGCGGTCAAGGGGTTAAACCAGGTTTAACCAAGGATCGAATCGGGGTCGATGAAAAATGAATTTTTATGTTAAATCCTAACTATTAAAAAATAAAAAAGCAAATAAATGAAATTTACCTTGTCAAATCCATCATTAAATTGAAATCCACATTGTACGTATTAAAAAAAAGACAAAGTACTATACACTAAGATATTAATTAAACCTTTAATCAATGCCATCCTTATCTTCATTTGATTTAATGGCATGCATAAAGTTGTCTCCATCTACAATTGCATCCAAATCAACCTCTTTATCAATCTTTGTATCATCTAGAAGAAAAGGTGAAAAAAAAAAGAGAATACCAAGTAGTAAGTATAATATTCAACGAACGCATACAAAATTAATAATTTAGAGATGGATGAGTAACCTTTAGTCAAACCATCAGTTGTTACAAGGGTAGCATCATCTTCATAAATTGCTTGTTTGATAATCCCATCAAAATTAAGTTCAAGAGGTAAATCTTCTTCTTCTTCAATTATCCAAAAGTCCATCTTATCAATGCAATCAAAATCTATTGGATCATAACTTTTCTTTTTATATTGATGCCTATAAATAAGTAATTATCAAAGGAAAAAAATTTTAAAAATACATAAAATGAACTATTCTTAGTCAAAATAATTCACATACCTATTCTTTAAACATAAATTAAAGTTCACATAAACAAGATCATTAAGCCTTTGGTACTTTAATTCATTTCTTCTTTGTGTGAATGCGCTTAAAGAAACTCTAATCACGCTCACATCCAAAAGCAGAAGCCGTTTGACTTAATATTCAAATAGCAATATTTTGCAACGTAGAAGCACTATGACCTAAAAACCTCTACCAATCATCTACAATTCAAAAAAGCAAGTCAAATAACTATGAAAAATAAACATTAACATTAATTTTGCTTGTAGTATTCATGGTCACTTACCTAGTTATGATGATTTAATAGATTTGATAGCTATTTCCCAACCAAAACCCTATCTCCTTTCACGATACAATTTCATGTCTTTAATTACAACTATGCTATCACCCCAAATGCTTTTTTCCTTTAGCACATCATATAAGCCTTGCATAATTTCTATAGTTTCTTCAAATGTATCATCATACATAAAGGCTGGATTCAAGAAATAAGCTGCAGCATGTAGAACACGATAAAAATGCTTGTCCCACCTTTAATAAGCAATTTTGACATAAGAACTATACAATCTTTGTCTATTTTTAAAAACTGATATAATCCCCTTATGAATCTTAGAAAACCCTTCATAAATAGCAAAAAGAGAAGGCTTTCATCAACATCCACAATACGAAAGAGCTTCCCAATGGGAGCTATGACTTTCACCATAGTCTTCCTAAAATGATGTGTCTAATACAATAGCAGTAAAAGCTTTTCCAGCAACACATTTTGAAAGCCTATGACTTGTGAAATACGTACTTGATGCCAAAGCTTGCAAGTCATACTTATATTTAAAGATACATTTCAAAGTAATAAAAGTGGTGGCAAATCGAGTTACTACTAGATGAACAATTTTTTTCCAACCATCTCTTTTTCTCAGCCAAGACAACAAGTGAATATGGTTATAAACAAATATAGTTACCTTGGAAGCATGCTTTGCAAGCTCATCTACATGATCCAATTTGCTAATATCTTTTAACATCAAATTCAAGTAATGTACAACAAAAGGAGACCAATATATATGATCGTACCTCTTTTGTAATGATGTCCCAGCTACAACATAGTTACCTGCATTGTCAATCACTCTATACACCACATTAGAAGGCCCAACCCACTCAACTATTTCTGAAAAACATATTTTACAAGTTATTATCATCCTTTATGATATGAAATGCATCAATGGACTTCACAAACATCACCCCAGCAGGATAATACACTAGAAAATTAATGCGGGTCCTTTGTCTTTGATTAGTCCAACCATCAGTCATACATCCTGATTTAGCTTAATTGCTTATGTCAATGAGCAATTGGAACTCCTTTTTACAATCTCCTAGTAACTGAATACGCATGGTATGATAAGATGGTCCCTTATATCTAGTACCAATCGCAATAATAGCATCCCATGAAAGTTGAAAATAAGGTGACTTCAAAGCATTGAAAGGTATACATGCATCAAAAAACCATCTAGCAAATGCCATATGTGCCCTTTGAACTACTTGCTTACCAGCAAATGCACTCTCTATACCTGATTAGGATAATGGAGGATTGTTCTTAGTCACATATTTATCTATTCCAACCTTTCTTTTTTGTTTTATGGCATTGATGGAATTTCCAACTCTTCTACTTCAACCTCAGCTTCACCATCTTCAATTTGAGTATATTGAACTTCATCGAAATGCTAACATATCTTCTTGAATCTCACTTGGTACTTTTTTATAAGATGCAATGTTGCCACGAATCACAGCTAAATGATATTTCATCTTATTGATCCCTCCACCTGCATACCTAGATCCACAATAAAGGCATGTGAACACTGTCTTCCCTTTCTCATCAGTAGATGAGATAAAATGCTTGCAAGCAATCATTCTTTGTACGAATTGATGAGGACGATTGACTGCTTGCCACGTCTCTTTTTCAATAACATTTTTCTTTTGTAAAAAAAGAAAAAAAAAAGACAATTCATAATAAGTTAAGGTAACAAGGTAATTAGTCAAGATATGAGAATAATGAACTTGTTAATGATTTTGATATGAATAAAAGTGATTCATAAAGCGAGAAGCATACTTTCCATTTAAAAAGTTAGATCCCTCTATAACCATTACAACACTGATCCCTTACCATTAGCATATTTGACCACTAACCAAAGCTAGTTAATACTTTTTATTATTTACTCTCTGCTACAAATTTAAGAGAAGAAGAATCAAACCTAAATTAATTCAAACTATTAAATTGTATTTGCTCTAGGTCTAATAAGATATTTGAGTTCATGGCAATCATGAATAGATAATTTCTCAAGTTTTTTCAGGCCAGCGTTGTCTTATCATATGATTCTCTGGCCAACAAAATTTTCATTACATATTCTTTAGGAGAAATATATAACCTCTCTCCATATATGCATGCCAAACGAGATCAGTAAATCTATTGTAGTTTAGAATGGGTATTACTCTTAATTCAAAAATCCTTTCAAATTTTGATGAGACATAGATAGCATACTCATCATCAACATATCCATTTTTGTGAAAAGAGTTAAGGAAAGTAATTAGCTCTTGAAGGGTGGAGAATACACAATGCAATTTTTCCAACTTTGCTATTCCTTTCAACTTCCCTTTTTTAACAAAATTGGTATAAAGGTGCTGCAATTTTATCAAATTCCTTAATACTTAATACTCTTCCCTAGAGTTCGACAATGCCACTTAGATGCTGATCAAGTTTTTCTAGATTACTAAATCTTCTAATCCATTAGGTAAGTCTTCCAAACTATTGCCAGGAAAAACTTGAGAAACTATTTAATATAACTCCATGTATGAACAAAAAAATGATGAAAATTCTGAATCCTCCTTTAACAAGTTCAACTTATCACTAACTTATCTTGTGGATTCCTTACCAAATCAACATTACCCAACAAGTAACTTCAAGTATACTTAGTTTCTACTCCATTTCAAATATTAAAAACTTTATGAAAAATACATTAAGGGAATATAAAAAATAAAACTCATTCTAAAGGATCACATACAAACTCATAACATGTTTTCTTTTCAAAAGAGGTACCATAAAAAAGAACAAAAATGGGTATTGGAAATGAAAACTTACTATGAAGAAAAGAAGAATGTAGATTTAATAGTTGTTGTTAACATGTCAGTGGTCCTGGTAGTGTGAGCAGCAAACAATAGACAACGAATGGCGAGCGGCAGCTACAAGTAGGAGTGTATGGAGAAAGGGTTTTTACTTTTTAGTTTTCACTTTTGAGTTTTTGCTATTTAAATTTTAAGTCTTTTAAACTTTAGTTTTGTTTAAGAACTTATGACACTTGTTTTGTTTTGCTTTTTCCATTTTAGAGCCATACGTCAAGTTTTTTCTTTTAAATCTAGACATTTCCAACCTGGTTGACTTGGCCAAGTCACCCGATTCCCAATCAAACCGGCTGGGTTACTTGAGTCTAGCTAGGTGGATGTCAAAACAAGCATTTAGTGAGACCTAGCCCGACATTAGTGCTGGTTCAGGTTGAACTGGTCGGTCCAGGCTAGTTTTGATAGCATTAGTTTTAAGGCCTTTTGGGTAACTTATTTTATAAATTTCAAAGTTAGTTATTTCCCACATCAATTATTCTCTACCAAAATTGCTCATTTTCTCATGTATTTTTTTCTGTCCAACTACTACCAATGCACATCCTACTAAGTCACTTGCTATGTTTTCATTTAATTATTTACCATTTTCATTGTGTTCATCACCATTTTTCCTTTGGTATTTTTAGCAACATGTAGATATACATACCTTTGTATAATAGCATGGTGCACGCGATGTATGTGCACAACTACTATGCAATATTAGGTTATATATAAATCTAACAATTAACTCTTATTTGTTTTTCACTATGCACATGGGAAATTTATTTATGAAACAAGGAAACTATGTTTAGTATTTTTCTTTTCCTCATATAACAAATATATATAATTATGATATACTGTTGTAATTGCATGTTTCTTCTCTTTAAAGCATTGTAATACTATTTATGTATAATTTTTTCTCAATTTATGGGTTGTAGGTATAGTTCGATTCAATAATTATTTTATATAATAAATTTTATCATAGCATTTTATTTAATTTTTACACACATATATTAGACGCATACTGGCTTGCATATTATTTAAGCAAATGATGGAGTATTTGTCTCCACAACCACAATTATACATTTAAATTTTATCATAGTCTTTTCGATTTTTACATCACAATCTTTCCGTTCACATTTTTCTTACTCAAAAAAAGAGAAAAAAAAAAAAACGTGAATGTCACTTACCTAGCAACTTCACATATCATTTCACACTTCCAATTATGATTGGAAAAAAAAAAAAAAAGTTTGCAAATAACCTCTAAAACTATGAACGAAGTATGAATGTACCTTGTGAATTTTTAAATATTGCAAAAAAACCCTCATAAACTTTGATACATTTATAACGGGTGAAAGACATGCCTACCATTCTTGTAAGAAAAATTACAAAAATACAAATTAAAGAAAAAAAAACCAGAATAGCACCCTGATATGACATGTTGGTGATGAGACATAAAAATTTCCATATGTATCGCAAAACCAACATACAATATAGCAATGTATTATATACCAAAGTTCAATTTTTGACTAATATCGCTTTGATATTATGTGATACAGTAGTCGCCTTCGACACATGGAAGGTTGGATCCATGAAACACTTGGGCGATGTAACATGATAATGAAAACTATGCAGAGAGAGAATAGAAAGAAGGAGACATCATAAGGCTTAATTAATTTCTAACACAATAGCAACCTTCATTTATTGGTTTTAGAAATTTCAATTAATTTTTGACAAAAGTAGGCTTTATTCGAAATTTTCACTTTTCCTGTAAGCATAGATCATGGCCTGTGCATATTGCAACACCATACCAAATCTATACTTATTCTATATCGCAACTACGATATGCCATATCCATGTAAATCCTCGTATATCATTTTGAAAATGCGATGTAACAATAGTATTTATATAAGTTTTTTTATCCATATCATATTTATATAATTTTTTTTTATAAATGATGTGGTAAACATGAAATTTCCTCGATTTATAACATTAAAAATGTTTGATTTTTTAGTTCGATAAAAACATATCAAAATCATAGTTTAAGGGGTGCACATTTTTATAAGTTTGAGACGTGTAGGTAAGGTAAGATTGATATGAACGGTTTGTGATATTAGATTGTGACAAGGAATAATGATACCACTATGATCTACACATTAAAAAAAAAAACTTACACCAATTTAATTATAGTTATACACAATGATTAATATGTGGATCTAAACACTAATAATGAATTATGAGATATTATGAATTTGACATGAATTATGAATTGGAGATTAAAAAAATTCTAAACTGAAAACAAGGAGAAATGCATTCTACATGGGCAAATGATCTAAAGAGGGGAACTTGAGATCAATTGTGTGAAAAGAACCAACAATTATATATGGATTTAAAGAAACTTGTGTGAAAGAATTGATTCGAAGATAATCATGAAAAGACATGATTCTTCTCAAGACAGTCGAAGGAGACACCATGAAATTAGGTTAATTTAGTATTAGGAAAGACCTTGGGCATATAAATTAGGAAGATAACGACTAAAGAAGACAATCAAACTAATCTAGCTAACTAACTAATTAAATAGCCCTAATTTCAAGTGTTGTAAAATTGGGGCTTTTATGATTTTCATGTAATTAGATGATCCTCGAACATATTGTACTACTTTTCTTGTTGGGTTTCATGCTCAAGCACATGAATTGCAAAGTTAGGGTTAGTTTGTGCGAAAATTAGGGGTTTTTGTGAAATTGAAAGAATTAGTGATGATTGGGGCGAAATTATTGTTTAAATAGCACTTAAGATGTTCAAAAAAAGTTTTTATACATGTTAACCAAAATTTTTCAAAGTTCGGGTTATGTACTACACCTACACTAGGATTCGTCAAAACTTATACATACCCAACTCAATTGTGCTCTAATGCTTGTATTCTTGTCTCTTATGATTGTTGGATCTTGTTGTGGTTCATTTTATCAGTTTAAGTCTTGCTTACCTGTTGTACTCAATCATAATATGATCTACTCATGTAGGTATGGCAAGGCTAAAGCAACCCGTCAAAAGGCTAGGATCAAGTCGGCGTGCATCACAAGCTCAACATGCCTCATCTTCACAAACCCTAACCAAGAAGCAAAAAGTAGCGCAATCACAGCCACAAAGAAGGCTGACCCCATTACGTTCTGAAACCCCTTGAGCCAAGACTACAATGCAACGGCTGGCCCCGGAACCTTTTGGAACCTATAGATACTTGGACTGGGAAATGCTTGTGAACTACGGAAAGAAAGAGGAGATGAAGGAGATGCTATCAGTTGGACCGTGGGAAAGATTATTCTCCATCTACACTCCTGCCTACAAGAGCATTACATTGAAGGTGCTCGCCACTTTGAAGCATGAGGAGAAGCATCGAAATTCAATAGTTGATGATACTCTCAACTTCCAAGCTTTTAAAGAGTTATACACAATTACTTTAGCTAATTTTTTCCATTATATGGGATTGTATACCAAGGAGGACACCAAATCAGCTGAATTTAGAGCACTCCTAGTTGGGCTACCCCAACAAGTGGATCCCCAAGAGTATTGGAAAGTATTGTGCCAAAGCACTCTCAAGTATGAGCCTTCCAGGTCAAAAGCCTCTGCTATCTTGGATGATAACTTGAAGATTAGTCACCACATCTTATCTCATACCATTGGAGCGCGTATAAGTAGCAATGGTGCGGTGAGTAATTTTGAGTTAGGGCATTTATACAGCATTGCAAATGGGCACCAGATTAATGTGGGTATGGAATTGGCTCAATTCATCATTCAACAAACTACTGATACCCGCACTAAGGGGATTTGCTGTGGTGGCTATATTACCCAATTATTGAAGGAAATGAAAGTGTGGGAGGAGCTTCCCAATGATGTAGTCAAAGTAGATGTTAAACCAGTGTTAGATGGCCCTTTCAGACACTAGGGACTTCAGAGGGTCAGGGAGAATCCAACTCCTTCCAAACAGTACTCCACGCCTCCTAGCGCTCCTTTGAGCTCTCCAGTTACAGGTCCATCTACTCCTCAGGGATCAAATTTTGACAATGATTAGAAACTTTTTAGGAAATAATTCTAGGAGGAGAAAAAAAAAACAAGGAGGAGAGGAAGAAAAATAAGAAGTTTAGCTCAGCAGTGTGGAGTTTTCTCCAAACAATTGCTGACTGCCTTTCAAAACCCCCAGAGAACCTTCCAACTTATGAGTCCTCAGCTGATAGGACCACTTCTAAGGAGAGTGAGCTGCCTCCTGTGGTCAATCTAAGAGGGAAAGCTCCAATTGTTGCATCATCTAGCTCAGATGAGGAGGTGGCTACATCTGGAGATGAAGTGGAAGAAGATAGAGAGGTTGCAGCTTCATCTGATAAGGATGATGATGGGGGGAGGTAGATGATGAAGACAGCAAGGCGGATGATGCTGATGATGATGATAGCAAGGATAGAGATGATGATGATAGTGGAGATGGAGATGATGATGATTATGAGGAGTCGGAGGAGGACGATGGGAATAAGTGATTTATCCTCACTTGATGTTGCTTGATGTTGCCTAATCTGGATCTTTTTACTGCTTATTTTTTTTTTTCTATTTAAAGACTATGTTGCTGGTTTGTTTTCTCTTTTTGGAGCCCCCTAGTGGGAGGACTCTTGTTGCTTCTAATGTTTATGATGGATGTTTAAGATAGGTTATCTTGTTTAGCTTCTAGTTTGTATGTTCTTTCTTGCTCTTTTCTTTCTTTTAGGTTGATGGCTCACAAGTGTTTGATGCTCGTGGTGCTGAGAACAATTTTACCCCAACAATAATTGTCCCTGAATATGGTGTTACATTAGGGAAGTTCTGATTTCCTTTTCTTTTTTTTTCTATTCCTTTACTTTTTTTTTCCTCTTGCTATGATTGCATTGGTAGACATTGAGGACAATGTCTTAATTAAATGTGGGGAAGGGGTAGCTTTGAAAAGAATATTTGGGTCTTGAACGATATAGGTTTTTATGTATTTGATTGAGCAGATCATTTTGTGTATCATTTTGTGCTGAATTTGAACTTGTTTAAATGTCCCCCACTTACATGTTTGCAATTGTACTTTAAAGTTTAGTATTATTTGATGAACCTTGAAAATATATATAAAAAAAATCTTTAAATTAGCATTCAAATTAAGAAAAAATAGCTTACACAGTTCCTTACTCACCTATTTTGTGGTTAGTATACTTAGGCGAAATTATAAGATGAAATCTAGGTGGGATAATCTTACTAGTTATTTAATAATGGAATCTAGAGTCTAGAAGTGGACCAAAGTCCTTGGTTGAACGTTAAATGGTTGTATTTCTAAGCTTTTTAATTAATATATTAGCTTTTCAAAAACTTTGAAAGCCCTTCTAACCTTTTGAGAAAGGGGCAAATGAAATTTTTCTCTTGGTGGTCCTTTTGCAATAATCTCTTTGAAATTACTCAATCAATTGATGTATTAGACGAATATGAAAAGCTAGTCAGTATGGGCGGGCTTTGGTCCCTCATAAGAGCGAAGTCTAACCCCACCATTGACTAAGTAAGCATCTTACACAATTGATAAAAAAAAAAAAAGAGAGAGAGAGAAAAGAGAATAAAAGAGATTTGAGTCGAAAAGAAGTGGGCAAAAACCCTCTAATGGAAATTGAAAAGATGGAAGTTAAAACCTCCCCCTCTGAAGACTATAGAGATTTCAAGCAAAAAAAAAAATCCAGGGGATAAATAGATGTCATATACTTTCTTTTTAGGTTATTATACTTAAGGAAGTGGTTGAAGAGCTTATATACTTGTTAATTAGTGGTGAAGAGTAACTAAGTTCCTTTTGCTAATGCTTGAATTTGTGTTTACTTTGTGTCTCAAGATTCTACTGTTAAATGCCCAGGATAAAGTTTAACTTACCCAAATTGGCCTAAAAATTTTGATTCTAGTATGTTAATTACATTTATATGATGGTTGGACTAGTAGGTACAAAGTGAGTCGCTATGATCTAAAAAGAATTAATGAATGCTATGTGAATCTCATTTTTGAGTATATTTGATGATAGATTTTAATTGTCCTTAGTTATTTGTTTGAGGACAAGCAAATGTTTAAGTGTAGGGGAAGTTTGATAAGTATCATAAGACCCCACATATACCAGTTATGTACAATAGGTCGTGTATATATGCCAAAAAGGGAAAAACGCGCGAAGTTAATGAGTACACTATCCTGACGTACACGGATTGTGTAGGGGTCATGTACATACTAATATATATATACCTGCATCCTGTTTCGAAAAAGGGAACTCATTTAGTTGTATTACCATCCAAAAACCCTAGAAAGTATTTTTGGAGAGCTTTTTGAAGAAGAATTCGTGCTACAACTTGGAGATTCAAAAACATCACTTGTACAAAAGGGTTTTGTCATCATGATCTTTTCTTTTTCTTCCATTATACTTATTGTTATTGTTAATCTCTTGATGGAAGAGTAGTTGTGTATCCCCTAGGTTTTGAGAAACCCTAGCCCTCATGTATTGACTTTATTAATTGAATGAACTTTGATTTTGAGTTTGCTTCATGATTTATATTGTTGTTTGTGATGATTTTAGGTCTATGTTATTACAAACTTGATTCTTGCTAAATTGAAAGAAGATTTCAATTAATGGGTTTGATCTCTCATGGGCAAAGAAGTTGAGTAATCTACCTAGAAATAGGGTTTTTCCAACTTTCTATCAATTAGGGTTCATAATCTTCATGCTATTCTTATTTGATAATTGTGAAGGAAGAAATTCCCACTTTTGCAATTTGGGTTAGGGTTTAATTAACTTGAAGAAAATAATTAATCTAATTGAGAAACCCGATAGTTTAAGATCAAGTTTCATTCAATTAAATCTATCCTTAAAGATGAAGGGGACTGGGGTTGATCAACACTACGAGCATTGTTTGTGAATTGATTATCTTGAGAAATTTATGCATATCATGCATCTAAGGTTTTTGGGCTTGCTTTTAATTAGAATTAGTAGGAAGTTTACCATATATCTCTCAATTGATTTGGCTAGATAATAGTTAATGGGTTATTACTAATAGCTGCATATAGATCTATCCAAGTTAATTTCTATCTTACACGATAGGTGCACTGCCTTGTGTGGGTTTAGAATTAATGAAATTATAAATTTAAAACTTAAGGATCCAACGCATCACTAATTAAAGATAATAATCTATGTTTATTGCATATGATATTATAATGCATGTGGATTTATATGTTGATTGCTCTTGCACATGTATTTATGGTTTGGTGTATTAGGCCTTTATGCTCGCTCTTTTAAATTTTTCAGGAACAAGTGATGATCCCGTAGTATTCAATCTATCTGGATACGATGTTTATGTGGATTATGGGGAAGACGATAGTGGATCCGACTTTCCTGCTGACTCTTGAAAATCAAGTATTGAGGTTAGTAAGAGTTAAAGAGCTTATGATAACTATTAGAGTTTGATCTTTGTTTATATGTTTTATGATGTTTAAAGTTTTGTTTTAAGATGAATTGTATGTTGATGTTTGATTTAAGCCAACCTGGTTGCTATAAAGTTTTGATTATGATACAAAGATTTTGAAGTACCCTTCCATATGAGATATAAAAGATGTTATGTTATTTGTAGTTAGTGGAATCATAGCCTTAGCATGTTCTTCTCCAGTAAGGACACGTGGTGAATTGTAATACCTTCAGATTAGGTCATTACAATGTTTATAGAAGTCAAATAATATAAATCGAAAATCAAACAATGTTGTTGAATAAATGTTTAGCATAATCTTTAGTAATTAAATTAGCAAAACAACTTAAATATTCTAAAACTAGCTAAATAAAGTACATGTGACAAGTTAAGGGTCTCAAATTGAGTCGCATGGCACAATCTAATGAAAAGTTGTGAGATCTCTACTCAACCCATACATCATATGTGGTTGGCTATCCCTATCTCTCTCGTTTCTCCTTCTTTTCATTTTCTTTTTCCTTTAAAACATTCTCAAAAATTCATTTACAGTGAGTTTTTAAAAATTTAAAGCTTAAGTGCCATTAAAGGCTAGATTAGATGAGATTAAACTATGATTATAGTTAAATAAGTTTTTTCTCGTGTCTTCTCCAAAAAAATGAGGAAAAATTAGAAGTGAACGTTCAATCAAGATTTGTTTTAAGTGTTTAAGCTCCATGCCCACTTATACCAACTTAAGATTCATATAATTTGTGTGTTTAGCTAGAGAAACCAAAGAAAAGTCTTCTTAGGAGTATGCCAAGTGTCATATAGAAAGTTCCTTAAGGTTCCAAAAAGATTCCTTTTGAAGATAAGCTCATAAACTTGATTCATCAATCATTAAAGTGGTGACGTGATGATATAGTGAAGTGTTAACGCATGTTGGTGGGCTACAAGAGTGACAATTGTATTTGTGTTTTGTGGGTTGTTTAGTCTTGATGAAGATTGATGATTGGTGTTGGTAATTTGATGCTTAATATATTATAGAGGTATGATGCTTATAAGAACATATATTGATGGATAGAGATGTAAAATGTGGTGTTTAAGGTAAGATTGAGTTGTTAAAATGCATTTTTATAAATGAAATGATCTAAATGGTATATTTAATGGGTCAATTGAATAGATTTTAGAGTAGTTATGTAATTATAATATTTAGAGATGCTTCTCAATTGATATTGGTTCATAGAAATGATAACTTTGCAAATAAGACCATAAATGGTGAAATTGATGAATTGGTGATATTGGGATTGCAAATTGAGTTTATGGGTTAGATAAGATATATATGATACATATTTGATTGGGGTGAAACATCTGCCTGGCCTTTGTACAAAAAATAATTACCAAAATAGAGTTGAAAAGAAAAAAAATTACAATATTGCATTCCAAAATTCCTTGTAGAAGTCAGGATATCCATAATTTGCAAATAAATCACATTAAAAGACATGATGATATGTTTTCCTACGATCGCTAAATTGTGTTTGGTGATTACGATATAAAATTTTCAATGTAAATTCGATGTAAAGGATACATCACATTTAATAAATAGGATGTACATTAATGTGTATTGCAATCAGTTATCAACATATATGCTAATTTATCAACATGGAAGTTCAACGTATATCGCATTGGAAAAACAGGATATACATCAATGTATATTGCAACTTGTTATCACGATATACGATGATTTATTTCAACATTGAAGTTTAACACCTGTTGTGTTAGTGAAACAAGATATATGTTAAAGTATATCACCATTTGTTATCATGATATACACTAACTCGAATTTTTCAAGTTGAATGTCATGCATAGTTACCCCAACTCCATTTAATAATGCAAAATGCTCAAAATAAAGTTCCTTTGCCAGTCTTCTTCCTCATTTATTCAAACTCAACTCTCTCTCACTACTGTCATTCCTTCTCTTTTCTCTTAACAACACAAACACAAACACCAATTAAGGAACAAGGGATAATGTCATAAATGGTACCTGAATTTTGACAAAATATACAATTAGGTACCTCAACTTTAAAATTGATCAATTTAATACTTGAACTTTGAAATTGATCTATTCGGTAACTGAAAATTTTGAAATTGATCGATTTAGTACCTATGGAGATACCAGTTGCATGGATGAAAAATTCTTTTAGGTACTAAATTGATTAATTTCAAAGTTCAGGTACATAATTGCATATTTTATTAAAATTTAGGTACCATTGTAATATTAGCCCAATAAATATTTTTAGCTTCCTTTGATCAATCAAAGGTATGTAATTTTAATTTCTCAATTTTTCTTCTAATTATTTGCACAAAATTTTTTTACTGCATGCACTAAACGTGTTCGATGAAATGTCTATATAAAAAACAAGTCAATTTTCGAACTATTTCAACTCATTTTTTACATTATTTAGTTCTAAAAACATAAATTACGTTGATTCCTACGATTTTGTCGTTCAATTTATGAATTTTTTTTTTTTAGTTTAGTTTGTGTATAATAGTAATGTGTTTGGGACGACTTATGTACAATTGTTGATATGTGTGACTTGGCTAGGGATTGCTTTTACTAAAAGAATGGTAATTGGCAAGGCATTGGAGTTTCAACGGTACTAACTACAAGTTGAAATTCATGATTCGTAATACTTGCAAATAATTAAAATTCGTGTTTATGCATAAGTCCTTAAATTACATTGGTTGTTGCATACCTACTTAAAACAAGAAATTTATTGGTTGTGGTACTAACTACTAGTTGAAATTCATGATTCATAAGACTTTAATTTATTAGAATTCACGTTTATGGCATAAGTCCTTGAATTACATTTGTTATTGTGTACCTACTTAAAACAAGAAATTTATAGGTTACTGAACTGTTAGGACCATGATTGAGGAAATATGGAGATATGATTGCTACTTTGTTAAGACCAAGATAAGGGAAAATTAATAAGTGCTTCGAATCACTTACAATGTTTTGACAATTTTATCAATGGGTAGTGGAAATGGCACAACAAGTCAGGATTACTATTTTTGCTCATGGCAAAATTTTGCAAGGCATAGAAAGACCATTTTGGTACAGGGGCCCACTTAAAAATCTAAAATGGTAAGAGTTGATGTGGATTATTTGTGGTTGTTGAGTATGGTATGTGAACTGCTAAAAGTTTATCTTAGAACTACTATTGTGGAAATCCATCACAGATAGCTATCAATATATGAAACATGCTCAAGGTTAGAATTCATGTCGCAAGAAATTAAGGAAGATGATGATGTGGAAGCACTAGTAGATTTTGCCAAAGCATTTGGTGTAATGTGCCTTCAACAGCTGTTTATTAAGATAAAAGAGAAATCTATAATAGGTCAAACCAGTACACCACATTTACTGGAAATGCAACAATCTATTAAGCTTCATTAAATCTTGAAAGCACAAATAAAGTCTTACAAAATGGAGATTCTATGAATGTTGGAGGTTGTCTTGAAAGTGAGATAGAAGAAGCATTTGAAAAATTCGATTTAGAAGATGAATTAGTATGTTAAGAAGATTTAGAAAATGACCACTTAAGTTTTGAAGATGAGGCATCTAATGAAGTTAAGGATTCTGAGATACAATAAAACATTGAGGAACATATTGTTGTCCTTTGATCTCACTCAAAGCAGTAAATAAAAACATATCTTTTAGGATTAAGTTCCATTCCTTAGGAAAATAGATTTTGGAGATGGATATATATCATATGAAGAAGATTTTTTGCTCTAAGATTTCATTGATTAGTTGAAGCAAAGGATGTGTACAACTAAACAAGATTTGGTCTATGTCATCAAGATATGGCGTATCAAGCATCATTATAACTATGTCATCAAGATATTGCATATCAAGTATCACTATAACTTCATGATTATAGAAGTAGATACAAAAGTATGCTCAATTGTATGTAAAGAAAAGGAGAACTATAGGTGTAAGTGGCGACTTCGTGCTTGAAAAAAGCATTAGGACATTGACTCTGTGATAACATTAATGGAAGCTTCACATACATGTATAAACAAAAAAATAGATCAACATCATTAGTAGCTTGACCAAAGCTTTATGAGTCAATATTGTATGGGTCGTGTTAGAAATGATCTTGATGTGAAGATCACAATACTTAGATAGCAAATTGAAGAAACTTTTGGATATATAGTGACAAAGAGGAAAATCGGGGAAGGAAAAAGAAAAGCAATTGAATTTATATATGGCAATTGGGATGACTTATACAGTGAATGGCTAAAATTGTTGCATGCCATTAAAATAATAAACCCAAACACATATTTAGCTTGGTAATTTAGGCAAACTAAAAAAGTAGATGAGGTGACATTTGGAAGACTATTTTGGGCATTTAGGCCATGCTTAGAAGCTTTCAAAAGTTGCAGGCCAGTGGTTTGTATAAATGGAACTTTCTTATATGGGAAATAACCTCATGGCCTTCTCATTTCATGCAACATATATGATGCTAATCATATAGTGCCACTAGCATTTGCATTAGTTGATAAGGAATCAAGTGCATCATAGCCATGGTTCCTAATCAAATTGAAGCATTGTTTGTAATACTTATGTGAAGATGGGCATTCTTGTGTATTATATCAAATAAACATAAAGGTATAGTAAAGACATTTAATGATGACGAGGTTAGATGGAAGCCTCATTTTGCACAATGGAAGATATGTGCATGACACTTTGCAAGCAACTTCAATACAAAATATATGAATACTCATTTGAAAAATATAGTAACAACAGCTTTTCAAGCATAGGAAAGAAAGTTTATATACTATACGGAGGAATCGAGGAAAAGAAACACAAGCACTATAAATTACTTCACAAACATCCTAAGAGAGCAATAGGCATGTGTTTATGATGGAGGTTTCAAATATAGAGTAATTGACAACAAATCTGAATGAAAGCTACAATGCAATGCTAAAAGTGCAAGATCATTGCCTATATCAACCCTATTTTTTAAAATATTTTACAATTGTGTATGGCATTTCCAAGAAAGGCAAGATGAAGCAAACAAAACTATCAACAAGGGAAGATTTACACAAAATAGGCTCATAAAAAGATAGAAAAATGGAAGGGAGCGGCTATTGGATAGAAAGTGGTAACTGCCAATAGAAGTACGGGTATTTTTGAAGTACAAACAAGTATATTATGAGCAATATGTGTAGCTGTAATAAGTGGGAAACTACCAAGATACCTTGTTCATATGCACTTTTAGCCATCACTCATGTCAACATGAATGATATGCAAAAGATTGAGAAGTGGTATCACTTAGAAAACTAACTTGTCTATTATAGGGCTCTCTTCTAGCCTCTTGGAGATAGAAACACTTGGCAAGATCGCAAATGAATTTGTAAAATTTACCCCATATATAACAAAGTAAAGATAGAGGGAATGTCATGAACAAGTCGATTCCACAACAAGATGGATCATAAAGACAAAGTATCAAAGAATTATTGTGGTATATGTAGCAAAGAATGACACAAAAGGAGAAGTTGCCCTAAACTAACAAAACAAAAAGGTTTCAAATACATAGAATGCTATATTTCATTTATATAATTGTAATATTATAACTTTATACACTACATATATTATATATGAAGATTTAATTATACATATAAATTATGAAAATTTAACATGTTTTTATCTATTCTTGTACAGATGGATCCGACTCTAATAGATAGATCGATACTGACAAAGCAAGTGACCCATAGATCTAAGTTGGTTTGGTAGGGAGAGGTAAACTATTAAATGTACCATCTATTGAATAAATGATCTAATAATATAATATGATGACATTATTATTTCATTTTTAATGTAGGCACATTACGATCGCATGCCATCATTGTGAGGATATATTGAAGAACCTAGATGACATGCTACTATAGCATGATGTTAAGATACCTTTGTACTTGAAGCAATCAGGGTTCTTCAGGGTAACACCCTTCATACAATTAGAGTAGGCATTGATTACAACACTAGTTAAGAGATGGAGACTTAAGACGCAAACATTCCATACATCTCATAGAGAGTTCAGTCTCACATTACATGATGTTGCAATTCCTATTTAGATGGACATGCAATCACAAAAGAGACAAAGATGCAATGGCGACAATTATGTTAGGATTTATGAGGTGTTAGGCCAGATCCTACAAATTTTTTAAGATAAAGAATCAAGATGACTTGGCTTGAAAAAACATTCATATCATTGTCAGTAGATCCGAATGATATCATTATACAAAAATACATGGGCGCATATATACAGCCGTTAATAGGAGGGATACTATTTCCAAACAATTCCCTTAACTTGGTATATCTTATATTTCTTTCATTATTAGAGGACTTTGAGATTACATAAGCATACAGCTAGGGATCAACCTGCCTTCTATGGTTGTATAGAAATTGAAGTAAAGCATCTGATGCTTCTACAATAGTGATGGATAGAGCATGTATATTACTCTAAATATGGGTAAAGCTAGGCATACAAGCCGTGCTCGTTTACCTATTTCATAAAATGGGTGTAGCCAATTTTTTCTTTTTTGGCTATTTAAAAGTGGCCAAATCAGGTTAGCTCGTTTTAACTCATGGACTAAATGAGCTAGCCCATGACAAGCTGGGCTAAGCCGCGTGCCAAATTGGAAGGAAAAAAAATGTTTAAGATATGTTATGGAAGCACCGGAGAAATAGTTTTGTTGGTACTCCCCTTTATAGAGGCTAAATCAATCAGCATGTGGAGAGATTTTATGGTCAATATGTTCTTTTTAATTGTATTAACAACGAACTTATCACTGCTCGAATTATCACATTTTCCATTTTTAAAAGGAAGCAATGTTCTTTCTTTAGCATCAGAGAATGGGAATTTTGACAATCTTTTTTGAATATATATTTGTTAATGTAAGCATAACATGATATCTAACAAATTATTTAAAAATTTTTTATATATAAGTGTTAGGAATTTAGCGATCTAAAATTGGATCTAATAGTACGAATTTTTTTAAAAAAAAAAAAAAAACTAAATCCCCAAATTTAGATCCACACAATTTAATCAGATTAGTGCGGATGAAATTATACCTTTTAATGCTTTCAAAAATTAGGATACGAGATGTTGCAAACGTGAACACCCTCTGCTGTATCCACACAAATGAATTTCTAATAAGATCTCTATACATATGCTAGCACATTGGAGCAATTTCGAATTTTGGGAATTCTCTCACATTTTTTCGAGTTACAGAATTTCTGTATAATTATAATGTGACGATGAGCATTAGTTAAACCCTAGAGATAACCATCACATTCTATTTATAAGATAAAATCATCATGGACGATTTTACCCTTAACCTTATTAAGGTTTCATGTAGACCTTATAAATGACGAATTTTATTTGCTAATTTTTTTATTAATATTAATCTAATTAAGATTAATAAATAATAAGATAATTCCAGCTATGGTTATCTATAATAACCCTGATCCGATTTGATTGATTTTTTTGTGTGTGATCATGTAGGTTCACTTGATATTGGCAGTAGCTCTTAAACACCTTTTAGGCCTACAAGATATAATTAGTCTCTAGCAAGATATTATGCATTCCTAAATTAAATGAAATTGGTGATCTGACTCTACCTATTAACAGTTAGTTATTTAATGCTTTTCTTATACGATATCTTATAATTAAACATAAGGTGTAGATCAATACACTCTTATATTGTTTAATCACATATTTTTTTATTCTAGAGTTTGACTGACTTAAGCGAATGTTATTGATAACTCCTTATCAATTCATTCGAGCACGTCCATACATTTCTCAGTCTTACTCATCAAGAGGCCTAAAAGATATATCTCTCAAATTAATGAGATGAACAAATTCCTTCACGAGCACTCATATTCCTCCACATGACTTATTCCAAATCTAAGTACAGTCTTATAACCACCCGATTAAAGATGACAAAGAGCTGAATTAAAAAAATGGAACTTATTATATAAAAATCCATGGTGTCATTAAGTCAAGGACTAAAGCAACAATGTGATGAGAAATACTTATCATATTGATCCATATAGTATTCTCACAGTTGGTCATTCCAATTCAATTTACTCTTACATGTATTCATGTGCTGAATCGATATCTCATATCCATGATCAATAAAAAAAATCATCACTCAACCAATATTCTAGTCTTAATTCATTATCATTCCATTATTATTCCATATAATGAATAACCAGGGATAATTTAGAATAATGTTATTTCTAGCCTTATGTTTTTATTATTAAAGTCACATACTTTAATAACATAAGAAATAACCAATTATTCAAGGAATAAATTTCATCAAAGTAAGAAGGTCAATTATAACCTTGATAAAAAAAAAATTGACTTATATTATGAAGATAAAATATTCAAATGACATAAAATCCTCATGGCCTAGTGCACATCATTAGCAATGAGTATTAAAATAGTAATAAAATTAATCATTGATATATATAAAACCCTAAAATATACAAAATTTCAATATTCACACAAATTAACATTTAAAAAATAAAAATAAAAAATAAATAAATAAATTCATTTTGGCTTGTGGGCTGAGCTTAGGCTAAAAATGCCGACTCATTTAAAAGCGGACTAGATTAGCTTAGCCCATATAACTCGTGAGTTATCCTGGCCCAGCCTACCAGGCTTGTCTACCTACCTCTAGTTATGGGCATGGACTTTATTCTCACACATTGCTCCATTGAGATAACACAAGGTTACACCACCAATTGGACCACTATCCTACAAATGGCATGATATGTTTGATCTATCACAGACTCCTTCACATGCCGTATCATATTATAGGGTGATGTTTGATACTTAGAAAGCTAATGAGGTAATATACAAGTATGAATTGAACTATTTAAATTCTTATATCTATATGTTAAAAACTAACCCATAGTTCCATTTTATAGATTTGATAGATGTCATATACAACTAAAATACTATATTCATTACCACCTAAATGCCGAGAGAGGTGGGACTTATGGCTAGCACAAGTGCCCCTTATATTTCCATATTATGGAGGTACATAATTCGAATAGAGTTGACCGATAGTTTAGTAGGATCCAATGGATCTCATAATTCTGTTAAATGGACAAGCGCCTCCACACTATAGATCTCAAGGGGAAGAAACAAGAGGTTTAGACTAGGAAGCATAGCCTTATATATCATAGTGGTAGGATAGAAGACAGAATCTTGTAGTATTAAAGCATAATGAGACTGCTAAATATGGTTTCAGAGGACTATATCAATGGTACTACGATATCACAAGACAATAAATAGGACGTGTTGGAGTACTATTAGGAATTACAGTAAGTATTCTTTCCTAAACTATGTAATTATATTTATATAGACACAATTTTCATACCGATTTGTATTTTACAACCTTTAATTTCGTAGTTAGATGCTTTTGAGTGTATTGAGCAAGCAAACACATTGGAAGAAGCTAAAATAATAGTAGCTATAGTCTACAAGTAGACATACATGATAAGGTTATGGAGGAGTTAGATTTTTTTATGTAGGTCAACAAGAGCAAAGACTAGAGAGTCCTCCAGCTAAGGGAGAGGAAGAGGACGAGGAGGACGATGAAGATGAGGAAATCAATAGGATCCACCATTAGATAGATCACTTAGTCCTCCACCAACTCCTCCGATAGAAGATCTTGCAGTTGCTCCAATTAATGCAGCTGCTCCTACAAATCTACCAGTAGTTCCTCCAATAGAGATCTAATAGTTGCTCTTATAGATCCACTGGTAAATGCTCTTGCTAATCCTATAGATCCTCTAGTTGATCATAGCTCTAATTGTCCATCATTTGCTCTGATAGACTATCTCACACCAGATCCAGTTCCATCCTCATATGCTACTACTTCACTATTCCCATTAGACGACTGGATCCAACTTCATCAGATATAGGAGAAGGGATAATACAAATACAAGCCATGTAGCTTAATTTTGACAGTGGTACATCACAAGAACAGTCACTAGGGAGATTTGGCAAAAAGACATTTGTTAGGAAAAAGAAAGAAGAATCCTTAGATTTTCTTACTTAGTTTTATTTCATATTATATGTAACAAAGACAATTCTATCTTTGTAATATGAACAACTGTGATTGTGTTTATCATTTTGAGTTAACAATTGTTCAATATTATTCTAGTTTATACTTTGAATTAAAGATAGTTGTTGTGGATTGAGAATGTTGTTGGTTACACAATTGTGGGTTAAGAGTAAATATGAAGTTGACGAGTTAGAACGTAGTTGGTTGGACCACTATTGTGGGTTAGGAGTATAAATGAAGTTGGTAAGTTTGACAATGTAAATGGTTGAACAATTGTTGTCCAATTGTTATTATTGGTTTGGCAAGTCAACCTGATTCATTGAAAAATAAACGAGGATAGCTTTATGATACAACATAAATCATGTTAGGAGTAAAAATGAAGTTGACAGGTTTGACAATGCAAATGGTTAAACAATTGTTGCTCATTTGTTATTATTGGTTTGACAAGTCAATAACAGGTTGATTCATGGAAAAATAAATAAGGGTAGGTCTATAATACAATATAAATCGTGTTTATCTATCACGATATATGTTGCACTTCTGTTGCAGATATAATGTGACTATTAAATGCGATACTCATACGGATCATCTTTTACAGTGTCCTTTAATTTTGATATACGTACAATGTGTAAATTTTGCATATTCCATATATAAGTCATGATTTTGGAGCTGATTATTGGTTATTATTTTCAATTTGACCTTTTTTAAGTAATTGTTATTAGTAAAGATCTTAAAGAAAAAATATTTCTATTTTATCAAGTATTTATATGAAAAAGAACTAAAATAAAAAAATGATTAAGGCTATATTATAATGATGTCATAAGTGTAGCTAGCGAATTTCTTATGGTTAATGCTAATGATAATCTTAAATAATTGGAATGAACTAGAATAATTAAATGGTATATGAAGTCATTTAAATATTCTTGAATGATTGGGATGAACTAAATAATTGAATGGTGTATAGAGTCACTAAAAGGACTTAAATTAGCGATTGAAATAATTTTTAGATGATTTTAGCCTGAAAATAAATGGTTAGTGTATTGAATGGCTATAGAGTAAAATTTTCTCGTAAATTACATTGATTATATAATTCGATATAAAACTAATAATGAATAGTTAGGGTATGAGGACCTATCAGTATAAACAGATACGTATTTTCTATAGTCAAAATGTTCTACATAGGGAATACAGTTATTTCTCCTAAGAGAATCAAACACATCTAACTGATGAGTACATTAAATATTATAAAAAGGATAGCATAAGCCCATATAAGGAATGAAAATAAAAATAAAAAACAAAAATAACACATATATTAAAAAAATTGCTTATTATAAATGCTATTAACTAATATCTTGCTTGACCTCTACAATATTCTTATAACCAAGATTTGTTGGCATGAATTGTAGTAGTGGAAATGTTAAATAGATGGATTTGAATTGGTATACAATACCAGATCTTATATTGGATGTGGCAGATATACAAATATTGAGATTAGTAATGGTATCTGTAAATTTAGATGGTAAATGATGGGAAGAGATTTAAAAGGGAGGAGTGGCTAGTCACAACCCTAAGTTTGTGAAAAACCTCCAATGGAGAGATAGAGGCTTTATGGTAAATTAATTGTTTGATATGTGGCATGAGAATAATAAAAAATAAAGAAGGAAGTATGATGTATAAAATGAACATGTTTGAGAACTAAGTGAGCTTTGTATTAACATGGACAAAGAATAGGGCATGTTTGACAATTTTTATATCTGATTTGGAATTTAATTTGCTAAATATGGTTCAAGATAAATGAATAACTTTCTTTTAAGATTACAAGGAACCAATTAATCTCTAGTCAATCAAGCAAGGCTGAAGACTTGAAACAAGAAGTTTAAGCAACTGCACAAGAGTTATAGACACGTCAAAAAAGAGAGAAACAAGTCTTTAGAGTGGAGCAAATAAATTGAAATGGACTCCACTGGAAAGAGGATGTCATAAATTGAACAATGATGGATTAATGTGCTTGAGAATTAGAATGGCAACAATAAGAGTAGTGTTTAGATATAAACATGGAAGATGAGTAGCAAGAACAGTAAGGAAAATAAGCAAGTTTGACATAATGTCTACGAGACTATCGATAATTGCAGGGGGACTACTCCTATACAAAGCAAAGCAAATCACAAAACCGGAGATCAACACTAATTTAATGATAGCAGTCTGATTTTTAAATGAACCAAAATTGAAAGCCTTTCATGTGTTCTGTTTGCACAAGGAAAAAATCCTAAACATGATGGAGACTAAAGTTCATCAATGCTTTAGCAAGATGAATTGGATTGTAAATGCACTAGCAAAGAAGGCTCAATCAATGGAAGTAGAAAGTATGTTTTGGAATGAACCTTTTGGGGATAGTTTGAATTTTTGGCTTTTGATGTTTGTTCCTATGGAATGTATAGGAAGCTTAACTCCTATGAAGTAGTATATCATTTTGATCTAGGATTATCATGTAACTTAGGGAATAACTTATGCTGATATATTCCCTAGAACTTTAGTATGTCAATGTTTTAATTTATTTTAATGAGATATGTATAAATTACCAAAACAATAAACAAAAATATCTTTCTTTTTGGAGAATATCATGTATGAAATTTGAAAATGGGTTGCATAAATTATATCCATTAGGTTATTCTTATTGATGAATGATACTTTGTATGTCATATATGTTTCATTGTGTAAATATTAACTACTCATGTATGTATAATACAACATAATTGAATTATATTAAATAGACGCCATACATTATATAACTTGAACATAATAGTAGCAAAATTATGCAATGTGACAATGTCAAATTTGGTATATCATCTTCGCACGAAAATTCAATTTGATATACAAATTTTAAAGTGATCAATTTAATACCCAATCAAAGTTTTCATGGTTATTTTGACTATCTCAATAACACTATTTGCTATGTTTCATAATATGAAGGAAACAACTATCAATGTTAAATGTTCTTAATAGAAGTAGTAAAATTCATGATAGGTTCTCCTTCTATGTTAGCTGACAGAGTAAATAACATCAAAGAGTTAATAAAAATAGTCAAGAAAAGTTTGATTAGATATTAAATTAATCATTTCAAAGTTCATGTACCAAATTTAAATTTTATGCAAAATTCAGGTACCAAATTTTACATTTACCTTATAATGAATGGAAATAAGATCTTAAGAGCTTGGAAATTGATTAGTAGCCAAAGGTAACTTACTACTAATTAATAAGGAGTTAGAAACTAACAAAAAATGACCATTAATGGCTTGGTTTATCCAAACCTATAATTTGATTCAATCCTATATAATTGGATGGATGACTTAGATGTTAACAAAGTAATGACATAGACACTTAATGGATCACACACCAACAACCAAGGACTTAACGTACATAAATAAGTTAATTCTTAGAACGCCTTACTTTTGCCAAATCTCTCTTTTTCAAGTGATGTTTGGATGCTGAAGTTTATTAAGTATGGTGCCAAGATCTGTAGATGGCGTCTGGATGCTTAGTGAAGGCTTCTGAGCACTAACTATAAGAAACTAGCTTTTGGGTGCATTAAATGTAAGGGAAATTTTGTCTAATCTTTTTGCAATGATTATTTTCTCTTCATTAGCTATAATTTAGATTGTTTGGTAGATTTTGGTAAGTTAGTTGATCTTATTTATTACCATCAAACATATTTGTATCTTTGAAAATAAAAATCCTTGTCTCTTACTCATTATATTGCAAATTCAAAAAAGAGAAAAATTGAGTAGTGCTTTAGTAGGCATTGACTGCAATTTATAAAAGAGTACTACTTTTATAAGTGTGATTTGTGAGTGTCATAAAGATTGTGTGTAGCTCCAAGTGAGCAAAACTTTATGTAATTAATAAAGTGGTGTAAATTGCTCATTTAAGACAAGTTGAGTCTATAGAGACAAAAGAATAGGGAATGGTCCAAGCTCTACATTACATCCATAAGCAAATTTTTCTAACTTTGTCTCTTTACTTTTCAACACTTTATTATTATTACTTTTCTTACTATCATTGCTTAATTTTTCATTCTACATGTACTTTATCAAAAATCGATTCAATCAGTCAATAAACTCAATTTACCTCCCTCCCCTCTTTGGAGTTTAGTCTAGTTGCATTTCATTAGGTATCAGAGCTTGTCTCTAGGGATTCATTGCTTAAGTGCATACTAGAGTAAATATCATGGCATCAAAGCGACTAAGCTATCTATAGAGACAAGCAATTAATAAGCCACCACTCTTAGCTAGAAGTAACTACCCATATTAGAAATATAAGATGAGAATTTTTCTTAAAGTACAAAATAGACTTCTATAAAATATAATTGAGATAGACCTACTAGGATAAAAGGAAAAGAAGAAAAAGATTACATTAGGATGGAATGGGAAAGAGTACAAATAAATGAAGTAGCAATGAATATTATGCATTGTTATTAAGCAAAAATGACTTTACTAGAATATGTACAGGTGATAGTACTAGGAAAATTTAGAATGAATTGTTGTGCACATGTAAAGGAACTTCTATAGTTAAAGACAATAAAATAAGTTTACTATATGGAGAGTTCAAAAACTTTAAAATGAATCAATAGATGATATGCATAGTGGATTGAAATACCCCAAACCTTCATCTAAGGTAGAAATTGAGTTTAGATAAATTAAATAATTTAAATGAATTATAGAATATAATAAGATAAGTTAACATAATTAGATTAGTAATTAATTAAGTTAAAATTTGAGATTTAAATTCCCAAACCCCCAAACATGTTATTTAAATGTCTCTAAACCTTAAACTTTAGCGTAAATTCTAATTCCTTAATCCTTATGAAATTTCAGTTCATTTGCTTGCCTAAAAATATCAGTTCTTAAGCCCATGTCAAATTGATTATCAATTTGATCAAAATTAAATTCCTAAATTAAGTTCTTAATTTCTAACCTATTGATTCTAAAATCATCTTCTAAATATTCCTAGAACTAAATATATTAATTTGAAAGTTCTAAACCTAATACCTTTATTCTAAAATATATTAAATTTTATCCTTATCCTTTCCTTTTTCCTTTTCTTCTTCCTGCCCTCTCTTTCATTTCTTTTGTCTTCTCCCTCTTCTCTCTTCTCTCTTCTCTTTTCTGTAATTTCTCCTCCATCTTCTTCATGGTTGTCAAACTCGAGTTTCTACCTAAAATCCCTAAGAGGTCCATAGAATCAGAATGTAAAATCGAAAAGTAGAATCATAAGATTCTACAACTAATATAAATTTACTTGCAAAAACCATCCATGTACTTACTAACCTAATAAAACTTTAAATAAATTATAAAAATAAAGAATTTAGTATTAAATTAGTTACATACAACCAAAATTTAAGTTTTACCAATTATAATTCACATACTATTATTAATATATTTAGTGCAATTTTATAATTAAAATAATTATTTTTATTTAATGATGATTCATAATCTACAATTCTTAAGATGTATTACAAATCATTTAAATTATCACGTATGAGTAGCTAGTTTTGTGTAGTAATGAACATTTTTATGTTTACTATATTTTTGTACAAAAAATAATTGCATTTATGGCAAATAAATTGTATATAGAAAATTATTAAAAAAGGAAAAAAAATATAGCACTATATATATTAGTTTAATTTTTATTCAAATTGTTCAAAATATATCATACTATATAACCTCAAAGAAAATAACTCTCTTAAAAATAAAAAGGAAACAAAAGGAAAAAAATAAAAAAAAAACTAAAATTAAGTTGTATTAAGATAAATATCAAGAACTAACCCCAAAAATCCTAAATTTAAATATATTAAATTGATTGCGTTTTTAAAGTTCAAATAGAAAAAGAAAGTGTAAAATTATAATTTGACGATTCTACTTATGAGTTTACTTAAAAAGCGATTTTGTATGTGAGTTGAATTGAAATCTCATCATCAACTCGCAAACTTGTAAAAACGTATGAGTAGACTAGCGAGTTTGACAACCATGCCCTTCTTATTCTTCTTTTCTTCCTCAAGAATTCAAGCATGAATCTCAATTTCAAGAAGAGAAAAAGAGAAATCAAAGTAAGAAATGAAGATAGGAAGAGGAAATTAAGTTTAAGCTAGAAGAAGAAGATAGAAAAGAAGAATCAATTGCATGTTCTTGCCAAAAAGCTAAGTATATTTGTTTATGTTATTTTGATATCTATTAGTGAGTATGCATGATAAATTGATATTAGTTATAAGTAAAGTTTGTAATAAAATTGGTAGATGAGTGAGTTGATGATGTTGTGGAATGTTCAAATGTTGGATATGAAGTTATGGGGGTTGTATGATGATGGGGATGTGGAGTTTATGTGTATTTGATGTTGTTAAGGGTATGTGTTGAGTTGTATGATGCTTTTATGAAGTTTTAATTGAGGTAGAATGTGTAAAAATTGATAAAAATGAAGTTTGAAAACAGGAGAAGTTTGTAACCCCTATAATATGATGTGTACAGCGTGTAAGGGCCTTTATAAGGTTCGGGTTTGGTGTTTTTCGTGGTGTATGGGTGTACAAAGGGCCTACAAGCCTCTAGTCGTGATGTTTTTGTGTTTTACGAGCGTGCAACAGCCCTTATAGGCCTCTGGTTGGATGGTTTTCTTCTTGTATAGGTGTGCAAAGGGGCCTACTGGCCTCGGATCTAAAATTCCCTACTGCGATATTGTTTTGTAATTTGATCATAACTTTTTTATCTAAACTTGGATTAAGGTGATTCAAATGCTTTGAAAATCTTAAAAGGAGATCTACAACTTTCATGTTTTAAGTTTTTTCAAATTCTAAAAGTATCAAGGCGTAATTTTTTATTGATTCCAATTGCTATATTTTCCAAATAAAGTCGAAAACTTATTTTACTAGTTATGTGCATATAGTTAAGTATAAAATGGATCTTTTTGAGCTAAAATGAAATAGATAAATGATAGTTAATGTGTTATATTTGTTGAATGATATAATTAAGCATGAGTTTAGTGAATTTAAAGATTTAATAAATAATTTGATTAAATATAAAGTTAGATATAAAATGAACCTAGTTAATAATTTAAGTTCAACTTGGCTTAATAAACTTGAATAAACTAAAATGAATTAAAGGGTATAGATAAAAAAAAATATTTATAAAATTAATTTAGATGATTTTAATTCTCTAAATGAAACATATCTATACTGTCAAAATGATTATAGTTGTTGTAGCATAGAAAATTGGGGCATGCTAGCATGGATATTATTTCAACACTTGTTAAAAGAGATCTTATCAATGGCTTACCAGAATTAAGTTTTCAAAAAGATAAGATTTGTTCAGCATGTTAGCAAGGAAAGCAAACTAAGGCTTTTTTAAAATTTAAGGATATTATTTTCACTTCTAGGCCGTTGGAACTATTTCATATGAACTTATTTGGATCTACTCAAACCCTAAGTTTTGGTGGCAAAAATATAGTTTGATTATTATTGATGATTTCACTAGATACACATAAACTTTCTTCTTTGCATCTAAAAACAAATCAAATAATGTCCTTTTTAGATATTGTAAGAAAGTTCAAAATGAAAAGGGTCTTAAATTATAACTATATAAAGTGAACATGGGGAATAATTTGAAAATTTGAAATGGATTATTTTTTTTAGTAAATATAGAATTGAACACCTTTTCAGCACTTAAGACACCAAAACAAAATAGAGTAGAGAAAAGGAAGAATGGGACTTTAATCAAAATGGATAGAATAATGTTATGTAAAAATAGCTTACCTAAATATTTTTCAGTTGAAGCCATCAATATCGCTTGCTACATATATAATAAGGTTTTTATAAGACCTACACATAAGAAAATCCCCTATGAGCTTCGAAAAGGTAAAAGACCTGGCATTTCATATTTCCATCCATTTAGTGCAAAATGTTACATTTTGAATAATGGAAAAAATCAACTTGCCAAGTTTGATGCAAAAGGTGATGATGGTGTTTTTTATGGTTATACTCTTGCTAGTAAAGCTTATAAGGTTTTTAACAAAAGAATGTTGGTTGTTAAAGAATCGATTCATATAATTTTTTATGATGCTTTGTCTTATGTATGCTTAATTGATGATTTGAATTACGTATGTGCCAACTTAAGTAGATTCACCTTTGAAAATAATGATCATAACAAGAACACATCAAAAGAAATGGAAGCAATAAACAATGCCTTGGATGAACCCTTTAGCCATGACTCTGCTAGGGAATGGAAATACGTCAACTGACAACCTAAGGATCTAATCATAGGTAAACCATCTAATAGAGTGCAAACTATATCATCACTAAGGAATATGAATAATCTAGTTTTCCTATCTCATACTAAGCCTAAATACATAAATAAAGCTCTAAAAGATCAGTTTTAGATACAACCAATACAAGAGGAACTAAATCAATTAGTTACAAATGAAGTTTAAGATTTAGTACCTAGACTTAGAGATAGACCAATAATTGGAATAAAATGGGCGAGTGGAAACAGATTTGACGAAACTAGTATGGTGACTAGGAATAAAGCTAGATTAGTAGTTAAAGGTAACATTCAAGAAGAAGGAATAGCTTTTGATGAGACCTCTTCCTAATAGCTAGGCTCGAAGCCATTAGGATGCTAATAAGTATTAAAATACTCTTATTATTCACATTGTTCTGATATTATATTATATAGATTTCATGTGAATTATTAAACAAAATGATACTTATTTGGGTTAAAATGTCAATTTCAAGAAAAAAGAAAAATATTAAGCTTAATGAAGACTTTTGGGTGAGTTAAGGAAGATTTTTATAAAGAAATATGCAAAGGGATGATTTGCAACATGCATAACCGTTTCTACACAAACTGTACTAGTGTGAGGATGAAAAGTGATCAATAAGCACTTTTAAAATATATAAGGAAGCTACATAAGCCATGCAGTATGCTTATGTAGAGGCTAGAAAGTGAACAAGAATGATTTTGAAAGTACAAAGTCTGTCTACAAGCCATACTCGTGGTCGTGTAGCCCTCTGTTCGAGCAATTTCATCAATTTTTATCCTACACGACTTTGAACATGGCCGTATAGAATGATCGTGTAGGAGATAATTGACCTCTTCTTATAAATAGTAACCTTAGCTCGTCATTTAGACACACTTGATTTATTTTACAAACCCTAGAAAGAAACATAGCTGCTTTTGAGTGGAAATACGCCAGAGCTTATATAAGATCACAAGATATTATTCTTAAGGGTTGTAATCATGTTTGCTATCCATTTTTTCTTGTTTTCTCATTGTAATCATATCTATATGGAAAAATAGATCATCATACCTTAGGTCTTGAGGAACCCTAACCCTGATGTAGAGATTGGATTATTTTTGTCAATGGAAGCTTATGTTTCTCGAATCTATTCATGTGTTTATATATGTTTCTTGATTTAATATGTGCAAGGTATTAGATCATTGCATGATTCTTATTGATTTAATCAACGGATTGATTGATAAGAAAGATCTAACATGAATAAAGAAATTTGAATGTGACTCTAGACATAAATTGCATGAATTTTCTGCATAAAAATTTAGTCTTTTTAAGGAATCATGAACTCTAATGCAATTTTATGTGCATCTAATGACAAATGTTATTTCATTAAACATATAGGATTAGAGTTCAATTATCTCGAAAAAGAAATCAATGAAATTAGCGATTCCTGCAGTTCAAGAACTTAACAGTCCATTAATGAATGTCTTATAAAGAATTGGAAATAGGGTTAGCGATAAGTCAATATTAGGTGCATTGTTTTGTGATTGATATATGTATACATATATATATATTTGAAGGTGTTAATTCCTTTGTTCTAGGGTTAATTAATTGAGTAGTAATTAATTCTTCTTGCTATCATTCAATTTAGAGTAGTTGAATAATAGACATAAGGTGAGTATTAGTAGTTATGGAACTTGGTAGAATGACCCCTCTGCTAAGCTATACTATAATCGATAGGTACACTTGCCTAAGATTAATTATAGAACTTATATAAGGTTAAAATTTAATTTGATTAATTGCAATTAATAATCCACTCCTATCAAGTTTTTAGCGCCGATACTAGGTACTTGGAAATATTAGGAACGCCTGAATTCTACTAATTTAGTTTTTCTTTTGCATGATAAATTCTTCTTTCTCTCTCATATGTATTTTTTAAAGAAACACTAACCCTAACTCCTGATCTTTTGTAGTACATGATGAGAAGCACATTTGTAAGACTTCTTGATTTGGATCATGAGATCAATAGAACATTCCACAGAAGATTAAGGACTAGCACGAAAGATGTTGTCAGAGTATTAGTTTTTGAAGAAGAAGTATTGGATACTACAGACACAGTTATGGATGGTAACAACAAAGAAATTCCGAAGACCAATCTGGACTATGCTAGGCTTATGCTTGAGGGTACCGGGTTAACTATTGTGAAACTGCCCATCGTGGCAAATAATTTCAAAGTTAAGAGTGTAGTGATTGAAATGCTACAACAGTACTGTCAATTTGACAGTTTACTTGATGAAGACCTACATGCTCACATTCAAACATTCTTGGAAATTTGTGAGACTTCCAAGAACAATGGGGTTACTGATGATGCCATGTGACTTCACCTCTCTCCCTTTTCTTTAAAAGGACAAGCAAAGCAATGATTATACTCATTGGGCCCAAGAGCCATAGCAACTTAGAAAGATATGGTTGAGCTGTTTCTTGATAATTACTTCCTACCTTCCAAGACTACTAAGTTAAGGAATAATATCTCATCATTCAACCAGCAAGACTCTGAAACACTTTATGATGCATGGAAAAAGTGGAAGGTTTCACTAAGGAAATGTCATCACCATCAGGTACCCAATTGGATGCAAGTATAGACCTTCCACAATTATCTTGATACTGCTATCCATCAGTTAGTAGATGTTATAGCTAGCAATACTTTAAATATAAAGACACCTGAGGAATCTCTGAAGTTGTTCGAAGATATGGCAAAGAACAACTACTATCGGGTAATAATAACGGAAAGTAGAAAGTGGCTAGCATGTATGAAATGGATATGATGATCACTTTGCTTGAAAGATGGATCCTTATAGTAAGCAGGTGATGGAAGCGAAGAACCAACTAGCACCTCAAATCTAATATGGGATTTCATGTGCTAAAAACTTCTACCTCGAAGCTCCGAAGCAAGTTGATTATGTGGGCAATCAAGGTAGACATCAGAACAACCTATATAGTAATACATACAATCTAGGGTTGAGAAATCATCCCAATTTATCCTATGCTAACAACTCAAATGTGCACAGAGCAAATTATCCATCACATGGATTCCAAAAGCCACAACTACCACCTCCTTAGCAACTTTTACGGCTTTCTTCCCTTCCATAAGAGAAGAAACCTAGCCTAGAAGAGCTAATGACACGGTTTATTCATAACTCCACATCGAAACAAAGAAGCCTCTATCCATAATCTAGAAAACTAGATTGGGCAGCTTGTCAAATTGCTATCAGAAAGGCAACTTGGTTCACTTCCCAGTAATACAAAGGAAAACCCAAAGGAGCAAGCTAAGGCTATTAGCCTAAGAAGTGGGAAGGAAATACAATCTAGGAAAAGAAAGAGCCTGAAAGGGAATTGAGTCAGAATCTCGAGGAAAAGAAAGTTTAGACAAACAAGAAACAATCCTCTGAGGTAAAAGCCTACATTTCTCCTATTCCTTATCTGGCTTGTCTTAACCAGGATCGTGACAAGGAACATTTAGGCAAATTTTTGGAGCTTTTTAAGCAGCTCTACATCAACATACCTTTGGTTGAAGCTCTTTCTCGAATGCCTAGGTATGCCTAATTCTTGAAGGAGCTATTATCTAACAAGAGAAAACTTGAGGATGTGTCTACTGTAACCGTAGGGGTTGAGTGTTCAACCATAATTCAAAACAAATTGCTGACTAAATTGAAGGATTCTGAGAGTTTTACAATTCCATGTGTTATTGAAGAACCTTCTGTAAAGAAGGCTCTCGCAGATTTAGGGGCGAGCATCAATTTGATGCCTTACTCGTTCTTTAAAAATTTGGGTTTAGGAGAACCTCCTCCTACTAGACTAAGCCTTTAATTAGCAGATCGCTCAGTTAAATTGCCCAGAGGAATCATCAAAGATGTACTTATAAAAGTAGGGAATTTTATATTCCTTGTAGACTTTGTCATACTCGAGATGGATGAAGATAGGGAAGTACCTCTAATCCTAGTAGACCATTTTAGCCACTGCTAGACCCATCATTGATGTAGGTGATGAGAGATTGATGCTCAGAGTTGGTGATGAGGAACTAACAATAAAGATTCTAGCGACATTGAAAGAACCTACAGTTGCTGATGATTTTTGTTTTAGTATTGACATTATTGATGCTTCTGTAGTGGATTGTATGTAAGATGTTTTACGTAAAGATGTTTTGGAGTTAAGTTTGGTCAATTCAAAAGAGAATGAAGCAAAGAACCTCGAAGTGCGAGCTATGACAACTCAATTGGAGAAGCATAAGGAGTTTACAAACAAGCATGGGTTTAGGAAAATACCAACAGAAGCTGAGGCAAGATTAAACCCATCTATTGAAGATCCACTAGTTTTAAAGATGAAGCAGCTTCCTAGTTATTTGGAGTATGCCCTTTTGAAGGAGAACTCTAAATTACCAGTAATCATCACCTCATACTTGAACAGTGAATAAAAGGAGCAGTTATTGGTAGTCCTTAAGGAGCATAAGTGAGTAATTGCTTGGAAGATATCTGATATCAAGGGTATCAAGCCCTCTTTATGTACTCATAAAATCTTATTGGAAGATGGATTCAAACCAGTTGTACAACCGTAGGGAAGATTGAATCTGAATATGAAGGTGGTGGTGAAAAAGGAAGTAATCAAGCTTCTAGATACCGGGCTAATCTACCCTATCTCTAACAATTCTTGTGTAAGTCTAATGCAAGTTGTACCTAAAAAGGGAACGATGAATGTGGTTTCAAATGAAAGAAACGAGTTGATCCCAACGAGGACAGTCATAGGATGGCTAGTATGTATAGATTACAGAAGATTGAATGAAGCCACTAGCAAGGACCATTTCCCTTTGCGTTTCATCAATTAGATGTTGGAAATGCTTGCAGGTCATATGTTTTACTGTTACTTGGATGGTATGTCCGACTACTTCCAGATACCAATTGCTCTTAGGAACCAGGAGAAAACAATGTTCACTTATCCCTATGGCACCTATATCTATAGGAGGATGCTCTTCGGGCTCTATAATGCACCAAATACATTCCAAAGGTGCATGTTGGCCATATTTGATGATCTAGTGGAAAACATTATGGAGGTGTTTATGGATGACTTTTCCGTCTTTGCTGACTCAGTCAACAATTGTCTCAAAAATTTGAAGCAGGATTTGACCCACTGTGGGCAAACTAATTTGGTGCTCAACTGGGAGAAATGCCATTTCCTTAAGGAAGGCATAGTTCTCGAGCATAAAGTGTCTCACAAAGGATCGGAATTAAATCAAGCAAAAGTTGAGATTATTGCTAAACTTTCTCCTCTATTGTCAGTTAAAGCGATTCACAGTTTCCTTAGTCACACAGGTTTTTAAACAGGTTCACACGAGATTTTTCCAAGATAGCCCGACCTTTGACAAGGCTATTGGAAAAGGATATACAGTTTGAATTTAATCAAGAGTGCCTTGATGCATTCAAATATGACTAATGCACCAATTATGATGGCTCCGAATTTATGACACAAGTGATTTTGTAGTCAGGGTTGTTTTGGGACAGCAAAGGGGAAAATATTTTCAACCCATCTACTATGCTAGCAAACTCTCAGTAGAACTTAGGAGAACTACACTACCACTGAAAAACAGCTATTGGCTGTGGTGTTTGCCTTTGACAAGTTCTAACCTTATTTGATTCTGCTAAAGATAGTAGTTTATACTTACCACTTTGCCCTTAAATTTCTTTTGTCTAAAACAGATGCAAAGTTATACCTTATCTGCTAAATCCTCCTACTACAAGAGTTTGATTTGGAGCCTCTAGAGCCATTATATTGGCCTACATTTTCAAGGATGCCAAAGAGTCGGGAATATTTCTTGACATGATGAGATGCCCTAAAATTATATTATGGAATGTGAAGTCTTCGATGTATGGGGCATCAACTTCATGGGATCTTTCCCAACCTCTTTTCGGAATAAATATATATTGGTAGCGGTGGATTATGTCTCAAAATGGATGAAGGCCCAAACTCTACCCACTAATGATGCTCAAATAGTCATTGAGTTCCTAAAAAAGTTGTTCTTAAGGTTTGGAGCCTCTAGAGCCATTATAAGCAACAAAGGGACACATTTTTGCAATTCTCAGCTTGAGAAGGTGTTTAGACGATATGGGGTAACTCATAGGATTGTGACACCGTATCATCCCCAAACCAGTGAACAAGTCGAAGTTTCAAATTGCGACTTGAAGAGAATATTGGAGAAGTTAGTGGAGCATCATATGAAAGACTAGGCTGAAAAGCTAGACAATGCGTTCTAGAAGTACAGAACAACTTATAAAAACCCTTTAGGGACCACACCATACCGTGTTATTTATGATAAGGCCTGCCATCTACCAGTGGAGATTGAACATAAGGCTTATTGTGCCATTAAGCATGTCAATTTTAACTTAGATTACATAGGTATGAGAAGGAAACTTCAACTAAATGAATTGGATGAGTGAAGAATGACAGCTTATGAGAATATGTGGATTTACAAAGAGAGAAAACGACGAGCTTCAAGAGGAGAAGTGCTTGGGCTTCATCAAAGATCATGAGATACATAAAAGGGTTTTATTGTTACATCGTGATTAATTATATTTCCTCTAATTCTTTTGTTCTCATTATAAATTCCATAGAGAAGTCGATCTTTATACCCCGCATCTTGTGAAACCCCAAATCATGTGATTTGAATTGTCTTTTGATTAATGAAAATTTTATACCTTTGTATCTATTCATGTGATTGATTTATGCATATAAATAATCACATGTATGATTCTTACTAGATAGAAAGAGGTTTCATCTAATGCTATAGATCTTCATAAATAGAGAGATTATATGTTTCACCCAGAGATACGGAAACTTTGATTTATATGTAACCTTATGTGATGTTAGTGAGGGAGAGATCTCCACTATCTCATGTAGGGTCAAAAATTAATTAACTCGATGGAGCAAATGATTTATTTGAGAGATCTTGCAGTGCAAAGCACAAGCAATTCATTAATTAATCCATTATCATAAGAAATTTAATGTTTAGAGTGGATCAAGATGAAGGGTATGTTTTGTGATTGATTACATCTTTCAAAAGCACTCATAATTGATCTTAGGGTTTGTGAAGTTGATTTGTTAGTTAATTAATAGTTAAATTATTAATCTCATATCAAGAATTAGGCTAAATATTAGCAAATGTTAATACGAGTACTTATTCTTTAGATCCCTGTAGACGACACTCGTTTTAATTCTATACTACTCTAGATAGGTACACTTGCCTATGCTCGATCATAAAATTTAACTTGGATTTATAAATTTTATAATTTGATATGATCGGTAATCGCGCGATAGATGCTCTTGGCATTTGCCGCTTTTAAAGACTTTCAAAATTTTCAAATGGATGATAAAGGTGCTTTCTTAAATGGTTCATCAAAGAAGAAGTATATGTAAAACAAACATTGTGCTTTGAAAATAATGAATTCCCTGACGATGTTTAAAAATTGAATAAATATCTTCATGAACTCAAGTAAGCTTCTAGAGCTTGCTATGAGAGCTTAAGAAGCTTCTTGATAAATAAAAGTTTTTCTAGAGAATAAATTGATGCAACATTGTTTATCAAGAATCACAAGTCAAACACATTGATTGTGCAAATCTCTATAGACATCATTGTGTTTAGACCCACCAGTATACACCTTGGGGATGAATTCGTTGAATGCATGAAGAGTAGGTTTGAAATGAGTATGATGAGGGAATCAATTACTTCTTAGGTCTCTAAGTAAGATATTCCAAAAATGACACATTCATTGACTAATCAAAACACACATAAGAACTTTTGAAAAGATTCAAGATAGATATTTGCAAAACTAGGCATATACCTATGAGTATAGATATAAAACTTGATAAAGATGAAAATGGAAAATCCGTGTGTGAAAAGCTATATAGAGGAATGATAGATAGTTTATTGTATTTAATTGCCTTTAGACTCAATATCATGTTCTTAGTGTACTTATGTGCACGATTTTAATCTTGCATGAAATAATATCACTTGAGTGTAGTTAAATGCATCTTTAAGTATCTTACAAGCACCATTGAAATTGACTTATAGGAATAATGGCAGACTAAGTGCCTCTACTTTCATTTTTTTTGCAATTTAGTGTCTCATTTTTAGATTTTGGCAAATAGTACATGCACTTTCAAGGTACGTGAATTTTTGTGTCTCTGCTAAATAATATTTAAATGACATTTATTTTGACGGTGGAACATACTAGGCGCTTAGCCAATAATTGCAAAAGTCTAAAAATAAGACATTAAATTACCAAAAATTGAACGTATAGACACTTGATTTGCCATTATCTTATCATCAAAATAAATGTACGTAAAACATTATTTAACAAAGATACTGAATCACACATATTTCATACGCACAAGTACTAATTTGCTAGAATCTAAAAATTAGACTCTAAATTGTTAAAAATTGAGAGTATAAGCACTTGCTATGCCATTATCCTTTGACTTGCGGTATTCAAAGTTTACTTTTTTTCAATCTTATTGAATATTCTGATGCTGACTTTGTTGAATGCAAAATTCATTGAAAATAGCATAAGTGGCACATGTCATTTCCTTGGAAATTTATTGATCTCTCGCTACTCCAAGAAATAAAACTTGATTACACTCTCATCTATCAAGGCCGAATATGTGTTCGTCGAAAGTTGTTGTATAGTTTTATGGATAAAACAAACTTTGCTAAATTATGGACTAAAGTACGATCATGTCCCAATTCCCAATTCAAGGACTAACCATATCACTGTATACATCACTTTATTAGATATCATGTTCTAATCAATAGTATTTTCTTAGAATTTATTGATACGAACAATCAAATTGTCGATATTTTTATAAAACCCTTGAACAATGATTGGTTTTGCATCTTGCATAGAGAATTAGACATGATCATTCAATATGAATTCTACATATGAAGGATCTAAGATGGTGACTTTGAGCAAAAATTACCAATTTTTTTACATCGTATCATCTAGAACATGAAATTGGTCTAAAAAACTTATTGGGTTTGAAATTAGAGTTGAACGCACTCATTTAACATGATTATGAGCATCAAAGTGTGTAAAATATCTTAGTTATGTCAAACCATGGCTTCTTAATGCCTAAATTTTAGAATCTTTTATTTTTTACATTGATAATGTGCTATGATCATCTTGCTAAATAACACTTACTTGATGTGTCAAACTTCCTTAATCATGATAAATGTATTTTTTGTGCATCTCAATGTCTTTATACTTTAGATTAAGTGAAAATCGTTTCCATTTTTTGCATCATATACAAAAACTTGAAATATGTGGGCAAATGATGTCCATTCTAGCCACGTGACCTTTGTTATATGGTTCACAAGTTATTAGGGGTCACTTTAGCTAGTTTGTGCCTTTCGGACTAAAAAATGCATGCAAAAAAAAAAAAAAAAAATCACTATTCCTGGGAATTCCTTGTTTACTTTGCCCAATTGTTTAATCCATGTAAATCATTGAACTTCTTCTCCTTTTCCTATCTCATTTGATCGCTCAGACATGGTCCAAGTCAAAGAGTTAGGTGAAACACCCTTGATATTTGCGCCACATACAATCTGAAATGGGGGTTGTTTATCAAATGGTGTCTAGGCACCAGCTTTTGATTTATGGCTATGTCTAGACACTATTTGAGTTTTTTCATTTATATGCAGACCAATTCTAGCATCCAGACACCATCTATAAAATTCTGCAAATTGTATATGTCGACCTTCTTTCTCTTCCCTCATTCTCTCACCCGTGTGTATACTATCTTACTGACACCACACACAACTCACTTTTCCACCTAAAATCATCATCTCACACTTCTCCATTACACCCACAACATCATTTTCACTCCCATTCCACTTAAATCACCAATTTCATAAAATCAAACCCTAACCCCTAAACATTACCCATTCTCTAATTCTAACCATATTTCTACGATCCCCACCTTCCATGGCCTTTGTTTTTGCCCTCATGGTGCATGAACTAAGCAAGCACACAATGACCCCTCTGGAAGCACCAATTATGATGCTCACGTCTTTCGTTTAAAGGCACACTTTGACCGCTTCCCCATATTTAACCACCTCGATCCAGCTAGCGATCACCTTTATAGGGATAAGGTAATTTGGAACTTTAGGTTTAAAGATCTTAGAGAATTACTGTTAAGTAGATTACAAAACTTCCTTCAAAGATAAATCTTGTTAGTGATAAGGATCTTATAGTTGTTTTTGGAGCAACAAACATAATTTAAGACCTAGCTCCATAGATTAAATATAATAGGGAATCATATTCCACTAATAAGTTAGTTTATGATCCAATGGGGATATATATTTAATATCACAAGCTAATATAAATTTCTCTTGATGGAATTCAATTGTTTACGTTATATATGGAAAGTTTTAAGATGATATTTATGATCGGTAACATAGCTTTTATTTAAGAAAAGTGATGCCCAAGTCTTGTTGAGATAAAACACGATTGAAGTTCAAAGGAAAGATTGCACCAGCTTGAAGAATATAACATTTATGGAAAGATATTTGCAATGTTTGGAAAGAATTCAAAATTATATCTTTCACTATTTTGCTTCTTATGTCACGTTTTAAAATGAAATCTTCAAGACACAATAAAGAATATTACCCTTTATATATTCAATGACTACTTATAGCTTTTAAAGAAAAACTTCAATTTATTATGAGTTGCAAATTCATGAAGATTTGAAGTAACAAACAAAGGATTATTACAAAAAGACTATTACTTTGTTATTCTATAAATTAAAGGTTTGACAAAGAACAAAAAATATGAAGCATTACTGAGAAAATTATTGACAAAAGTCTGCTAAAGCATGAGAATTCCTAAAGCACTGATCTGATCTATTTATCGTTCGAAGAGAAAGCTTACTACAGCTTAGATTTACTTTTAGAAATAACTAATTTACTTTATTTACTCTTTATACTAAAAAGTGAGGATTTTTATTATTGTATTCCTCGTTCTCTTTTGTATTTGTTGATTTAATGAGAGAAGTGATAAAGGACACCCATATAATCGTAAGTTAGCTTAGGTAGAAGTTAAGATAGGCAGTGTGAGCTATTAATATTGCAGTGGATGTAAGACTACTTTGTGCTTCTTCATTAATTTGATTAGATTTGGTGGAACAAACTGGTAAAGACAACCAAGACTTCAACATGGAGCTAGAAGAGTGGACTGATGCATAAGGTAGAACTAATATATATAGCTGAGCAATCTGTTCTCTTTCGTTTTACTTATTTTGTTATTTCTACATTTAATGTTGATATCGAATCCAACATAAACAACTTAAAGAATTTGGATTAATAAATAATTGAGAAAAGAGATCTAAGTTAATCAAACTCGACTATATCACAAGTTAAGATATCAAAACGATTTTCATAAAGAATTTTTGAACAAAGATTTTTAAAACAAAGTTTTAGAACCTATTTTAGAAGAAAGTTTGAAATTGGTTTTTGCAAAAAGTTTTCAATATAACTAATTCACTCCCCTCTTGGTTACTTAACTTATGAGACTGGCAAATCTTATGGTTGTTAAGTACTTTTATTGCAATTTAATGGGTAGAAAGTCTACTAATGGCAATTTATGTGTCGCTAATGATTAAGTCGAAGTTCAATTATGGGCATATGTCTATGGATGGGAGATTGAGATTGCTCCCACATTATTTGTAACTTAATCCATCTTGAGATTGGGTAGCTTATACACATGTCTAATTTTCATAGAGCTCAATTAACGGGAATCAATCTAACCTACCACAAGGAGGACCTATCACATAGGCATGAGCCAAGGGGGATGCAAGGAAACTTGCTTTGTCAATGGATACTAAGGATATACTAGGACTTTGAGCAGAGGCTTGATCATGACTTGCGAAGATGGATTGATTAGTAAAGATCACCGAATAGATGAAGGAAATGAACAAACTCAGAGGATGGGTGAAGACTCAAGTGGCCAGTCAGGCCTTACGGCCCAAGAAAACGTATGCCTCTACCCTTTCATGCCTTTTTCATCTATGTATATGTGATAACTATCTTCATAGGGCTAGTAATCATGGTAAAGTGACCACGTCTGATCTATGGGTCCTTTATCAATTTTTAAATAAGGCATTCCTAAATTTTTAGGATATGATGGTTCATGATTTTAAGAAAGTGACAAATAATTCAAATCGAATCATTCTTCATCATTATTGACTAGTCACTCTCTTACTCAAGCACAATGGAGTTTATTTTGAAAATCCCTCCATCCATGCCCACTTAGATGACTACACTTTGCAAAATATCCCTATAAGTGTATGGGTAAAAGATCCACAAGAAGGTTTTAGGTGCTAAGCTCCTCTTTTTCCTCTTCTTGGATTTATGAAGAAATTGAGCTTGATCCATTTTTATGAGGAAAATGAAAGTAAAGAAGAGGAGCTTGGGACCATAAGAGTGAGGATGGCTTTGAGGAAGAAGCGATGGAGACTAAAAGTGTCGATGAGCATCATGAGTAATCAACTCTTTAATGATGATCTAGAACAAATGTCTCATAATATCTTGACACCATTGTATCCACTGTCACGCCCCATAGGCTATCCTAAATGTAACAGCCCACCACATACTATAAAAGACTCTCGAATTTCTATCCGAGCCCTTCGGGAGTCTTGTATAGATGTAAAGCGTCCCTTTACGACAATAGAATACTCAATCAATGGAGTTAAGAAGTTTAATGTGGCATTCATTAGCCATAGATAATAAACCAAAACACATAATATACTTTACAAAATCTAAGGGCATTCCCCGCAAAATAATATCACGTCCATTACAGTCATCAGAGTCCTTTAGTTTCCAATGGAAGTCTATACAAAAGCGAAGTAAACTTCTATGGGAAACTCCTATCTTCGGTACCTGAGCTGTGGCTTGCCTCGGCTAAGCCAAATGAACTCGTGCTGCAACAAATAAAAGCTATGGGGCGTAAGCTAACTAGCTTAGTGAGTAAGAACTTCCATGTCACAATTAATACAATTCACTCAAGCAAGTGATTATTCACGCAAATGTATGCATCAGACAAATGAGTTCAACAAACATATGACCAGCCGAAAATCATATGTGGATGGACTTATGCCCTCCATCCCGGGTTAGCAGATTAACGAATCCTGCGGTACGATGCCATTTTAAGCTCACGGTCAACTGAACAATAATTCATTTTATGGATCACGATTAACCAATAATTTCGTTTTATAGATCATGATTAACCAACATATTCGTTTTATGGATCACGAAAAACCAACCAATGCTAATGCTTCATTCCCCGTCATGATATGAATGAGTCCAATTATAATTGAAGTCAAATATACATTAATTCGATTCTTTTAGGTGACCAACAATTATCCACAAACAATCCATATAAAATGCTAGCTAATCAATCAATAGCTTAACACTCGGTTTCAATATTTCTTAAGCTCTATTTCACACATCAACAACAGACAATATATAATTCCCATATACCCCATCATATATATCCATTTTTATCTTTGCCTACACCACTAGTGCCACTAACAATACAATCACAAACATTAATTGAGAGTGGAAGTAGTATCACTCGGCCATGGTTCGCCGGTCTTTCAGTAATAGTAATCGGGTGGTAAGGTATCGTCTTGCTCGGGATCACCTACCAAATAAGAATAATCCTAATAAGAATCTCATCATTTAACTATTCCAAGCTATGCATCTAAACTAGATGAATTCGGAATTCTCGCTATTTGCGGAAGCCCCGACTTAAAACGGCCATAACTTGGTCATTTTAACTCGGAATTTCGCAAATTTTATATCGATCTCTATCTACTTCGAAAGATCTATCTATTTCTAGTATTATTTTCAAGTTTTGAAAACATTAAGGTCACGGAACAGTGGGATCAGTTCTATTCTGTCACTTTTTCAATTCCGAAATTCGTTTCGCATTTGATAAAAATGTTCCTAGTTGATGATTCATGTATAGATGGTATATGAATGAATTTCTATATGATTTCGAATGAGCTCAATAGCATGGTTTTGATGATCTTTGATGATGAGCTCTTATGAACTTCTATTAGTAAGAATTCTATGATAATCACCTATGAAAAGCTATTCTTTCCAACTTACATTTTCTAGTGTTTTTATGATATTATCCTTAGAATTTACTTATCATCTAAATAAAATGGGTTCTCAATATCTATATTAATCATGACATTCATTTATGCATAAAAAATCCACATTTTTCATTGAGTAAATATGTTTTTAAACAAGCTACTTACAAAAATTCGAATTTGTAAATTTCCTTTTCTTGCAATTTCTTTGGGAGAAAACTTGTTAATGCATCAAAAATTGAATCTTCATTATATCTATTATCTAAAGACCTCATTTAACTCATAAAACATCCAATTTAAACTTAAATACTATGTGTTCATGTAGGCATGATTCTAAATTACGAATTTGACTATTAATCCATATATCAATATTTTTCATTCTAACTCCACTACTTGTTTTACATTTTATGATGCCTAAACTCATCTAAACTTATGAAAATCATTCCTTAAGGGCATCTATTACATATACCTTCCAATTTTTATGAAAAACATGAGTTTGAAAGTGGTTTTGGTGGTCTTTAAGGTAGGGTTCTAAATCCATCCGAATTTCCAATAAATCATTTCTAACAAAACCTTTTCTTTTTCAATTTTCTTGCCTTCTATACATGGAGATCTACTATCTATCATCTATACATAGCAAGGCTACATTTTTATGATCATCCATGCATGAAAATTAAAATAACCAATGATCATGAATTAGATGAAGATATAAATGCCTAAACACTAGATCTACTAAATATAATGCATGAATCAAAAATTTCATGCATGAACATCAATATATATGTAAGATCTCTACTTTACATGCATGAACAAGATAATATTTCAACAAAAACTCATTTAAACATTAATCCATGTCTTGTGATGGGCTTGGTATTCTTGTTCAAGTGTTTTCATGTCCCTAGCATATGCTCATTGGGATTAATGAAAACACACAAGAAATAGCCTTGCCATTGCAAGATTTAGGAAGAACAAAGCTTAAAATCAACATACCAAAAGGGATTAAAGGTAGAAATCAAGAGGATTGAGTTGAATATGTGAGAGTGAGAGTGAGAGGGAGGGGGGAGAGGGGGGGGGGGGGTGGCTCACGGCACAAGGAGGAGGAGGACGAGAGAGTTTTTACTTTAGTAAAAATTTGAAACAAGTGAAAATGAGGAGAGAGAGAGAAAAGGTGTTTATATATGAATAATTAGGGTTTGTTAATGAATAAAAATAGTAAAAACAAATCAAATGAGAAGGGAAAGAGGGGCAGGCATATGGGGGGAGGGAGGGGAAGAGTGTGTGTATGTGAAATTTGATATTTTGTAGTTTAAGTAATTAAAATGTAATAAATGTAATAATTATTTAAGAGACAAAATCATTGGGAAAGAAAATTGAAATGAGTAGTTGTAAGGATATGAGAATAGGGTATGGGTAGTGTGTAGTGTAGGTTGTACTTGTGAATAGTAGACAAGACATCTACTTTACCGATTGTAATGAAAACACGGGAAAAGGCTATAACTGTAATTCTTATAGCCCGGAAAATTATAAATTGATATTTTTGGAATCCTATAAAATTACGGTTCTAATGAATATTCCGGAACATTTTTCTGAGTTTGGTCCCGGGGCACGCTTTTCCATAATTGAGCTCGGCGAGGCCCAATTGAAAATTCCCGAATTTAAAACTTTCAAAGGTCTAAAATATACTTTAAAATGATAATTCATATTCATTTACTTTATAAAACTTCTTTTATTATGAAAACCGAAGGAAAGCCGGATTTAGGTTCCTAAGCTCCTCTCACTAGACTTAAACTGAACCGGATTAGGGTTTCGCTTTTCAACTCCCGGGGTTTTCTTAGCTACTGAGATTACCGAGGTTTACATCCACTCAAGATTAGGTGCGCTCATATTTGAATACTCTGGTTGAAAAAATAAATAAGATACACTTAGATCTTGATGACTTCTTCTACCACTTCTACAACCTTTACTCTCGTCTTCTTCAACCAACTGATAGCTAGGCACTTCTAATGTCCTCTTTTATATATTATATATAATACATATATTTTGTTGTATCTCTTTAAGGTAAATTACACTAGAAGTATCAAGTTTGGGGTAAGTTCATTTAAGATATTAAAATTTCAAGTAGTTAAAAAGAGGAATCAATGTTTTACAAAGGGAATCAAATGAGGTATCAACGTTTTGTAAAGTTTATTTAAGGTATTAACGTTTGGATTAATTTTCAATTAAATTTCCTTAGTTTATGTTAATGGTCAAATATTAATACCTTATTTGACTCACTTTATAAAACATTAATACCTCTTTTTAACTACTTGAAACGTTGATACCTTAAATGAATTAATCTCCAAATGTTGATTCCTCTTTTTAACCACTTGAAACGTTGATATCTTAAATAGACTTATCCCTAAACATGATACCTTTCTATATAATTTACCCTATTTCTTATTATAACCTTAGTCTTTGGCCATTCTCTTTTAAATATGGTAATGACACTTATAGTCCTCTGTTTAGTAAAAATCGCCTTGACTTATCTATCTTGTTGTTGACATATTGTGTTTTACTAACTAAATACATGTATTTTTATTTCTTAACTGGTGTTTAGGGTTGAACTAAAATCTAGTGTATAGTGGTTACCTGACTGATCATTGTTGTATTTTGTTTAATGAGAACGCATTTTGCATTTTACTTATCATGGAAAATGTCTTAGCTTAAACCGATACTTTATCGGTTTTTCAACTTGATCTGCTCCCCCTTTGACCGCTTGGATCTCATTTGTAATTTTCATCTTGAAAACTGGATGTCTAATTGAGGGGGAGACAGGTTGAGGGGACCATGTTGAGTCTTCATAAAAATGGGAGAGATTATTGAACCACATAGATTCAAGTAGTTTTTATGAGAAAAAACTAATGTTTATCATCTTGAGTTAATATGTTTTGATATAGTCATGAATGTGTTAAAAATGCAGCTAATGTCTAAATACTAGCCATAAAACAGGGCATAGCATCCAAACTCTAGCCATGATCAGAAGTGCTAATCATGTTCTCCAAATGACTTTAGGACATTGGGGCATATCGTTTGGATGCAGGTGGTTTTGAACATGATCAAAAGCTTCTTCTAATCATGATGAAATTAGAGTTGTGTCCAACATTAGAGCATGATGTTTGAACACGTGCCTTTGCCAAGTATCTCTTTATTAGGTGACATCTAGATGTTGAAGTTTATCAAGTGCAAATGCCAAGATCTCTAGATGGTTCGAGAACTAGTTCCAAGAGACCAGCCATTAGATACATTAAATGCAAGGGCAAGTTTGTCCAATTTTTGTGCAATGACAATTTTCTCCCCATTAACTATAAATATAGAATTTTTGGTAGGTTTTAGTAAGTTCTTGGAGCTTATTTATTGCTATCAAACATATTTGTATCTTTGAAAATCAAAATCTTCGTCGCTTGTTCATTATATTGCAAATTCAAAATCGTTGTCTCTTTATGGGAATTGATTGCAATTTGAGTAAATTATATTAAAATGTATTAACATTTTAGTATAAGTTTATTTAAGGTATCAATGTTTAAGGATAGATATATTAAAGGTATCAATATTTCAAGTGGTTAAAAAGAGGAATCAACGTTTTGTAAAGTAAGTCAAATAAAGTATTAATAGTTGACCACTAATGAAAATTAAGGAAACTTAATTAAAAATTAACCCAAACGTCGGTATCTAATTTTATTCACTTTATAAAACATTGATTCCTCTTTTTAGCCACTTAATGATACCTTAAAGGAATTTACCCATAATCGTTGATACCTTCTAGTATAATTTACCTACTGTAATCTGTAAAGAGTACTCTTATGAGTATATTATGTGAGTATTGTAAAAATTGTTTATAGGACTAACTAAGCAAAACTTTGTGTGATTAATAAAGCAGTGTCAAGTCTTTATTTGAGGTGAGTTAAGTTTGTGGAAAGTAGGGGCGATCAGAACTTCACATTGCATTCGAACGCAAATTTCTCTAACTCCATCTCTTCGCTTTTCAGCACTTTATAATTGTTGTTTTATTTGTCATTATGCATTTAATTTATCAAAAATCAATTCAATCAATCAATAAACTCCCCTCGCTGAGTTTAGTCTAATTGCATTTCATACGGTAAAATAAGCTATAAGTACCTATTTAAAACTTTTCCATGACACAACTCCACTGGCTATCATAAAATAAATAAAGTTTACTTTCTGTTAGCAACACATCTAGAAAATTTAGAGTGGGAATACCCTATGACCTTTAAATGATCAAATCTTTGATATGTGGGCATATAATGATTTATTATGTACAAGTATTGCAAGACACATTTTGCTACCTTCTAATGATCTATCCTAGGATTTTTTAAATATTTGTTAAGCATTTCTATAATGCACACAATATTTGGATAAATATATATGTCTTTCCATTGTTAATGCAAAAGGTGACAAGACTAGTCAAACAATGTGATAAGACTAGTCAAACAATGTAATTAATATAGGGGTAGAGATATTTCAACAATATATATATATCTATGTATGTACAAATAAGATATTATAAATAGAAAAACCTTTCTAGAAATTGTTCTCCTCTTATATCTTCTTCATGGTATTAGAGCCTTGGTTGTACTCTATAAATATTTCCATCATAGGTTCTTAAATCCCTGCCAACCCTTTTCTTTCCTTCCTAATGGCAAACGAGGACTCCCCCATTATTTTTCAAAACACTCAAGAACCTTCAAATCCATTAACTATGATCACAATTTACAACTCAATCAAACTCACCTCTACAAAACTATCTCTTTTGGAAAACCCAAATGGAAACGATTCTAATCAACCATGACCAGTAGAAGTTCATTGATGGTTCTCATCTTTCTCCTCCAGCCACTATCACAGTTAATAACATAATCACTCCCAATCCAGCATATCAAACATGGCCAAGACAGAGCAAACTTCTATTTGGAGCTCTTATAGGTACTCTTTCACCAAATATTGTGCCACTTGTCGCTCAGTCAAAAACATCTCAAGAGGCATGGTAAACTCTCGCCAACACTTATGCTCAATCCTCTTGAGGACACATCAAGCAACTCAAGGACAATCTGAACAACACCACTAAAGGCTCTCTTTCTATCACATATTACATGCAAGCTATCAAAACTCGTGCAAATGAGCTTGCTACCCTTGCTAAACCTCCAGATCAAGAAGATTTGATTGAAAAAGTCTTGGAATGACTTGATGAAAATTATAAATATGTAATAGATGTGGTAAATAGTTGTGATACTATCATTTCCTTTGATGAACTACATGAAAAACTCATCAAAAAAGGGCTAGCTCTTTAAAAATTTTCAAGCTCCTATGTTCTACCAGCATCTGCACATCTCTTCAACATGCAGTCAAATCAGTAGTCTACTCACAACCATCCTCCTCGATCTATCAATGGTTCATCTCAACAATTTACCCTTGCTACAAGACATTCCACCAGACCTGCTAACACTTAGGTACACTGCTCAGCCTTGTACCCAACCGTTTCTTGGTAAATGCTAGTGGTGTCGTTCACAGGGACATGTTGTTTCACAATACCCATTGTTTCGCCAACAATATCCTCATGCACAAGCACTACCTCAACCTACCGTACCGACTCAATCTTACGTTACACCTCTTTGGCAAGCACAAGCTCTTGTCACTAACTTAACCTCTTATGGTCATCCATGGTTACTTAACAGCATGCATCGTACCATGTCATTACTGATCTCAACTATCTTGTTCTTCACAACAGTTATGATGGCACAAATGAGATTATGATTGGTGATGGTTCTAGACTTCCTATTATACACACTAGTTCAACATCTGTTAATAATCCTCGTTACTCTTTTACACTTTCTAATGTTCTATGTGTTCTTGCTATGACACGCAACCTGATCTCCATTTCTCAATTTTGTAAGACCAATAACATCTCTATTGAATTCTTAACATCTTCTTTTCATGCGAAGGACTTGTGCACGAGGGCAATACTTCTAAAGGGTCAAACTAAAGGTGGTATTTATGAATGGCCAACTTCTTCCTCACCGTTGCTTACTTTCTCCAGTATCAAAACTACTTTACCTGCATATCACAGGCTTGGTCATCCATTCGTGTCAACTTTCAAGCATATTTTATCTTCAGGCAATTTAGATGTTTCTAGTTCTTTGAATCTCAAGTTCTATTGTAATTCTTGTTATCGCAATAAAAGTCATAAATTGCATTTATCTTCTTCTTCACTCTTTACCTCTTCACCTCTTGAGGTTGTTTTTACTGATGTATGGATGTCACCGGTTCAATCCATTGATAATTTTAAATATTAAATAATATTTGTTGATCACTTTGTAAAATACATCTGGTTATATTCTCTTAAATGAAAATCTGATGTCCAAGATGTTTTCATTCGATACAAGCTCTTGTTGAAAGTCCTTTAATTGTTCAATTAAAACACTCTATTCTAACAATGGAGGGGAGTATGATGCTTTATCATCCTTCTTAATAGTTAATGGTATTTCTCATCTTACTTCTCCACCTCATACACCAGAACACAATGGGTATTCAAAACGTCGTCATCAACACATTGTTGAAATGGGCCTCTCTCTATTATCTCATGCATCTATGCCTCTCGCGTATTGATCCTTTGATTTCACTACTATAGTTTATCTTATAAAATTGTCTCCCTACTCCCACCCTTCAAAATGTGTCTTCGTTTTTCAAACTCTTTGGTACTGTTCCAAACTATGATAAACCTCGTAGTTTTGTTTGTCTTTGTTATCTTTAGCTTCGTCCTTACACCACTCAAAACTTGAATCCCGTTCTTCTCTATGTGTTTTTGTTGGTTACTCCTCCACTCAAAGTGCATATCTTTGTCTTCTCATCTCTACAAATTGTTTGTATACATCTTATCATGTCCGATTTGTTGAATCTGTTTTCCCTTTTGCCACTTTTCATCCCTCTCTTCGTTAAGCCTCCTCCTCTACTGTGTCCGAATGGTGTTCTATCACTCTTCCCCTTACTGCCCATTCTAGCTCTACCACTTCTACCCTGCCTGTCCCCACAGCTTTGCAACCCAATACTGCTGTTCAGTTTTACCCTTCGTCTACTACTGTTCCTTCATAATCTGGCATCGATCCTCTATCATTTATTGAACTTAATCCTTCTTCAAACATACACAATTTCTCACCCTTATCACCTAGAATTATCATGACTCGATCCAAACACAATATCCATAAACCAATCTAAAAGCTTAATCTTAATGTTGAACTTCATCAACGTATACTTGAACCCACACCATCAGTCAAGCCATGAAGGATCCCAAGTGGTGCAAAGCAATGTCCGAGGAGTTTGATGCTCTCATTTGTAATGGGACATGGGAACTTATTGCTTCTCATCTTACCCAAAACTTAGCAGGGTGTAAGTGGATTTTTGCACTAAATACTTGCTTAATGGTTTTGTTACGATACAAAGCACGCTTAGTGCGAAAACAAGTTCAAAATGGCTCACGTCATGTCTCCCACATCTCGTCCTCATATTACCTCACTAATGCACTTACAAAGCCTCTTGCTCGCTCTCAGTTCTATTCACTTAAGACCAAGATTGGACTCACTCCACCACCATCTATCTTGCGGGGGCATGATAAGACTAATAAAAAAATATAACAATACTAGTCAAACTATGTAATTAATATAGTCAAATAATGTAATTAATATAGAGTCAAACAATGTAATTAATAAGTAATAGGAGAGATATTTCAACAGTATATATATATATATATATCTATGTATGTACAAACAATATATTGAAAATAGAAAAACCTTTTCTAGAAATTGTTCTCCCTCTTATCTTCTTCAAAAGGCATATGCTCCATTACCTTTTTCTCAATGTCATTCTTAGATTGAAACAAACTAAACTTATCATCATTAGCTATAAGAGTATCTCCCAATGCATAATATTTCGTGTCGAATTTAATAGGTACTTTATATATATATACATTTGTGATAAGCCTAATGTACGTCATGAATGATCATGGTAGATCTGTACACTCAATACAACAGACACATTCTCATGATCTTTCATTTCCAAATTATTTAAAAGGAATCTTTTAGTCTCATGTAATAAGCTTATGTCATTACTTGTAAGTAGTAGTCATCAAAATATAACGCTAGAATGGTGAATTTACTTTCATTAACCTTATAATATACACATCGACAAACATCGTTTGTCTTAAAACAAAAGAAGAAATACTTTATTAAACTTTTGATACATTAGTAGGATGGTTGCTTTAATACATAGATAAATTTCTTTAATTTTGTCTGTTAGAGTTACTATAGCTAGCCGATCACGTGCAACAGACGTATCAGTCAATCCAAGATGAGTCATGAACTGATAACACATGTATAGATATTGTGAGAGAGGTATGGGAGGAAGAACATGCAAACCTCAGTTTCTCAAGCGCACAAATATAATAAAAGATCAAATCAAGTAGACTCGATCATTCTTGACCTATTCTTCACTAAACGTACGCTTTGATCTTTCTTGGAAATGTTCTGGTAGAGTTTTCATGTTGCTTTTAATCTTAGCAATACACAAAATAAATCCAAATGGTAAGATAAGCCTCCTATTTATAGATGTTGGAGGCTAATGATAGTCTTTAGATGATTCCTAGATTGATGGTTGAGATGAAATGTTGCTTGCGATCATTAAATCTCTTCCATGGATGCAACTATCATAATTCATCCCTTCTTATCTATACATGGGCATGGACTTTAGATGTAGATCTCGAAGAGAATGAGGATTTTCATAATATATAAGTCCATTTTTCTTTTAAAACAGCTCATATTTAATACAAAATAATTTAGGCTTATTTTAATTCAAATAAGTTCTAGTCAAATAAAGCCCAAATTAGCCTAGAAATATATTTTTGGAGTCTACTGTTTTGCGCGTAAGAAAACTAAATAAGGCCAATAGTGAAATAAATCGATCTAGCGATTCTTGTTCTGAGCCTACTAAGTTGAATCTCCCTACAACATCCCTGATTGAACTCGATCTTCTAAACCTTATTGTTAGCCTAAAAAATCAACCTATGGTATTAAATTGGGCCAAGAGCTCGATGATAAAATGACCCTCTACAAATCTATATACCAAATATTTTAATTTCTCATCATACATAATTTTTTGGTTGTACCATATATATCGTTTCCTTAATGTTGACATTGAGAAACACACTTTTATATTAATCTATTGGAGTTATAGGTCATAATGAGCCATAAGTGTCATAATAAGTTTAAAAGATTAGATAAAAAATTCTCTTTATAGTTAACACTTTGTTCTTAAGTGAAATCTTTGGCAATAAGACATGTTTTATTTTTTCTTTTTGTTTTTATTTTAAATTGGTTTACTATTCCTGCTTAGTCTCAAAATCCATTTACAACCAATTAGTTTCACACCTTCAAGCAATTTGACGAGATATTAAACGGTATTGTCTTTCATTGATTTCATCTCTTTCTTCATGTCATCATCAATTCACTTTTAGGCATTTGCTCTTGGTTTGGCTCAACCAATAGATGATGGATCATCTTCCAAATCTACATCAAACTCATGCTCTTTAAAATATACACCTTAATCATCAAGAATTACAGATCTTATTTCTTTAATAGATCTATGCAATAACGCTTTCACTTAAGTTTGTTGTGATTCTTCAATATAGCCAGAATCTCTACCTTCATAGAAGTAAGATAGACCTCTTGGATATTTTGAACATCAATATTTACATCTTCAAAAGTAGTAGGAGTAAATGTAACACGTTTTCAATTGCAAATAACAGGAATGTTGATACAATCCTCCTTAAATCAATATGCCCAACTGGTGCGATCTTACCTTATTCAACATTATTACGAAACTTAACATTTCTAATCTCAGAAAAGGATCTACTTGAGTGACCATTAATTTGAACACTTTTGATCATTATAAGTATTCAATAATTTTTCAACCAACTATTCTTAAGTCCACTTCCTTTGTCAAGTCTATATGGACTAGGTTTAGTTGGACAATCTCAAATATGGAAATGCCTATGACTAGGTTCTTACCAGTCCTCAAAATTGAGGTTTTGATTAACCTTACTTAGAACTCAATTAAAGATGTACATTACAATCTTTAATGCATCTTTATTTTGGGCATGACACATTTTATAAAGCATAAGAGTGAATGAAATAGCTATTTTACGAAAGCGAATGGATACTTAGTACTACAAAGCCCCATAGTAAATAGGATTGCAAATGAGTCAAGCCTAGGTTGAACTAAGCTGAGTTTTTAAAGTCTTGACTTATTTAAAGATTAGTAAGCTTGAATCCAAGTCAAGCTTTTTCTCAAATCTAAAATTTAGGCTTAAGCTCGATTGATTTAGATAATTTTTTTTTCCTTTTTCAAGCTTGAACCGAGTAATGACAACCTTTGAAGATAAAGTAAAATCCAAGAAATCACATATACAAAATGAATAAATATGTGAATAAGTTATGCATGTATATATAGTGTTTGAAAATCAAATTTTTGTGTCAATTATGTTTATATAATGTATAATATGTATAACGCAAGGGTTTGCTTACAAGATGAGCAAGTTTGCTGCTAAGCCGCCTGTGAGTTTGGATAAGATTTCGAGTTCAATTCATTTAAATAAAAAAAATTTATTTTAAAATTGAGTTCAAATCTATTTATTAAACAAGTCTAAGATGAATTGAGCAGTTGGACTTACAGGAAGACTTTAATAGCTTTTTTAATAGAAAGTAAAAATACATTATATCTTTGGGTTAATGACAAATATTATACTTAAATTTTAGCAAAATGTTTAATCGGATGCTTGAAGTTTTATCTTAAACAAATTGTATCTAAACAAAGTTTTTACAAACTTTTTTTAAAAGTCCATAAAAATTTTGTTTAGATATTAAAATTATTAAAATTAAATTTTAAATATCTAATTGAATATTTTACAAAAGTTCGGGCACTATTTTTTATCCTTAACCCTGTATCTTTTCCTGTATTTGCTCTTTTGTGGAAGGTGAGTAGTTATTATGAATGGTACGAAATGGTTATTTTTTTAAGTCCTAGCTAAGTGGGCCTATGGCAATCCTATCATTTCATTTATTCAAATTATACACAACTTTTGAAATATCTAACTAGTCGTTACAATGTGTCACTGTCCACAGTTACTATTTGTCAGCGGACATCCGTTGCCCTATCAAAATCATCCCGTCATTAACAAAAATAACAAATTGACAAAACCCATTTGAATTTCACTATAAAGCCCCGCTTCCTTCTCTCTCTCTTCCTTTACTCATTCGCCGCTTCAGATCTACCGTCTACGCTTACAAGTTACAAGCCACAGCACTCGACAGTCTCACTGCACGAACTTTCTCTTAGGAAAACTGAAAAAGCAAGGTGAAAGGATGAATCTCTACTCGCATTTTCCTTTTGTTTCCTGAGAAAATCCAATCTACTGTTTTTGTTCCCACTCCATTTCAAATTTATCTGATTTTTTGGTCAGTATAACCGAGGCTAGGGTTAATCTCCGAGTGAAAAAAAAATATATATAATCTTTTTAAATTGGCATGTTCTTGCACATTGATTATTTGTTTTGGTTATGAATGAATTTCGCCTGTTCTGGTATTTAGTTCTCGTAGAATTCGTAATTACGAGTGATTTTTTCTTTTTTTTTTCTTTTGGGAGAGAGATCTGATTTTTTAGCCTGTCACGAATCAAACAGCTGTGTTTTTCAGAATAATAGTAATGTCGTTAGCTGCTAGGGTTTGTTAATTGCGTGTCATTCGGTTCCATTCCTCTTATCATGGCTCAGAGATAACGTGGTTAATTTCCGGTTCTTTGCTAGTTTTTTTTTTTTTTAAATGGTTGATTAATTTTAGCTTTTTTTCTTGTTGTATGTTGTCTGTATTCTAGTTTTGGTATTATGAAATATAATGCAATAGTGGAAGATGGAAAAACTTTCCTGCAAAATGTATGTTGTGAAGCTGAGCATGTAATCTTTTGAGTTTGATTCACAATCTGTGCTAGTATGCCGGGATGCTGTGCGGTACTATTTTTGGTGCTTTTGATGCATTGGATAACTTCATGGATTATATATAATGCTAGGTGAAAATGTTTTATGTCATATAATCATTCCGTCATTTGCTGAGTGATCCATGGCGGTCAGAGATTTATGACTCGTGATAATTGATGTTTGTCTTCATTTTACTATTTCATTTTTACGCTGAACCAAATGTTTGGTTTTCTATTTTCAGAGTCAACCTAGTTAAGAATCATGGGCCGTGGAGTCAGTGCTGGTGGAGGGCAGAGTTCCTTGGGTTACCTTTTTGGCGGTGGAGAAGTACCAAACAATCCTAATACTGGTGGAGATATTCCTCAAAAGCCTGTTCCTCAGGCAAGTGATGGGGCTCCTCAGAAGTCTAATGCTGCTTCTCCACCACCACCACCACCAGCAGCAGATGTTACTAAGCAGGTCCCAGCAGGCATTCAGGGGAGTCAGGCAAACAATTATTTTCGTGTTGACGGCCAGAATTGTGGTAATTTCATCACGGTATGTTTTGGACTTGTGTCTTTTCTGGTTAGCTAATCTGCTTGAAAAGCTCATGCTTTAGGTTTTTGCTGAAGACAAGATGCAAATTAAAATGGAAACAAATGTATGATTTTGTGATTAGAATCTAAATATGGATATCTACAGTCCATTTCTCACATAGGTATAACAGTTGTCATATTCCTGTCCTGGAAGTTTTCTTTTGAAGAAACCCTGCTAAGATGCACATTAGCCACTCAATGTTCTTATTTCTTAAAATTGTTACATGTTAGCATATTTATCTAACCTTTTATGGTATGAGGAGATCAGAAAAATGGCCAAATTACATTCAATTTTAGTCAGAGGCAATTTCTCAATTTAAATTTCGTTTTAGCAAATACAGATTTCTGGCTTTTGAGAGCTTTAACATGTATCAAACATTTAGCCTTTTCGTTTGGTGTTCTAGCTCTAGTTGCATCCTATATTAGTTCTGCATCACCTCTTCATATAAATAAGGGAAAAGCAAACTTTTAGCTTTCAACGGTTACCTTCCTTTGTTTGAGTCATCAACTTTTTTATTTTGTCAATTCAAGTATTCAACTTTTTCCAGCTTTTACAAGTAACGACTTCGTCTAATTCTATAAAGTTTATCATCTACCATTGCATGAGAAAAGAGAGAATATATTTTGTGAAGATTTTGAATCAATTCCCAGTTGGGATTCTTGGGGTGCTTTTGCTGTTTGCTGGGATTGAAGTTGCCATGGCTTGGAGAGAGATAAAGGAGTCTTTTGTGACGTTGGTATCTGCTGTTGTTTTGTTGAGGGATGTAGTGCAGCATTGGGGTTTGGCTATGCTATCCTACTGTTTTTCCTTCTCAAATTGAGAAGTATGGAATGCTCTCCGTCTGGATCCTTTGCTATTGAACCAATCTAGTTCCTTAGCTTTCCTTCCCAAAAAGAGTGCAGCAAGGCATGGATTCTGTTTAAATTAATTATAATTGACCAATCAAGGGTTGCCATGTTGGATGGAAAATATAAAGGAACTAACAGAAGACCTTAACAATAGAAACTTAATAGAATTAAATTTCAAATTTAAAAATTCAAATAGAAAAGTAGTCAAATGTCAAGGACTAAAAGTGTTAATTATAATTTTTTTTTTCTTTTGGCCATAAAAATAGCTCAAGTTAGTTATTATTATTTTTTTCCTTATGCACAATTTTATTTTTAGTGATTTTATTTTATCCCATGTCCTGCAGGAACGACCTTCAACAAAAGTTCATGCAGCCCCAGGTGGTGGATCTTCCCTGGATTACTTGTTTGGAGGAAATGGCAAATGAGACCCGAGCATTTATTTTTCAGGGACCTACTTGCTGAACCAGCAAATTCAAAAATGTGGGGGCAAAAGATGGGGGAAAGGAGCTTCTTCTTTTGTTTGATTTTCTTCATGTTGTGTTTGTAATAGCATTTTCTTAAAGGGTGCATTTTATGGTTATGCAATTTCACTAGTAGTAGTTGTATTGGTAGGTATCGATTTCTACTCACTAATCGTTAGCACTTAAACCTTCCCAACATGTTCTTCAGCTACTGAACAATGCAGTTTCGGTATTATCGTCAATGTATATTTTGTCTTTCCTAAAATTAGAACAAAACCATTCAGCCACAAATTGATGCTGAAATATTTATCAAGATCCCACAAGTGGGAATCGAGCTTTGTTGTCGAACAAAGCAACAGTAAGATAGGCAAACTTTGCAATACCCTGCTTGCTTTCTTTTACTTAATCACCATGAGCTGACAACTGACTTGAAGGATTTGTCACAAGGCGTATGCCTCGAGAATTAAGTCAGTCATACAAACCATGGCCGCAGGATCGAAAACCTCTATTTTTGTGCTTGGTTCAAATATTTGTAACATAGAGGATACATAATAAACATAAAAGCATAAATTTGATAATTAAACTATGAGGGAAAAAATCTTATGTGCTTTGACTTTGGTGTAAATATATCTTTGAATTTTTAAATGTTGTGAATTACTTTTCAAACTTTAATTAGCAAATGATCTTCAAGAGTTGAAAATAATCCTTTGAATTTTGACTTTGATATAAAAACATGCTTAAAACTTATTAAAGCATGTTTAGTATTTCAATATACTTTGATTTTGTTGTATTTTTATTAAACTATAAACCAAGTGTTTTTATCTTGCTAATATATGAAGATTTAATGAAGTTATTTACAATATTTGAAAGTTCAAGAATATATTCACAGCTAGGTTAAATTTAGACAAATTATCTAAACTATAATAAGAAAAATGAATAATTTAAACAACTCACTATAAAAATGGTTACTAGTATTAGTAACAATTAGGTAGTGTAAGCCTATTCCCCTTCTAGAACCAAATAATGCCTTGTTTCTTCTTCTTTTTTTTTTTTTGCCGTCAATGCTAGGAACGGAACAGAGGCACCCAGGTGCGCAAACTTCTCATGAAATGGACGACTAGGCTGGTACAAGCAAAAAGTCAAATTTTGAATAAAAAAGGATTCTCTTGATAGAATTTCCCGTTATCTTAACCCAGAGACATAACATTGATTAGGTGGACAATCATTCAAAGGATTCCTTCATAGTATTTTAAGTTTAGTTTGGATGGAGAAATCAGAGGTTGAGTTGGGGTTTTTTTAATTGAAGGAATTCATAGTAACAGTTCAACAACAGGAATGCCATCGGGAAAACACGACGGCAGACAGTAGACATTTAAGCGGAAATTAAAACACAGTTATTGCTTTTTAGGACATCTTTATCCATAAGTAATTTATGATATCCTTAGGATGCTATGTTAAGTTTTAAGCAACTTTGTATTTTAAGCTAACTCTCTATTTTTTCCCTTCAACAAAATTTCTTCGTACCTTATTAAAATTTTTGCAATATCATTTCATTTCAAATAATTTAGTACTTAAACGAAATTTTTACAGACTTTTTTCATATATGGAGTTTGGTTTTGATAATTTTCGTACCTAAACATGCTTTATGTACGAAAAAAGTCCACGAAAACATTATTTGGATACCAAAATTGTCAAAACCAAATTTTAATACAAAAACAAACATTTTACAAAAATTCAAATACTAAATTAGAAAAACGAAATTTTAGATATTTAATTGAATATTTTACAAAAGTTTAGATACCATTTTTTATATTAATCCTAGATGTTACGAAAGAAAATAAATCTCATATTCTTCATAAGTGGGATTAGTCTTTTACTCTCATCTTCCCCATCTATATGTGTGTACGGAGACCTTTTGATGAATGGCAGATGCTAAGAACCTCATCCGAGACAGAGACTAACACCAATCAAACCAGTGCAATTTTCGATGCATGCTCGATTACATGTCTAGTAGCAGTTGTTGTGACAATGAATGAAATAGGCAAGCCGGAAGTAACCACTACATTGTATAATAGATCGATCTAATGCCTCTCTTACTTGGAGGAGAAATCTCTTAAATATAAGTTCAGATAATATGCAGTACAATTCAAGACTTTTAAAATGTGTATATGTGTGTGTATTTGGAATTTGGAAGTTCAAAATTTATTAATGGAGTATTTAGCGCGTTTTTTGAGATGAAGGTGTACAACAATGGGTTTTTATTAGTCTTATCTTACATATTTCGATGCCACAAAAAATTTCACCGTAATAAATATAAAAATATTCATGTAAATTTTGGCAATTGCTAACTCATTGTAATATTTGGAAAAAAAGAAAGGTGGTTTTATTAGTGGAGAAATTATAAAATCTTGAAAATATGCATCTGAAAAGGATTGCACCATTTGCCCTTGCAATGCTTGGATTATAAAATCTAGAAAATATTATTAATTCTATTACTACAAGAAACCCATTCAATATGTTGATTTTTTTTTTTTTTATTTGTGTCTACTATCAACGTGCTAAGGTTTTAAACCGTCACACCTCAAAAAAGAGACTAATAAGATTGCCCTGAAATTATCATATCATGTATAAACCCACAATATGAGAACTGTTTTATAAGTCAAAGATTACAAGACTCTAACTAAATATGTTCTTTGTAAGTTTCATTTGTATAACTACATTTGATAACTAAAGGAAATCTGATTTCCCACAGTTTATCAAAACCACAGAGAATCTTTATCCCCCACCAAATAGTAAGATATGATATTTAGCCTACATAATATAAAATCTCAAACTATTACACAGTTAATCTAATTCATATTTTGAGTTTATCTTACATAATACAGATTTCAAATAACTATACAATTTGTCTGATCCCCATTCTAAGTTTATATTTCCATCTTCCTATCTTCAAGGAATTCTTTGAAGATGAACTCTCTCCATACATTCTTAGCCTGATCCCAACCTGAGTTATTCTTGCACAAGAATTGTTGCAGTGTGAGCTAAATCACAGTTTGGTGAATAATAAGACTAGACCACACATCAAACAAGTATCAAGCAAGTATATTTAATAAGTATATGCAATGGAACAGTCAACCATATGGTACATGCACAGCTTTGATGACCGAAATTCAAACCAATGGAAACTTATGCCCTCCCTTAGAAGTTAAATGACCAACTCAACTAATTCACGCTCAAAAGAGACTAAGAACTAAGGAATGAGAAGTTTTCCAAACTTATTTACTATTATACAGATATAATTATCATAGTCTCAACTTCATCTTAGAACCTCAGAAACTCCATTAAGTATTAGCCCATCAATGTACGCTCTTGCACAAGTGACATCCTTCGGTGCCTACATAGTTCTTGGAGGTTTAATAGCTCAAAGTTAACCTTCCGTAAAACTAGATTCACTTGAATTAACTTAGCAATACCCTAGGGCCCAAAAACTAATACATGATGTGAATACCATACTAATGCAAGTTATGTTGTCATGCAATACATGTCTATTTCACTTAGAGATTGATTAAAATTTATACCAGATTATTTAATGACCATATAATTTTCAAATAGTCATCTATATACATTGCATAACAATATCAAGCACATGGTTATCGGTTCTAATATTAAGATTTATCATTCATCCAAACATCATACAACATGCATTGTTTGCATCCCCATACACAACAAATTATGTTTGTGTTAATGTAGGTACAACTATATTATAAGCACAAACAATGTGACAAGGTTGATGTTATCCACTTGTCATCTGGGCTAATTCATAATAATCTTCTGAAATATCCAATGATTGATCCATTTCTCCTATGAAAAGAATTAATAATCACTCATTATCTTTCTTAATATATACTTTATTAAATTTTAGTACTCAAACGTATTTGAAATAGCCATAATTTCCCAAGTCATGTTTTATAAATGCGTTAATTCAATTATGCATGATTTTGAAATATGATGAATGTGATTTATATTATTATATGATATATGTGTTATGTTGATGTGTTAAAATACCTAAATGTCTTAGAATAACTAAATGTTGATTTTATAAATTCGTGAGTATAGTTAAGAGTGTGATAAACTAGCTTAAAACAAGTAAACTTACTAATAATAATAATAATAATAATTCTCCTACATAGCAGAACTTTTAGACATTAACCAAGCCCAAAAACACACATTGAATGCTCAAAATAAGCCCATTCATTTACTAAATACAAGTTCATTTAAAGCCTTAAATAAGGCAGCCCCTAAAGTCAACCAAGATAATAAATATCATCTCATAAAGTGTAATTTTCATCCAAAAATTTCAAACATCAAAAACACTCCTCTATATGCTCTAAAACCTCTTTTTTTTTTTTGCTTTTCCAAAAGCTCTCTTATGGATATGTAACACTAACCCCTTTAACTTCTACAAAGAAAACCATTAAAGGCTTGCAACAAGACCACAAAATCAAGGCACAAAGCTCTTAAGGTATGTGTGTTCATTTGTTTTATGCATACTTAAAGTTGTATTTTTTTTATTAGGATAGGGTTTGTATGCTAAAAATGGGATAGGGTGTTTTCTATGTCTTGTTGGTAGTTGGAGTAGCATTTTTGTGCTAAAAGAGCTTGTAGTATGTGTTAGATATGTAACTTGAAGTGTTTGTATGATTGAAGTGTAGGATAGTGATATTGTGAAGTATGTAGATTAAATGAAGTTGGGGTGTGAATTGTGTTTGATGAGTGATGATTGGTGTTTGGTGATGTTGGAGTGGAGTTTATACATGTTTGGGGAATGTAACTTTCATAGTAGATACATATGTTAAGTAGTAACAAGTTTAAGTACAGTTTTGACATAAGTTGGAATGGATGAAGGAGATGATATGTCTAAAGTTGGTTAAAATGATGATTAGAATGAAGTTTATGCATGTAAATAGATATTAGAATACATATATATTGAAGCATGATGTTGGAAAGATGTTTGAAGAGGATTGAAAGTTTGTAAAAGTCAATATATTGTGTAAAGGAAACATGGAAAATGCGTGATTGCTATAAAAAAAAAAAAAAATCCCAGATCAGCACTACCTGGTGCACGGGTATGCACAAGCTTGTGCTGATCAAAATAAGCTCTCTGGTCACTTTTTTAACCTCTGCCCCACCTTGTATACGGGCGTGCATGAGCTTGTGTTGATTTGAATAAACTCTCGGGTCACTTTTTAGTGCCCTATATGGCCCCGAGCACGGCCATGTACTAGGTGGTGTACTTTTCCCCGTTTCGCAGCTTGTTAGTAAATTGTCCATAACTTTTTCATCCGACCTCCGATTAAGGTGATTCAAGTTAAAGAGATCTACAAATTTCATGTTTTTAGTTTTTACAAATTTCAGAAGTATCAATGCTTAAATTTTTTTTCTTTTCAGCCGATACAATTTTCAAACAAGGTTAAAAACTTATGTTTCCTTGTTAAATGCGTGTTTGCTTAAGAAATGAATCCTTTTTAGCCAAATTGAGATAGATAAGTGAAAAGTGACATGTTATGCTAATTAATTAATATAATCAAACATGATTTAAATGAACTTATTGTATGTGTTAAGTTACGTATCTGCGAGAATACATGTTATGTTTTATGTGAACTTTGTTTAGAATTGAACTTTGTGCAAGTGTGAGCTCTTATTTTCAAATAGTGCTAAAGTTTTATTAATTTTAATCTCTTTCATCAGATTCTTTGTCATCTTCAGGACTAGTTATACCTTCTTTGTTTGAGAATATCCCAGGTATGCAGTAACATGCTTGTTTCTTGCCTAGGATAGGCATAATTAAATTTACTCTAATTTATGAAAACTTAAACTATGTTTGAATTGGTTGTCTATTACGCTGTTGAATCCGGTTCGAGGAGTGGCACCCTATCATGACATAATGACCTAGTAGTTTTAGGTGCTTAGGCCACCTTTGTTATGATGCAATGACTTTTATAAGTGGTACGGCGGGTAGTTGATGGGGTTTTTAGTATTGCTATAACATTTACTTAAGCTTAGGATGAAGTAACATGATTTAATTCGATGTTTTGAGACTTGAATTTGGTGATGTTATGGACTAAGATAAGTGAAGATGAGAAACGGTTGAGAACCTTAGATGAGACTATTTTTCGTTTTCAAATATATCATATAGGAGATATAAGTCTCCGAACAACTTATATCAACCTCCTAAGAGTCGAGGTCATTACTCAGGTTCTATAGACTCCTGAAAATCTCATAATTCTTAGGAAATAATCCTAAGAGTCAAACACCGGAATTAAAATATCCAAATAAAGCTCGACAACGAAATCATAAGATCTTAAATCCCTCAAAATCAGAAATTTCAATTTTCACCAAAAGTCAAACTGAGTCAACTCATAACCCTAGACTCGGTTAAACGATCCCGAGAACTAAAAATTATTAAATAAACACAAATAAAATAAGATAAACCATAGATATTGAGCTAAAAATATAAAACGGTTAAAACTCCAAAATTGTATGATCTTACGAATAACTCGACAAAACCGGAAGTCAAACCGAAACTTTAAAAGTCAACAAAGCTTACAACAAACCCTGGTGTTTAAGATCCGGCAATCCCGTGCTCTTAAACCCTAAAAAACGAAATGAAAATAATTGTTAATGATAGTTCGTAATAATAAAGGGAAGCTTAAAAATATCATATTCAAAAAATTCTAGTATCATTCGGATCCGAACGGGATCAATTTTCAAAAAACGTTCCCCGATATACCGGATGGCAAAAATATTCCGTTAATACCAATTGATTCGTAAAAATATAAGGTTTTCAAAAATATCAGTTTTATAATTTTTCGGTAGCTAAAAATTACAGATATCGCATTATTACGCGTATTGTTATTACTACCGATACTTTAATTGTCTGGTTTACTATTCATAGCACTATTCTATTATTCATTACTATTCTTCTATCTCTAGTTTTTCTTACTACCTATTCTTACTCCTACATACCTATTTCTTACACTTTTCTTTTCCCATAAAAATTCTACACCACATATTACTAAACTTCTCTCACATTTTTCTTCTAAAATTAATTTTTTATCAAATTTCTCTCTCCCCTCATGCCTTTGCCATCCACTCCCCCTCTCTCTTCTTCCCTATTTATTTTCTTTTTCATTTAATTTAATTACATCTAATTTTCACTCCAAAATTCTACAAATACCCACTTCCTCCTTCATTCTTTCGCACAATTCATTTCACTACCAAAACTCTCTCAAATTCTCTACACAAACACTCTCCATAAACTTTTCCTCTACAAAACTCTCTTTCACCAAAAACTCACAAAAATTTCTCTCTATGCAATACAACTATCATTTCTGTATAACCACAACCATACATTCACTACCATCTTCATACCACATAAATACTTTAGGTAAAGATTTCTTCCAATCATTTTATTTTCCCATGTCATGTAACTTAACATGACTATGGTGTTGTTTTGAAACTCATATGAGTAGTAAATGCAACAATATGTTCATGTTTTGTTCTTGTACATAAACTTCCTATTTTATTATGTTATGTTGATTTTATTATTGTTATAATATTAATTCCTTATTCATATCTAACTAAATATATTTATGTATTTATATATAATCTTTAGAGCATATAAGCTCACTTGTTGTTTATTTAATTTCATACTTTGCAATTTATTTATTTCATGCTATTTCCTTAAGACTAGTCTTTCTAGTCTTAGACTTGTCCATATCAAGTCAAAACAATCTTTTATTTATTTTCTTTAATCTTTTGGGACTAGTCCATTCTTAGTTGCAGGATGCCTTGATGAAGTTAAGGCTCCTAATACTTGACCGAGATACCTTGATGAAGCTAAGGTTCATAATACTTGATATTTTATTTTTTTACTTATTATTTGTTTCTAGTATGTTCTTATGTTTTTATTATTTTACATGCTCATAATACTTGCATCTACATAATGATATTGTCTCAACTAATTTAAAAGTAGAATTTTACTTTATTAAAGGAACTCAAAACTAAATTTTCTATTATGTAATTTATCACAAAATAATGGAGTTATTATCAACAACATAGAAATAGAGTTTTCTCAACATTTTCTGAAATAACAAAGATAGTTTACCAAGGAAACATAAGAAATAAATATTTTCTTTGTATATTATGGTAATCTAAGTTTTAGTAAAATAATTTATTGATATTAAAAGTTTTTTTTAAAAAAAAAAAGCTTAAGATTTAAACTCTTTTTAACTTCATAACAAAACTAAGAAACAAACTAGTTTTCAAAGTTAAGATGAATTTAACCAATAAAATTATAAACCCACTTAGGAAAATAATGATTTTTAAGGCCTTAAAGAAGAGACTTATTTTCAAAGAATATAAATAAGATAAGATTAAAAACAAAGAATTTTTATCAATAAAGAGGATTCTTTCCAAAGAAAATAAAAGAACAAGTTTTAGAAAACAAAAACTTATATAATAAATATAAGAAGATAAGACTCAATCTCTAAAACCATTCCAAATACAAATTCATAAAAAGGTTTTCAACAATTTAATACACTTTTGATAAATTTGATCTTTTATCACTAGAAGTAAAATTTATACAAGACTAAAGGTTAAAGGAAAATTTACTTGTTTTTAGAATGAAGAAAATAAAATAAGAATATACCCATTTATAATAACCTATGAAAATATAAAGTTTCTTCAAAAGAATTGAAAAGAAATTGTCAAAGTTAAAAGTTTTAACAACTCAAAATGAATTGTTGTATGAAATAAATTGTTGAGACACTACCATTAGAAATTTTGCATATAAAGTGAGCTTATCTATATACTCAAAGGATTTATCAATTATATATACATATATATATATATCTATATTTTTACTAAAGGATTTTTTAATGAACTTGAGTTAGAGAATGGATTTGCAAAAGTTTAGAAATATTCGTTTTAAATCTGTACCCAATGTTTTCGAAATCAAAATGACCTTATATGACAAATATAACCTTATAAATGGATAGATCTTTTCGAATAGATAGAAAACGGTATATTATATGCGAAATTCCGAGTTAAAATGAGCAAGTTATGGCCATTTTAAATTGGAATTTCATTTTATACGATTTTGACGAACATAGTGAGATAGAATTAGAAAGCTTAAGTAGAATTTCTACGAAATACTTATCCCGGGTATTTTTTTTGTTTAGGTGATGAAGGATATGAGAATACCCTTCTCAAGGATTACTACGACTAAGAAGATTGCAAAATGGACTAGTGAGTTATTCCTCTTAATTTCGTTACCTTGCTTGTGCTTGTAAAGTAGTAGCATTAGTATACTAAGAAAAGCTAAAAATGGATATATATTTTGGGAATTCGGGATTATGTGTATATATGTGATTATATGTTTATGCGTGAAATGAGAATTAAAAATATCGTAACTTCAAACTACCTGTTTAAATGTTTTTATTTACTTACTTGTATGATTGTTTATTATTTGCTAAATTAATTGATCACCCCCTAATAAACCTTAATAAGGTTTGGATTAAGAAAAAAATAAAACGCTCATGCATAGCATCCATCGAGTCACATCTGTTTCGGAAGGCTACTACTCCTACGTGTAGAGTTGGGTTGGCCGTGATCGTGCGGTGACACGGGCCATGTTCCTTCCTAGAGAATCCAAATCGCCCGAGGAATACGACTTTAGGTTCGGAGCAGAGCCAACCGAACGCTGTGAGTGAGGACCTGGGGACTAACACTCAAAGATCTAGGATCTTCAACCCCGATTCCCTAACCTTCGATAGGAAGGGGTAAATCCATTCTATATATGGTTTCCGGATAACTATATATATTCGCATATCACGTGATTGTTGCATTGTACGCATAGCATATGTGTGAAAATTTAAATGAACTTGTTTGAAAACATGGTGCGAATGAAAAAGAATATCTCACTAAGCTAGTTGTGGCTTATACCCGTGTAGATTTTGCTGAAACAGGTATATCCATAGCTTAAATTGAGGATCATGATGTTAAGCTTCTATGAAAGAAATGGGAGCATAAAATGAAGTAATTTTGTAAGGTTCTTTATATGTAATGACTTATATGATTAGTGATGTATATTTATTTGAAGACAATAGAGGGATATGCCTCTAAGAATTGTAATTTGATATGTTTATAGTTTTATGATAAGTATTCTCTTTGCCTTGTTACTTATTTATTATCAATATAAATTGCGCTACTCCGATGCGTTCCTTTGATGGTGATGTACGCCTTGTACATGATATGGAAGCCTTTGTGTGATTGAGGTAGTCATTCTTAGACTTTAGTATTGTGTATGGCGGACTGTCACGTTTAGAATATCCCTCATGGCATGACGGGTTCCCCCAATATCTTTGTTGCCCGGAGTTTAAATACTCCAATGTTGCGTGATTAATTAAAGATTATCTAATAACCTATTGATTGTTGCATATGCATATAGTTTAAGTTTGTGTGTATTACTTGTCTTTATTTTCGTTACTTGTATACTGGGTCTTTGGCTCATTATTTTATCTTTTCAGGAACCCAAGACGATGAGTTTTATGCTAACATGGTTATGGGACTGATTTTGAAGATTTTCTTGATGGTTGGGAAGATTAAGTTGGCCAGGGACTACATGGATTCCTTTTTATAATAGATTAGGATAGACTATATTTTGGAAGAATATGTATTAATGTTGGAGCTTGACTTACCTTTTATATCTTTTTTCAAGGCTTGTCATTATCCTTTGTTTGTAATATACCTACTTAGTTATGTATATTTAAGTTTTATTTCTTATGATATGTGATGATAATGATATATGTTTTTCTTAGAAGTTTTTAAAAAAATCTATAGTTCTTAAATTCGTTCTTATAAAGAATTTAGACAAACAATTCTTCAAACACTCCTTTTAGGACAACCTTACATATAATACTGCAGGTTATATGTGGTTGGGGACTCGAATTCATCTATTTTATATAAGTGTTGAGCTCGAGTCCTTACAGTATTGTTAGTTCAATATTTTACAAGTTGAGATATAAACTTATATTTATTTTCATTGTGCTTCTCTTGATCTTATTTTAAGTATAAGTTAACATGATTATATTTTTGTAATTTCCATATTTGATACTAATCTGCTCTTCACATCTTATTATTTTATGTATGAAAACATTCATGCCTATAATTTCAAGAGTGTTTCTTAATTTTAATCTTTTAATTTCAACCTATTTTATTATATTAGCTATTGTGTATTAATGTTGTTTTAGTTTTGTTTTAGGAATCTTATCCTTCCCATAGATATGTTGAAACATATTTGTACTTATATAGATTTATTCTTAAGTTTTATTTACCAAATTCAAGGCTAAGTTTAATACTTGAATTATATCACATTAAACTTCATAGCTTTAATTCCTTTAAGCGAACCAAAACCTATATATATATATATATATAGTCTTATTTTCTTAAAGGTAATTACTAGATTTAAAACTAGATTATTATTCACTCTTCTAGCATTTGCATTATATTAAGTTGTATTTCTCAAAACCTTAGTTCTTTTGTAAGAGCCAAAATTCATATATGTTTCTATATAGTTATGTTTGCATCAGTTTAACTACTAAATTTAAAACTAAACATCATTTGATAAATTGATACTTAATTTATATTAAATTGCATTCAAAAACTCTAATTTCCATATATATAAACTAAAACTTATATATCTATTCATAGGTACCTTTTCACGTTTAATTATATAAATAACTTTTTTAATTCTTTATTAATTTAAGTGTATGTCTTTTATCCAAATAAATATGGATTCCTTGTATTATTTATGGTCCAGCTTATCCTATTACAATTATATTATCCCTAAGCCATTTACAAGTTAAATCTACCTTAACTTAACTTTAACTTGAACTTAATTAAGTTGATTAGACTTAATTATCTAATTCAATTACTAAGTCAATTCAATTATGTTACTAGATCATTAACATATATGTTATAGGATCTTCATTAATGTAGTTCATTTTAGCTTATTAAGATCATTAAATTAAATTTAACTTAGGTTTATTAACTAAGTTCCTTTTATACTTTAAAATCTATGTTAAGTTTTTCGTTATTAAACCTATTAATTCTCTTAACCCATTTCTATTTATACATATACTAACATATCATATTATCTATTTGTCAAAAGTAATTATTTTAAATATGATTTTAATGAGAAAAAAAGTTATGTAAAGATAAATTGATAAAATTGATAAAGAAAAATGAATATAGAAATCTGCCTTATGTAAATGTGTGTGCTGTGTTTATTCATGCAAGAACAGCACCAGCAAGCTGGTGCATATGAGACCAGTGAGCCGGTTCAGAAAAGTCAAGCATAAGATGTAGTCAAGCCCTAAATGCAAAGGTGCAACAAAGGTAAGTGAAGCAAGTTTTGGGCACAACACAAGAAAACTACGCACCAACGAGCTGGTCCAGTGACCTCCAGAAGTTAAGACTGTCGAGCCCTAAATTTTGGGCACAACAAAGAAAATATTAGGACACAGCATGTGATGACCATAGACCAGCAAGCTGGTGGGTTTAGGGACCGGCAAGTCGGTGCTTTATTAAATTCAACCGTTGCGCACATTAAATATTGTTGTCTCCAGAAAAAATTTCCAATGAGCATTTAATTTTTTTTAAATAGCTATAAATACTCCTTAGCTTAGAGATTCATATAACTTTTTGGCAACTTTTGAGAGCTTTCATTTGTAAACAAACAAACAAACAAGTTTTCATACTTAATTTTTTGTTCTCTTGTTCATTATTTGTAAATCTTAACAGAGAAAATCTTTCTAGAGCTCTATTCCTATATTTGTAAATATTTAAAAGAGCTTCTAGTAAGTGAAGGAAATATTCTATTTCCTAAAGTGGTATAAACTATATATGGCTCTTCTTGAGCATGATATTTGTAGTGATAAACAAAGTGGTTGTGAAGTTCTCGTTTGGGAGCATTTGTGGACCACGGAGAGTAAGAAGTGGGTCGAATTCCACGTTAAATCTTAGCTAATTCTCTCTATCCCTATCTATTTTATATTCCATATTATTGTTTGGTTTGCTATATCTATTGTTTAATCTCTTTGGATAAAAAATAATAATAATAATAATAATTGTTTGTGTCTTTTAAGCAAAATACTCAATTCACACCCCCACCCCCGGCGAGTATGCTTTAGTGTGTTTTTACTATCATCTATCTATTTCATTTCATCTTTTTTTTTTTTTCTTTTCTTTTTTTTATGAACAGTATCAGGAGACAGATTAAACTCGTAATTGGGGTCATAATGCTCATTACTAGCCTCCTCACGCATGATCAAGGGCATATTGTAAAGCACAAAGAAACGGAGGAGATCATGCCCTTTATCACAGCGGTGATCTAGGTTGTGATGGGAACTGTTGTTAAGTTCATGCCCGCGATTGCCTTTGGAACTTTGCTCAGTTTGTATCACAAGCATCATCACACCCATGATTGGCTATTACGGTCTTCATCACACCATTGATGGCCCATAAATTTTAAATCCACTATTATCACGAGTCGTATCACACTAATGATGAATAGGGCAATGCCTTCCTGTTTTCCTTCGTCCATTTTCCTATTTTTAATTCATCTATCTATTTATCTGATTTCATCTTTAACAAAAACACCTCAATATCATCTTACAAAGTCATATACTTGTCCAACAACAATCAAATGCATTTTTCTATATCATATGCCCTAAAGACATTTCATCAAACACTTAACCTACACAAATATACTAGTTTATCTTTGTTATCATAATTTCCACATCATAAATGTTTAAATCATCTCATTTGCTTCTAATCTATACATGTTTAAACATACCTAGGTTTTGATATATACAAGTTCATACATTACAAGTTTTATCTTAAACCCTACCTTTAACTAGTATTAATTTATCAAACGCATGCACATACAATAATCATAATAAAGAAAACAACTAACTTACTTGTTTGAATAAAACTTAAGGAAACAAAACTTCACTACTACTACTCCTCAATGTTGATGTAGCTTCTTCATGCTTAATTTCTACTTTTATCTTTCTTTCTATCTTCAATTTCTCCTTAAATTTGAGATTTTGAGTTGATTTAAGAAAGAAAAAGAAGAGAAAGAAGGAAAATGTAGAAGAAAAAGAAGAAGAAGAAGAAGAAGAAAAATAGAAAGGGAAAATAAAGAAAAGAAGGCAGGTGGAGGAATGAAAAAAAATAAGGAAAGATAAGGTCTAAAAGATATTTATAGGATATTTATGAGTAAAGAAGTCAGTTTAAACCTTTCATATGATTATATTAAGTATTAAAAACAATTAGAAAGAAAAAATTAGTAACTTGAATTGAAAATCTAGTTTAGAAGTTTAATTTGTGAAAAAATGATATTTGGTTTGAGTTTGGGTTTAAGAACTAATGTTTATGAACAAGTAGTCAAATTAAAAATTTATGGGGATTATTGAATTGGAATTTGGACTAAAATGGCTAAATAAGGCCTTTTTTAAAATTTAGATAATTGAATTTTAGAAATTAGTTCATTTGATAATTAAAAGAAAAGGAGTTCAAATGGATGGTTGATAAAAATTGAATAGTTTATTGCATGAAATAGGTATTTAAAGCAAACGAATAATTTAATAGGAATATTTGAAATCTCAAATTTCAATTTGATCTATTTACTAATTTAATTATGTCAAATTATCTAATCATACTATGTTGTTTACTTATTTTGCTTAATTTATTTAATTAAGCTATCTAAGTTCAATTTCTAGACTAAAGTTAAAATTATCCACCTATTATACTATTTAGTTAAACCATTTCTAATGTTGTCTTTTTATCTTATGATCATAGCATTAAAATATTGATTTTAGTCATATTCTTAATTATTGACTTATCACGAGATATTACTGTATGGTGGGATTGTTGTAGCTGGTTGATCACATGCAATAGGTATGGCATTGACCTGAGAGAAGTCTTGAATTGATAACATGCGTACAAATGTCGCAGAGAGAGGCATAGGAGGAGGAGTAGACAAACCCGGTTTATCGAGTGCACAAGTGTGACAGAAGATCAAATTAGATAAATTTGATTGTTTTTTACTTGTTCTTTGTGAATTATCTACTTTGATCCTTTATGGAGTTACTTCAATAGAGTTTTTGCGTTGCTTTTAATCTTAGTAGTACGCAAAATCCCTCCAAATGAGAGAAGAAACATCTTATTAATAGATGTTAGAGGCTAGCAGTAGCCGTTGGATGACTTCTAGATGAATGGTTGAAATGAAGCATTACTTGCTGCCATTGGATCTCTTCCATGAATCCGTTGGCCCAAATTCATCCCTTCTTTTATATATGAAGGCATGGGCTTTAGATATGAGTCTAGAATAGAATGGGGGCTTTTATAATAAAAAAGGAGCCCGTTTTCTTATTAAAATAACACATCTTTAATATAAAATAGAAATAGACTCATTTTATTTTAGATAAGCCCTATTTTAGCCAATCAGAGCTTAAATTAGCCTAGAAAGATAATTTTAGAGTTTACTTTTTGCTCACAAGAAAACCAAATTAGGTTGAGAGCGGAATAAACAGTCCGATGATCCTTACTCCGAGCCTACCAAGCCAATCTTCCTATAACATCCCTTATTGAACTCGGTCTCGTAGACCCTGTCACTAGCTCAAATACTAGCTCATGGCATTAGATTGGGCCAAAAGCCCAATTACCAAAATAACACTCTACAATTACCAAAGTTCATTGTGTTACTAGAGTCTTTATTCTTATAACATCATTTATTACTTATTGGATTTTATAGTTACATGCAAATATTATATCTACAAGTTACTATTTCTAATAATGATTTCTAAATTATGAAAATTTCCTAAGATCTACAAATTATTAATTGTTGTATACTTCCTTTAAATTTACTAAAACCCTAATAGTGATCTCATTAATTCATTGAGTTATTATTGATCAGTGTTTGTGAAAAATTATGAAAATTTGTATTTTAAATTTTATCGATAACTGTTCTAACTCTTAAACAACAATTGAATTGTTTATAATTTTTTAATATTCTTAAATCGCAAAATATCAGGAGTGATTTTTACAACTTTTCTTAAAACTTTTTCCAAAAATTTTACATTATATATTCGACAATTATCACTTTTAGGTTGTATAAATAATGGTGCTTACATAAACCATCATGAATACAAACATATATAATATATATAATGGATTTGGTGAATTTATGGTGGTATTTGCTTCATATTCGTGGTATTAGGAGCATCCATTCGAACGTTTAAATCAACATTAGGTTAGCAAACATTATCCAAACTATGCTCCCTTAGGAGACAAAATGGTCTATTGTCTATGCCTCCCTTTTTGGGCTATAGAGTTCTTCTTTTACCGTAAAAGAGATAATTAGTTATGAATATTCTGAAATTGGGTTTTGTACGGAAATACCCCTATTTTTGAAAGAAAATCCCAAAATACCCAACTTTACAAAAATATTCCAGAAATAACCCACCAAAAACGCATTTAAGGTGTGCGTTCGAAGATTAACACATACCACAACGAAAATGGTGTCGAGGAATCAAACGCATGTGGAGCGTGCGTTGGAGTTGACCAGGTCGGGTGCATGCCCTATATGCGCCTGGGTGTGCCGCAGATTCTACATCATTTTTTTTTCCTGTATCTTCTCTTCCTCCCGTTTTAACAGAAATGCCATGTGAAGAACAAAGATATCAGGAAGTTCCTTGATGGTATCTATGTCAGCGAGAAGGGAAGAATCGTTGGGGAGGAATAAGAGTGGAAAAACAGTTTTTATTTAACTTGATTTTGGGATTATTTTCTTTTTATAAGATGTGGTTTAGCTTGTTTGTTGTTTTGGTAAATTTATGTGGACAGTGTTGGTAAACTTGTGGGAGATGAGATTTAAAATTTTGCATTATCCAAGGCATGCTTTCAAACAATTCAATGGATTTGCTTTATGTTGGTAGTTTATTTTCCGATGTTCATCCATAGATCCTGGTTATTTGAGTTGAATCCATGATGTGTCTTTGGCTGCATCTTTGCACCACCTTTAATTGGGATTCTGGGAACTTGAAAAAAAAAAAAAGGAAAATGAAGTGCCGCTTAGTACTTCGATCGGATAAAGAGGGAAGAGTCCTTCACGATGGTGTTTTATCCCATTTGTTAAGAATACGCTGTGTAATTTTTGGGAAGAAAGTCCATGTATGCACCTTCAGGTGCATATAGGGCATGCGCCCGGCTTCAGGCGCATATACCGCATGCGCCTGGCCTCGAATCCGTGCCACGGCCTTGAATCCGCACAAACACTTTAGCGGGCAAACACTTCAGGAGCAAATAGGGCATGCGCCCGACCTCTTCAATTTTGGACGCACACCTTAATTGCGTTTTTTGTAGGTTATTTCTAGAATATCTTTGTAAAGTTTGGTATTTTGGGATTTTTTTTCAAAAATAGGGGTATATCCGTACAAAACCCTTCTGAAATTGCCTAACTTTTCCTTTATGGTAATGTCACACTGCCACTTATTGCAAAGATGAATAAACCCAACTTAAATATAAAGGAAGGTGGGATTATCAAGTAGTTTTTATATAATTTAATGATATATCAACTTTTGGTATTTTGACATTAAAATAATGATAAATTTTAATAAATTTAATAAAATAAAAAAATTACCAGATATAAAGATACATCTTCATGATCCAGTAAAATACTTTGCATGAAATAAGATAAAAGTCAATAGCATTATGGTCTAATGACCGTCTTCCTTGATCTCTCAAGTGAGAGATACTAGATTCGATTCCCCTCTCTTCGGTTGTAATGAAAAGAAAAAATGAACTAAGATAAAAGAATAAATTTCACTTAAATAGGTCATATTGACTAATGACTACAATGGTTTGTGGTCGGCCGCTACCCTTTTGTTAGATGATTTATATGCTACATGCTTTCAAAAGGTCGGTTGAGTTAGGGTCTTTTTTCTTTTTTTCCTCCCTATTTATTGCATTTGTTTTTTAAGGTCAAATATTAATCCTAAAATTGCAAGGCTGGTTTCCATCAACCCGTAAGGTTCCAAATCTGTGATTAATAACATGCCATATCTCTTCGGTTTGGAAAATTCTAGTATGGAGTCATAACAATTTGGTCGCAAAAAGAGATAAATAAATATCTTGCACTCTAATTTGACATTAATATGGCCAGTTTACCACCTATTGAGATATAACCCACGAATAAGAAACTTTATCAATTGGTTTGTGTGATGGATCTTTTATATGCTCTAATATCATTTGACACAGTGTTTGTGATCGCCATTGTGTTGATTCAAATTCACTTATTCAAAATTCTCTTTTAAGAACTATATCTTCTTGAGCTTCAAGGACTGGAAGTTGCTTGTTACGTGTGCGGTTGATTAAAAACTTATAAAGAAACCCCCACCAAAAATATTTCTATAGGCACTTGCCCATAACATGGAAAAGGGTTATATTTGACATGCATTATGTATACTATCTAATCAACAAAAAAAGGAATTGCATAATTTTGCTGTAAAATTACTTTTTTTCATATGTTCCAACTATATAAGCTAACTAAAAAAATTGTATAATTACCGATGTGTACAAACAAAAATTATGCAAATACAAACTAAACAAAAACAATTATCAAATTTCCAACGCTAAATCGTATCTGGACACGATTTAGCAATTTACAAATGGTACACACCAATCACATCTTATAAACGTGATTCATGCATAAGTATTAGTGAATCGCATCTTATGTATATGATTCACTTTAAACAATAATAAATTACTCTTTAAAGATACAATTCAATACTGTATGATTTTTGACCAAATCACATCTCTAAAATATAACTATTACATATAAATGTGAATCACATTTTTTTAGCATTAGTAATTTTGTAATTACAATTATCTAATTTCTACTGGGTTAATTTTTTTCTTTTAAAAAGTTTGTAAACTTCACCGTTAGCAAACTACATGGCATCTTTTAACCACCATCTTTTTTGTATTGGGCACTGTTGTGTCACTGCCCCCAACCTAAGTGGGAAGACAAAGTGCTTAAATTGTTGAGCCCACAAAATCTTAGTGGCATCTTTAATTTTAGAGCTCTAGGTCCCTCCAAATTTGTCGCAAGACGCTTTCAATCGATTTATTATTAGGAAGAGCAAGACTTTCATATCATGTAAAGATACATGCGACATGGGTTTAGGCCTTAAGCCAAATGTGAATGTTGTACATTAGTTATCCCATCTCAAATTTAGGACCACCAAGATAGGTTCACTAAGATAAATAGAAAGATATATAAGTTTCGATCTAAAGTAGACAAATAAAGTAAAGAGAATACTCCTGGAAAAACATTCTAACAATGTAGATTATTATAGAAACAGCCGCCAAACTGGCATTTCTAATCCAGTTCTATAAAACCAGCTGTTCTCAGTTCGGTTTTAAAACCAAACTGCCAATTTTTTTTTTCCAAGTTTATATATCAAAAAGCACACTGATAGCAAAACTCAAAATGAACTCCCCACCAAAAGCGCCCAAACATTTCCGCTTGAGAAATCACCCGGAGAAAGGATGGATAATTAGCTAAGGTAGCAAGCACTGTGACATGACTGCCTACATAAGAGGGAAAATCGAACACAATATCGAGGACTTGATACCATGCAAACTCAACAAGATAGAGAACTCAGCATAGCATGTACACTTTCACTTTTCATTTGACAAAACTCAATTCCCAAGTCCCAACCCCCCATCCCGATAAGGGGGAAAAAAAAAAGGAAAAAAAGGAAAAAAGGGAAAAATTCTTGCATCAACAATTAGCCGCCAAAATAGAAAGCATCAAACAGCTAATATTAGGAATAGGAAATGAACAGGCAAGAAAAATAGGCCTCATAGGTTACCTTGAACAAAGTTCGTTAAACTAATGTAAACCTGAAAACTTCGGAGCATTCATTGTCACAGAGCACCCCTTAATAACCCCCATATGAGGGAAGAATCTCTCAAGTACATATATTCACCCATTGCCGAAAAATCATCCTAACCAAGAGTAAGAAGTATGCAGAAAGGAAACTCCAGTTAGCAGACCCTATATATTAGCTGTCAAATGCTTCATGGACACCTTGAAAGAACGAATGTACAACTCTCCGGAGGTTCATCTTCGAAGTTATGTGAAATGTCAAACTCTAGTAAAAATCTTTACTGATCTTTGTCAACCTAATTCTGCGATTCTTTATGTTCACCTTCAGCTGCTGTTTTATCATCTGGCATTGCAAAAGACCACCTAATTTTGCGATTCTTTATGTTCACCTTCAGCCACTGTTCTATCATCTGGCATTGCAAAAGACCACAACCCACTCAGAAGCCAAAACTCCTTCAGACATAGGTTGCAAATGCAAAGAGTAATCGAGTTTCTTGAAAGACAAAATAATATTTGTAATTTGTATGAAATATAAGCCTCTGGGTTCAAATATAAGTGCACATTAATCCCCACTGCATCAGAAAAAGCACATAAGTGCAGAAAACAGTGACAGGAGGGCAAACTGCCTGTGACCAGTAGGCATTTCATTGAGAGAACACTTAGCAACAGTTGGATCTCTCACTTCAAAAAAATTAAGGGTATAGAAAGAACAGAAGAAAGCCTCTTTCTTTCTTTCTTTTTTTTTTTTTTTTTTTTTTTTTTTTGGCATTCAGCAACAGAGAAAGCATCACCACCTTGCTCCCATGGGTTCCAATAACAAACTTGAAAAAAAAGTTTTCAGGGTAGCATCCAAAAGTTTATTATTAACGGAACTGGGTTGATTCCATGAACTAGTAGTGTTCTAAAAAATCCAGTTTGTTACTATTTTTTATAAGAACTTGATGGAAATGTAAGAGAGGATGGAAAGAGCACTTGCATGGCTTCTACTTACTAACTTGACAAACATGAAAAAATCATGACCAATGCATATATCTAGAGACAGTCAGTGCAAGAGACTGCAATTTTGTGCACCTGGATGCAGGGAATCAGGAAACAGAAACAGACATCAACAAGCTATGCAGTATAGAATTTCAAAGCTATCTATGTATATGCATATGCAACAACTGGTCATGATTAGCCTTCTCTCACAAACCTTGCTTTGAAGCTGACAGTACAGCATCCATGATTACAGCAGATACACTTTCTTTAAGAACTTCCTCACTGGAACTTTGTTGATTAGTAGTCCTATCATCTTTCAGATTGAGTGAGGAAGGCACTGCAGGTTCTTGTTCTACTTTGCTAGGTGCATGGTCTTGTTCTGCATGGGCCTGTTGCAGGAAAGCTTATTTTAACACTCTCTAGCTCATACAAGGCCATCCAAAGATAATATTACAATTCGTATCCTTATAATACAAAAGGAGTTGCCTACTTTCCTTTATTTAGCCCTAGTTGAAACTTGACTCACGCCTATACTGTGCTCACTGGGGAGCCGATTGACTAATTACAATTTATTTAATAAAAGCAGTTTATGCAAATTAAACTTACTAGAGACATTCCAACCTAAGCGCTATGAGACATTCACAATTTCACCAAAAGCAAAATAATACAAGAAATCCCAACTTCTCAGAGGTAATGCTACCTATGCATTTTTAAATCACTAACATATATTTTTTTAAGTGTCCATTCACAGTCTTAACGCTTGGAATTTTTTAGCTAAGGAAGTGGGTAGCCTTACACTCTTTGCATTTTGGGACTCTCCGCTGTAGAAGGACTGCATTCTAGAAGTCCTAACAGAAAAACTCTGGCAAAAAGGAAACCAGTTTTTGCCTTTTAAACCTACTTCTTTGGCATAAATGGAGTTCTGGCTACCTAGGGCTATGGTCTTCTGCAGATGATGGATTGTGTTTTCAATTGTATACATGAACAGAGTAGTTTTATGTTTGTAGCATTTGTGGCCGTTTTTGTTTAACCATGGTATGTACATAGTTAGAAGTAGCACCCTCTCAAGGGCCGCATACAGTGCTTTTCATTTATACTTCGAAATTCCGGTTTCCTATCAATCAAAGTAACACCAGTGAAACTCTGACCTTGTCCTGCCCAGAAATATTAGAATGTTCTGCTGTCTTCAAAATAGAAGCAGCAACAGAAGCATCTGTATGGGGAGCCTGGGATGTTGCATCCTTTTGACGAACATCATTTACTTGCCCATGATCAACTGAGTCCTCCTTAACAATCCTAGGATTTTTCACCTTTCCATTGTTGTCTCCATTAGATGTAACTGCACCACTATCCCCAGAAGACCTTTTTCTGATATATATATATATATACAAACATATAAAAAAAACCATCAGAACACCAGAATATTATCTATATCTTATTAATTCAAGGCAACAGCTCAAACAAATATACTTACCTACTGGAACCCTGAGTGGCTAAATTGGGAAGAATAGGCTTATTTGGGAATATTACTCCACGAAGAGGCTTTCCATCTATAACAGTTTCAATGGTATATCCACTCAAGAAATTTTCAGTAACTTTAGCCTGAAAAATTTTCTTTCCAAGTGGAGGTGCTTCTGTTAATCTTGTTGGGAAACTGTACGCACCTGTTCACAAAGAGAAAACTCCTCAAGCAAACTGCTAATTACACAAAGCATATTTCAATCCATCCGACCCCTAAAACATGCAACATTTCACTACTGTTACTGTCGATACCAGTTTTCAGGTGAGAGGAATAGAGAGACGCAATCCATGCAATTGTTACATTAACTAGCCATTTTATTAAATGTATGCGGTGGAATGATATACCAAAATAATAGATTTCTTCAAGAATCATTATAGGTGTTGAGTAACTAGGTCCATACCCGGTTGACCGTAAACTGGGAGATGCACAGGTTTAAATGTTGGAGTGATAACACCAACCATGGCTTTATCATTTCCTTGGTTCTGCTCCTGACACTTCAGCTTCAATTGTTTTCTCAGGGACAACTTCTCTAGCTTGCGTTCTTGTTCCTTAGCAAGACCTAACATCAAATATAGCCTCAGATTTGAAATATCTGTACTTTTTTTTTTTCCTTTGGCCATTGTAAAGATTTATTACAAACCTGTATGTAAGTAGTATATGTCATCTAAGGCTTCCAGACTCTTATTGCAGCCACCGATGAAGAAGAGGACGCCATTCTTCACTGGATCCAAAGAGTCTCCAGCAACTGAGAATCTCGCTGAGGGCCCTTCACCTGTAGTAATCACCTTTGTCCATAGACCAGTATCTGCAACATAATACAAAATAAAAATGGTCAAATACTATTCTTGTGTTTGAGGAACAATTCATGAGTTGTTTGATTCTTTAATATCCTCTAATTCTAATCGGTTTATTTATAAGCTTACCATTGGTTAGTTAGATCTTTTTCTTTTAGATAAAACAGATCATGAAATAAGATGAACGGGAAAGCTATACAGAAAATGAAAAAATATTCATGGAATCCCAAACAGATCACATTATATCTCTGTCCCTTACATCAAGCCTTCTAAAAGGATACGACTGAGTCAATAAATGTATTTGATAAGAATTGAGTTTCCAAGAGATGGTTTTGGGGTCCAAGAGTGGCTATTGTGGCACCAAGAAGCCAAAGGATCACCCTACAAAGGAAATGACTATTCCAAGCTGCTGCAAAAATCTACAAAAGAAGTTCTGGACCATTCGCCAAAACTTCAGACTTTCTGGCACCGAAAGGGGTATATTTAACGTTTTGGACTCACAAAACTTCTTGAGCATTCACCCAAGAAAAGTTATTCTGTGCCCAGAGTTCTAGACTCCATTCTAGTTGCAGTCATTTATTTATTTTACGTCTTATTATTATTATATGATTATGCCCTCGCTTATACATTAAGAAAGGTTTTTCTTTCATATATTAGACAACTGAGTTTGAGCTTTCAGTATTGGATACATTGTTATTTGAATTTCCCTCATCAAAACCGTGGTCTTATATTGATTCATAAGGGTATCTCACAAACTATTAAAATAATTTTTAAATATAAAATTTGTTTTCCATCGATGCACCTCTCCTTTGTACAAATACCCGTGCCTTACTTCCTTACCTTTATGTGAAAAGTTCCAAATCTAATCCCATGCGAATACATTAGCGTTCTTAAGAGGCTCATCATGCGTGCACCTTCCACAGGAACCAAAATAAAAAACGGATCCCGGATAGGCCTTCTACTATCAGTATGGCATTGTTTCCATCAACACCACAAGTCAACCATCTTCTAAAAAATTATTCTGAATAAACATTAACCACATAACAAGGACACCAGAGAAGACAATCTCTGCAAGAAATATTTTGACACACGTGATAAAATAGCTGGTAAAAACATGGTGGGCTGGAAATTCACTGGTGTGTTATGCACTGTAAATTTATTTGTTAGGAGACATGGAGAAAAATACCTGACAAACGCAAACAAATACACAGTTTAAACCCTCCACAATAATTGATTAAACACTCCTTGATCTTATATTATAGCCTATCTTATTTGTAATTAAGTTTCAGGTGCGTACCAATATCAAGCATATATAAGTCATCATAAAGATTCTGAGATTCTGTAAATCCCCCAAAAACAAAGAGGAGCTTCCCAAAAGCAACCGTGCAATGGCCAGCTCGGGGTGGTAGCAGTTGGCCAGTAGTGTTCAGCTCCTTCCAAACAAGTGTATCTAGCAAATACAAAGACTAGTAGTTAAGGACAACATTTAACTGTTATGCCCAAGTCAACTTACAAAATAGATTAACAATAATATAATTAAGAGAAATCCATGCCTGCATCAAGAATGTGAACATCAGAAAGGTAGTAATCATGTCTATCTTCACCACCGATAACAATAATTTTATTCTTCCAAGACGAGCAACTGTGACTGTCACGTGCAGAGGGTGGAGTACCCGATGTTGCAGCCTTTTTCCACACAAATGTCTCTGAAGAAACAAAATTACCATAAAACAAGTGCATCTAGCAGGATATTAAAAATATGACAAAATTCTCTTCACATCAAACAATTCTGTAAACAAATCCATGGTGCAACTATCAGAGGGAAAAAGAAAAAAGAAATGATTTCAAAATGAAAAGAGGAAGAGAAAAAAGGATGGAACTCTTGACATATTGCAAGCTTCAACAAAAACTATCTTAAATAAGTACCTGTGACAAATCATAAGTGAACCAGATATGTAGAATTACATACAGCACATAAATTTTTTGGGTAAACATACAGCACATGATTCATGGTGAGGTAAGTAAGAACATGAGTCCTGCATACACGCTTAAAATGTACCTGTGTTTAGTATATATAGATCGTTGTAATATTCTTCATCGTTAGTACTAGAAGATTTTCCACAACCACCAAATATAAATAGCCGTTTGCCAACAAGCGTTGCACTATGGCCCTCCCTTGCTTCTGGACCCTCACCTCTTATACTTGGAGATATCCATGTATGTTGAGCTAGGAACAAGGAAAATAAGAAATCATTCAAGGAAAAAGGCAGACCTCTATTCAACAAAAACAAAGGAAAAAAGATACAACAGCCCCACATGTGTCTAGTATATGCAAATCTTTAAGAGGATTCATCCCATCTGTTCCACCAAACACAAATAAGTTATCCCCAACAGTTGTACAGCTGTGGCTATCCCTAGGAGTAGGCGGCGTTCCTTTTATCAATGGTTGGCTCCATGTCTGTTTTACTGCATATAGAAATGGCAGCAAATGTTACACATCCAGTGTATAAATTTACAGTTTGGAAGGAGAAGCAACATAGCATGCTTGCTAAAACAAGGAAAGAATATCAGATATCCATCCAGTCATGTCAAAATACGTAAGCAAAACAAATTTTCCTAATATGTACAGAGAATAAGATGGAGATATAGCTTCGATAATCTGCAAAAACTTCATATGGTATAGTGGTAATACAAAGGCATGGATTCATACCATACAACATGAGTCATTCTATGCAACAGTTCAACCAAGTAAGACCCACATTAATTTCAGCAACAGACATGAGAGACAAAACCCATGGATAAATTCTGTAAACTGCAATGGCCCCAACAGGTTCTCACTAAATGGAGCATTGGCTGTGAGCAAACTATTCCAAACATAAAATCCAATTTTACCAAAAAAAAAAAAAAAAACCCCATAAAAGACCCCACAATTCTCAAACAAGGAAGACACAACTGCCAAAACATCTTTAAAACATTTCCATGCAATATTATTACAAGAAAATTTACCATGAACAAATGCACAAAATACTTTTATGACTAGGCAGGGGGTCAAACACTATTCCTTGTGTTCAGTACATGAAATGTGAAAAAACAAATGAACAAAACCACCACAACAGAAAGAACCATACTACGATAATATTAATCATATGAAAAGAAATGAATGACTAAGCAAGCCCATGGAACCAGAAAAAACTATCCTCATGGAATTCTGAAAAAAAAAAAACAAAAAACACATCATCCTTAAAGAATCAAAAAAGGGGAAACATCACCAGACCCCACAAAAACAGTTACATAGCAAAGCCCGAATTCAAAATTGACTTCCCCATCCATTCAATGGTCCTATCCATCTCCCCAATAACCACACAGTACGTATGATTAGAAAAGCATAAAGTGGGACTGATATAGAGTATATACAATATTCTTCGTATTTGGCAGTATTTGATCGGTACGGACATTGAATAAGGGGATGGAAGTTTCTTGTTTCCAACTCCAACCCATGGATATATTTCAGCAGTTTGCTCCAACATCAGAGAAACCAAAACAAAGTGGGAAAAGAAAAGAATCTCAAACTTTGAAACTAAACTATAATAAAAACACTAAAACAGAGGAAACCCAATAATCTTATCAACAAATCATTAAGACCCAGGAGTGTCAAAGACGTGCCTGATTTATCTACCAATTAATAAGCTGTAAAACAACAAACCACCTAATTTTACTTCAACATTACACGACATGAACAAGTAAAAGCTAACACTTTCCTAAACAAAACAAGATAAATAGAAAACAGGGGGGTCAAACCCAACATTCTCTTACAAAAAAAATCCACGAACACACTTTAGTGTCAAAAGACGTTAATAATAAAACAGGAGAACCACCACATTATTGCAACATTACAAGACCTTAAAGCATTAATAACCAAAACTCTCCTAAGCGAAACAACACACGACACGAATCAAACTGAAACAAGAATCTATCAAGACCCATTAGTGCCAAATGCATTAAAGACTCAAAAAAAAAAAAAACAATAAAACCACCTCATTACTTCAACGTTACAACGACATGAGCAAAAGGCAAATGCAACTAAGGAAAACCCGGGAATTGTTAACAAGAATTCAAGAAGACCCACCAGTGTCAAAGACATGTACTTGATTAGTCTGACAATTATCTTTGCCATAGCCACCAAAAACATAGAGAAATCTTCCTCCTTTAATGGAGTTACACGTGTGACCCCACCTTTTACCTGGGCCACAAACCTCACCAAACCCTCCACCTCCTCCTGCTCCACCACCTCCTTGCTGTTGTTGTTGTGTTTCTTTTCCCTGTATTTGGAGTCTTTCCCACTTCATAGTGAGAGAAAAGGATTGGGATTTTTGTTTGGGCGAGAAAATCAGTGATTAGGGTGGAAAATAAAGATAGGTTTCCGTGGTATTTAGGGAGAATTTATTTTAATTTAAGCGTTCACGAATATAAAATTAATAAGACCTAAGATGAGGACGAAAACAAAGCAATAGCCGCAAATGGGAAAATAATATTATATATAATGAAATAAAATAAAAAAATGTTTGATATTTTTAAATGCCTTTTTTTTTTTTCTAAATGCAGAAGAAGGAAGTCTAAACTCTAAAGTTGAGAAAGAAAAAGGGTTTTGAGACCTTATGGGATTTCATTTATGGGGTGAGAAGGTGGCGAGAGAGAGAGAAAGAGAGGGGTTAGTGATGTGTCTTTGAATAAATCCAACAGTTGAAATGATGATTATGGTTGGCATTTAGTAAATGTGGCTCACAGCAATTGGATTAGGTATAATAACTTATACTATCAAATAAAAACCATTTCGTTCAAGAACTTATAAATTTTCAGATTTTCAGACATTAGTGTTTATAGAAATGACTAGTTAAAGCCTTTATAAGTATAAACTTTTGAAAAAAATAGGAATACGTTATTTTTAAAAAAATATTATAATTTTTTTTAATATTTATAAGTCTTATGATACTTAATTAAATAACATATGATGTGAAAATGTTAAGTCCATATAGCAACAAAATAGATACTTATTAATTTCCAAATCATTCTAAACTTAAATAGTAAGGATGAAAATGATAAAAAAAGACATAATTTATAAAAATATATATACAAATAAATATAATGTGTTTCAGCTAAACCAAAATATATATATATATATATATATCATTCACAACCCAAAAAACAATAATAGGTGGTGAAATGAATGAATTTGTGTTTTTAAACGTAAACTATTTATGTTCTTTTATGTTATTGTAGGAAATCACACAATTAATGACCGATTTGACCAAAATAATGACAGATTTGATTTATCTTTAATTTCTAATTTTATATTTAGAAATCTTTCGTTTTCTAACATTGTAATTATAGTTGTAGAATATTTTTTTTAGTTGTACATATTTTGTATCCTAATTAGTTCCTATAATAAAGTAATTAAGAGTTTTTTTTTTTTTTTGTATTTTAACCTATATAAGGCTATTTGCACCTCTACCAAAAAAAAAAAAAAGCAAGATTTACACAATTCTCTATATAGTATCAAAGCAGTTCTAATCTTGGGAATTGTGCTCCTTTTTTCAAATCAAGTGACCTTTTTTTTATCCTTCATTGCCAATCAATTTTTTTTTTCAATGTCAACTATCATAAACAAAGAAGATTTATGGTGCACATATTGTAAAAGATCGTGCCAAAAAAAAATTGTTTCAAACTCCATAAAAAGGAAAATATTCTTAACCATATCGATGGATTCAAGAATTTAAGAAGTAGAAGGGCAAATGTCTCTACTCGGGATGTGGATGATGCACCAAAAAGGGAAGAGCATCGTGGTGTTAATATCACTACCAAACAAAATAAACCCATCTCCAATTAAGGATGCAAAGGTTGAATTGAGTAAGGACATTATCTACCTTAAAGGTTTATTAGACTCCCTTTTCAAATCCTCTGGTTCTTGTACCCTGGCTCAAGATGGTATGTATTACAGTTCCTCATCCTTTAATGCTATTTGAAAACTCGATTTTAATTCTTGGGTTGTGGATTCTAGTGCTACAAACCACATGACTAACACTTCCACTAATTTTCTGTCATACATTGCAAACTCTAATAATTATATGACTACAGTAGCAAATGGATCCACGATTCCTATCATAGGGCAAGGCAACATCAACATTAATCCCTCCTTCCAACTTAAGAATGTGCTTCACGTTCCTAAGTTAACAACCAATCTTAGATCAATCCATCAGTTAACTAAAGATCTTAATTGTTCTATAACTTTCTTTCATACCCATTATGTTTTTCACCAAACGTTGGGGAAGATGATTGGAGTTGCTAAAGCTCAAAATGGACTTTATATTTTTAATGAAGTAAACAACCTGACTATTGTTAAGGCTCAACTTACAAAGTCCCTTAGTTTTAAAGTATTAGAAATTTGGACCCATCATCAACGTTTAGGTCATCCATCCTTTAACTATCTTAAAATAATGTTTCCTTCATTATTTCAAGGAATTTCTATCTCTAATTTCCATTGTGATGATTGCATTCTTGCAAAACATCAAAGACAATCTTTTCCACCTTCATCAATAAAACCGATATTACCTTTTGATTTATCCATTCTGATGTGTAGGGACCTTTAAAAATTTCTAATGTGAATGGTACAAAGTGGTTTTTTGTGTTTATCAACTGTTATACTCATGTGACTTGATTGTTTCTACTTAAAGAAAAATCTCAAGTACCATCGATTTTACGAAATGTTTATAAGCAAATACAAACTTAGCTTGGAGTTATTATTAAATGCTTTCAAATCGATAATGGATGTGAATATGTGAACCATACTTTGACCCAGTTTTTCAAAACTAATGGCTTAATCCATAAGACTTCTTATATTGACACTCCACAATAAAATAGGGTGGCAAAATGGAAAAAATCGCCACTTACTTAATATAGTTCGTGCCCTTCTATTCTATCATCATGTACCATCACATTTTTAGGGAGCTGCTCTAACAGCAACTCATCTCATTAACCACATTCCATCAAGAATCCTTCATCTAAAAAGTCTAATGGATGTAGTAGCTAGTTTTTTTCCCATCAATTGCAACAAACACTTTACCCTTTAAAATTTCTAGTTGTACTGCTTATGCCCATATTCACAAGAACCATCATATTAAGTTGGAGCCTCGGTCTTTGAAGTGTATTTTTAGGATACTCTAATACACAAAAGGGTTACCGTTGTTACCATCCTCCAACTAGGAAATTTATTGTTTCTATGGATGTCATTTTTCATGAAAATGAAGCTCATTACTCTACTCCAGAGTCTTAACTTAAGAGGGAGAATTTATTTGAAGAAGAAAACTTATTTTGGCTTGATGTTCAAACCGATATGGTCCATGTCCCACAAGATATAGGAGCCGATACACCCAATATAGCTGTTCCACATGATCTAGTGGTTATTCAGCATGATACACAACCTAATACACTAAAAACAACAAACCCTAATCTAACTAGTACAATAGTTCTTGATACAGTAGTCCCTGAAACACTTAATGCACCCACTACTCTTGATAAAACAGATACAACACCTTTTCAACGAATTTAGCATTTACATTCTATTGGTTCTTCTTATTCATTGTTTCAACAAATGGGTCTTGAGCAATATAGGTTAGTCTACACAAGAAAACATAACGATGTTTCAGAGCATAATGCACTTCAAGAATTTGCCTTGAATAAAGGTAATTTCTCTTCTCCTAAAATGAATGATAAGTAGGGATGCAACCAGGGTAGGTTCAGGACGGGTTTTTTAAAACCCGAACCCGACCAGAGTCCTTAATGGGTGTCCCAGAACCTGAGAAAAATCCTATCGAGTTTTTTTTGTCATTCCCAAAACCCGACCTGTTAGGATTTAAGGAACTCATAAGCCGACCCGACCCGACCTGATTCCAAGATTTTTAATTTTTTTCTTTAAAAAAAAAAAGCAAAAGAAAGAATTTTGTTTTAACTTATTAATGATACAAACATTTTTATTGAAAGAATGAATTTTAGACAATAATATCATATAAAATGATGCAAACACTTCATTTCCATTTACTTTTACATATATAATATAAATGGGATCATTGCTTTAATAACCTAATATTTTTAATTTTTTAATATTTTGAATTTATGTTTGGTCGAGTTTTCCCAACGGGTTACATAATAAACCCAAAACCTAACCCAATAACTTATCGGGTTTTTTTTTTTAATCCAAAAACCCGCCCTAAAACCTATAGAGTTTTTAGCGGGTTGGGCAGTTGGGTATCCTATAACGACCCGCCCCGCTTGCATCCTTAATGATAAGATTTTGCCTACATACATTGATTTGCTAATTACCTTGAGAAAGGGTACACATAAATGTACTCAACATCCCATTGACCACTTTATTTCATCTGATTGTGTTTCCAATCAGCACAAAAAAATTTTCACAACCCTTGATTCAATTAGAATTCCAAAGATATTTCAAGAAGCATTATAGGATAAGAATTGGATACGTGCAATGAGGAAAGAGATCAATTCTTTAGAAAGAAATGGAAGAAGGGGAATAGTTAGTCATCCTCTCAAGATGAAGACAGTTGCATGCAAATGGGTATATACCTTAAAGTATAATGCGGATGGTACTTTAGATCGATATAAAGTAGGATTAGTTGCTAAAGGATATACATAAACATATAGAGTTAACTACCAGGAAACTTTTCTCTTCCTAGTGGCAAAAATGAATACTGTAAGGGTCATTCTTTCTCTTGTAGCTAATGTAAATTGGAATTTGTAGCAATTTGACATGAAGAATGCTTTTCTACATGGTGACCTAGAAGAGGAGGTATATATGGAATTCCTACCTAGATTTGGAGAACAATTTGGCCAGAACAAAGTATGTAAGCTGAAAAAAGCACTTTATGGCATGAAACAATCACCATGTGCATGGTTTGGAAGATTCACAAAAGAAATGTTACAAATGGGTTACAAGCAATGCCAAGGTGACTATACACTATTTGTCAAACATTCACATAAAGGTTGGCTTATGGCACTTCTTATATGTGTAGATGATATAATTATCACCAGGGATGATATTGACAAACAAAGGAATCTTAAGGAGCACCTGGCTAGAGAATTTGAAATTGAAGATTTAGGAAGGTTAAGGTGCTTCCTTGGGATAGAAGTAGCCAACTCAAAGTATGGGATCTTTATATCTCAAAGAAAGCACACATTAGATTTGTTGAAGGAAACTGGATATCTTAGATGTAGACTAATAAACATTCCAATTAAGAAAAATCATAAATTGGGGGACAAGGTGATGGAGTTGAGGTAGAGAAGAGTTAATACCAATGAATTGTGGGACTGTTAATACATTTGGCCCATAATAGGCCTGGCATAGCTTATGTGGTAGGGATAGTGAGTCGTTTTATGCAAACCCACGCCAGGCACATGCAAGCAATTGAAAAAATTTTAAGTTATTTAAAGTCAACTCCCGGATGTGGAATCCTATTCAAAAGAGGAAACTAGATTGCCTTGGAAGCTTTTACAGATATAGATTATGTAGGCTCATTAACAAATAGAAGATCTACCATAGGGTATTGCATATTTCTTAGGGGAAATTTGGTTGCTTGGAGAAGTAAAAAACAACCGATGATTGCAAGATCTAATGCCGAGGCAAAGTTTAAAGCCATGGCTCATGGCATCTATGAACTGTTGTGGCTAAAAATAATTTTAGAAGACATAGGGATCAAGCATGAAGAAGCCATGCAGTTATATTGTGACAATAAATCTATAATTAATATCGCATATAATGCAATTCAACATGATCGAACAAAGCACATAGAGCTAGATAGACACTTTATAAAAGAGAAATTGGACAGTAGATTAATCACTGCATCATATGTACCCTCCAATGAACAATTAACAGATGTATTTACAAAGGGATTATCGGCTACAAGATTCCAAGACATTACTTACAAGCTGGGAATAGAAGATATCCACTCACCTGCTTGAGGGGAAGTGTAGGAAATCACACCATTAATGACAGATTTGATGAAAATAACGACAGATTTGATTTCTCTTTAATTTCCAATATTATATTTAGAAATCTTTCCTTTTCTAGCGTTGTAATTATAGTTGTATAATTTTTTTCTAGTTGTACATATTTTGTGTCCTAATTAGTTCATAGAATCAAGTAATTAAGAGTTTTTGCTTTTTTGTATTTTAGCCTATATAAAGTTGTTTATACCTCTACTAAAAAATACAAGATTTATACAATTCTCTACAATTATGATTTTTCTTTCTTTGTATTATAATCAAATTCATTAGAGTTTCACTAATGTTTATAGATATATGTTCATACGTGTTAAAAATAGATCATAACGCTTAATGTTTATATACTTTTTTATTGCAAATGATTTGTATTGTGCTTATTTTTTATGTTGGTTTTTTTCCCATGAGTTGTAAAAAAATGAAAAATCAAACGAAAGTAGAAAAAAGTAACAACAACAATAATAATGTCATTTTTATACCTCGATATTTTTTGTATCCGATGGAAGAAATTTTTTTTTAAGTAATTAATAATTGGTGTCTTTCTTTTGTCTATTTGGCTTATGCAGTCATATTCCTTTTTTTTTATGCATTAATAAGTAATATTATTTTATTATTTTTATTTTTAATTGATAAGTATAAATAGCATTGAAGTTGATATATATTTATTTTATTATTATGTCGGGTTATTATTTCCATGTCATATGTCATTTAATTAAATATTTTGTGTCTTACACAAAAACAGAGGGAAATTTTAGTATTTTTAAAAAGTGGGGTGTCTATTTTTTTTCTAAAAGTTTACGTGGGTGTTGGTATAATTTGCTCTAAATCAATGGTACAAACACAAACGACCCGTTCACTTTAATGAATGGAATAATGGGGGAACGAAATTCTAAATCAAGGGAATGTAATAGAGTTGTAATAGCTATTACAATATTTATTATAGTAAAAGGTAAAATATCTATTATGCCCCTTATATTTATTACAGAGAGAGTATAATTGTATAAGTGTTATTTTCAAAGCAGGAGTATGTATGATAAAGTTGAAAAATAGACTATTAAATGGCATTTCATGGGATGGAGACATGAATTACTATTGATCATTTTAAGTAATAGCAATTCATTATGAATTGTTATTCGTTTTAAGTGAACACTGTAATATCAATTTTAAGCCGAATGAGGAAGGAACAAATAGCCATTCATGTCAAGTGAACGAACTGTAATTGTTGACAAAGAAATCTTGCCATAACCTCTTGGGTCTTACTTTTGCTTAATAGGTTAACTAGCTCATGGGAAACCCGCCTCAGACATTTCGGCTTAAAAACTCCACAAGCCCTTTCGCCCTGTTTGGGGCCTCAGTTGTAAACTCAAACTCCATGAAGGCCTTGGTCCTCATAAAGCTTGTGGACCGAAGTCTCGTATGATCTTAATTGCGACTCTAATCTACTCCATATTCGTATCTCTTTAGGGGAACAAACACTAATCCGATTGCCCTCTGTGGAGGATCATATCGACCGCCCAAGTTTAAGTTACCTATCTGAATTAAGGATACACTGAGCAAGCATCAAATAGACTCACACACTAAAAGTGTGATCTATCTGGCATAACTTAAATCTACATTACCTAAGTTTGCTTATTTCTTTCAAACCCTCTATTGACTTAAGCATCAGAGTGGTCGCGTTGGACAATCCCCTATTGCACTACTAACCGTGCTCTATATATGCAGGTCTATGGTGCTGCCCCACCTGCTTTACCAACGATTTGACACCTGGAACACTAATCTTTCGATAAATAAATCAAGTTTGATTCTCTAATCTACTTTAAACTTTGTAATATGTAATGTGAAAAATATATATATTCGCATACACTATTGAAAAAAAAATAATAGAAATTCATTAACTTTTATTTGCATTCTTATAAATTAAATAATAAATTTTCCATAATAACAAATTATTCGTTACAAACATTACGTCACCAAACAAAAATTACCTCTGTTGTAAGTAGTTAAGAAACTTCTTTCTTCTTGTTAAGGACCATCCGTGCAAGATCCGACCATTAACTTATAATGATTAATATAAAAAAAAATAGTTTAAGAGTTTAATTACGATTGGATATAATATGAGCCGTCTGATAAGCATAGAAGATGATGAGTGTTACAAAAAAAATGGACCGTAGAATTTTGCAAGTAGTTAAATCTCTTCAACTCTCTAGTTGCTCCTTTTTTTTTCCTTGTCACCTGCTCCATAATTAATATTCAAACAACAAATTTTAAAGCTATCTAACTTGATGGCAATGACTAGCATCGATAGTCAAAAGGTTTGCATAAATTTTGCTTTTCTTTCTATCATTTTCTTATGCCTTTTGTACTATCTTTTCTAGGTCTTTTTGCTTTGTTTGGAAATTTTAGTTTTTGACAAACACTGCAGATTGAGTAAATCTAGCATTTAAAAGTAAATTCATTTAAGGTATCCATGTTCCTAGTAGTTCAAAAGATTAACTAATGTTTTGCAAAGTAAATCAAATGAAGTATTAGCGTTTTGTAAAGTTTATTTAAGATATCAATATTTGAATAAGTTTTCAATTAAATTTCCTTAATTTTCTTCAATGGTTAATTATATATATCTTGTGTAATTCATTATATGAAACGTTAATTCCCCTTTTTAATTACTTAAAACGTTGATACTTTAGATAAATTTAACCCATACGCTAAGTTCTCTTTTTAACAACTCAAAACGTTAATATTTTAGAAAAACTTACCCTTAAATGTTAATACATTTTTATGTAAATTATTGATGGCATGCAATGGACATGACAAAACGGTCATTAAAAGTCAATACTGGTTTTGGTTGATGAATTAAAGACGTTGGTGGTGTTTGATATTGTCACAACCCTAAAAAGGACATAGGAGGATTATCTCGTAGCTATCATATCAAGTATATATCCAAGATATGAGAACCGTTTTACAGGTCAGAAATTGCAAAACTTTACTTAATATTTACTAAACAACTTTTAATTTCATAAAAATATTTTGATAGGTAAGGAAATACAGATTCCCACAATTCTCTAGAACTATAGAGAGTCGGTATCCCCCACCGAATAGTAAAATATAATAGATCGTATACATTTTTTAAAATCTTAAACTATTACACAAAGGCTCTAATTCTTCTTCTAAGCTTATATCATACATTACACAATTAAAACTTAAACACTAACATATAAATTGCTTTCTAAGCTAATCTTCACATCTTTAAGGACTTTACACTTTCTTAACCCATTCTCGGCCTGACATATTCTTGCACAAAAACTATGGCAGCATGAGCTAATCCGTAACTCAGTGAATAACATGACTAAATCACACACCAAACGATTGCCAAGTAAGTGTTATTAACAACCATATGCAATGCAATGCTCAACCATATGACATGCATAGTTTGGATGATCGGAATCCAAACCAATGGAGATTTACACCTTGTCTTGGGAGTTAAAGGACCAATTCAAGTCATTTATGCTTAGAGAACTGAGAACTAAGGAAGGAAGTGCTTTCTCAACTCAATACTTTCTTAGCTCATTGCTTTCTTAATTCATTGCCATTTACATATACATATATGTATGTATATATATATACTACTAACATAACCCTAAACTTCTCCTTAAAAAGAACTAAAAAATGAAGATTTTATTTTGAAACTCATTTTGTTAAGACATAACCTCAAACTACTCTATAGAAAAACTGAGGGAGGATTTCATTTTGAAACTCATTTTGTACTTGTGTGTGTATATATATATTAACAACAAAATCTCCACTTCACTTTAGAACCTCAAAAACTCCCTAAGTACTAACATTCTACGAATAATACCCACATAAGTGACATCTTTCGATGCCTAATAGTTTCTAGGATATTGACTACCCTATGGCATCCAATTGGAGGAACAAATCTACTGACTTAGCTTAAGACTACCACGGAATCAACATGTTAGCACGTGAGGTGAACACCATGCTCATGCAAGTATATTATCGTGCAATGTATGTCCATTTATTACACGACCAATTAGCATTAAGTTCATTGATTGATGTGACCAATCAATTAACAAACATTCATCAACAACAACCACTCAATTATTACATACAATGGTTGATCACTTTTATGTTAGTAATTTATCAATTACGCAATGACCAAATAACAATCAAATACCTAATCCTCACACATAGTCAATTATGTTTATCTTAAATTTACGTGCAACTACATTACAGGCACAAGCAATGCAATAAGGTCAATGTTACCGACCTGTCATCCAAGCTTAGAACTACCCTATAGGAAAACCAAATCATCCCTACCATCAGCATCCAATTATTATCAGCATCATCATTAGCATCAAATCATCATCATCCTTCATATTGAAATCCAAACAGTAACAGAAGGTTAACTAGAGGCTATTTTGAAGAATATATCAAAAGCAAACATCTATTCATGAAATTAAAATAACTTTAAGATCCTATTTGATTAGACACTAAGTATGAACCCCGCCATAGCTGTGAAGATCACTCCATCAAGATACAGACAGTTCTCCACTATCTATCAAAGTACTTCTTTTCTCTTTTTTTATAATCATTTATTACAAAACAACATTAAAATATCCATATACAAAAATAATCATTACCCAAACAAATATATATATATATATTTATAAGAAGCAATATATTCCTTTTTCTAAACATAGCCTAATTTATCATATTATCTCGAAGGCCTTTGCAAATTTTAATTCTATTAATTTCAATTAGTCAAAATGATTAGACTTAACCAATCTAATTCGTTTTAGCTTAGTAAAGTTCATTAGGTCAAGTTGAGCTTAGTTATATTACTAACCCAATTTATTTCTAAAAGTCATATTAACTTAAGTCTGTTAATTAATCCACTTGATATACATAAGCCATATTAAGTCTAATTTAGTTATTAAATTAAACTAAGTAAAGTTAAACTTAGATTTGTTAACTAAGTTCATTTTATGAGCTTAAATCCTATGTTAGTCCAAATCAATTACTAAACCTATTAATCTACTAATCCCATTCTTGATTATACACTATTGATATATCAAATATATTATCTATAATTCATTTAATTTTTGTAACTGGGCAGAATCAGGCATGCATGGCCTGCTGCACGGTTGTGCTATGCAGAAAAATATGCCCAATACCTAAGTTATGCCTACAACATGTTCATCACGGGCACAACCTTGTGCACGCTCGTGCTGAGGTAAAAAAAAGGCCCAGTAGTGACATTTTACATGCAATAATGCTCTGCACGGGCTCGTGCATGCTTGTGCACCCTGGAAAAACATGTCTGCCCCAGTTTTTACGCCTCCCATATTTTTATTACACAATTTTATAAACTTTTATACATTGCATCTCCATGAAAACATCATAAAAGCAACATACAACTCATTTTCACATCTTTTAATACTTCTATACTCGATCCACTTTATCAAACACCTCCAATCACTTCATCAAACCTATTTTATTAAACCCTTTTCTCCATTAATTCATAAACAATTAGGTTTTTAGTTTCATGGTCATATTTCCCTTGATTACAAGTTTTATCACAAACCTAGATCTAACATCAATAAATTATATACAGACGTAAACAATAACTAAAGCAAAGAAAATAGAAAAACTTATCTTTGTAGACAACTCAAATTTCTTGATTTTCTTTATCACTACTCCTCCTAAGCTCTTGAAGTTCTTTAATGCACTATTTCTATCTTTGATCTTGTTTCCCATCTTTATTTTCTTCTTTAATCTTGTTGGAATTGAGATTTTTGAATCAGATTTTGAGAGAAAAAGAAGAGAGGAAGAAGAAAGAAAACATAAAAAGACAAAGCAAAAAAAGAAAAAATAAGAAAAGAAATGGCAGCCAAATGAGGAAAAGAAAAAGAATAAATAGGATATTCGGTTTAAAACTTTCAGATAATTTTCTTAAGTATCGAAAGTAATTAGAAAATAATTTCAAAATTTATAACATAGAAAACAATAGTTTGAATTGAAAATCTAGTTTAAGAATTCCATTTGTAAATACTTTATATTTAATTTAAGTTTGAGTTTAAAATTAATGCCTTTAAATAAGCAATTGAACTCAAAATTCATGGGAATTAAGAAAATAGAATTTTATGTTAAAATGGCTAATTTAGGACATCCTATAAATTTAGGCAAATAAACTTCAGAAAATTAGGTCATCAGTAAATTGAAAGCAAAATGGTCCAAATTGATGAATGTAGCGAATTAGATAAATCAATTTTATGAAATAAACTAAAATTTGGAGTTTGCAAATTTATTAAACTTTGAAATTGAAATATTTCTAAGGATTTAGATACTTAAAAAAAAAAAGAAAGAAAAGAAAAGAACTTTAGTTTAAAATTTATAAAAGAAAATTAGAATTTGGTATGTTAAAAAAGATTGTTGAAGCAAGTTAGCTAAGAGAAGGGAACATTTGAAATGTCAAATCCTAGTTAATTTATTTATTAATTACTAGTATCATATTTATATTGTTTTGATCTTTTATCACATTTATTTAACATTTGTTTCTATTTTCATTTTCATGAAAGGTGTTGAAACTTATTGTTATTTAAGTTTATTATTACTTCTTTATAATTACCTATCCACTCATCATTTATTTCTTCAATTCCATACTTTTATGGTTTAAAATGTTTCTTTAACTTTACACAACTGATATTCTATGCAATATAACATATATAAATAATAAGAATTAGTTTAGCGATTTCAATCTTTACTTACTCGACTTTTGAAAAGACTCAACTTGATAAGGACAACTGATGACTCAGCTGGACTCAACATGACTCGACTCGACTCGACTTGACTTGTCTTTTGACTTGAGATGACACATGATGATACGACATTAACTCAGACAACAAGAGAAACTCAACAATTGAAGGTTGTAGACTTGCTATTTATATATATACATATATATATATATATAACAATATGCATATAAAATATGCAGTGCTCATATTCTTTTAATTATTAGAGATACTATGTTTTATAATTTCCATTAACGTGATCATCTTGACAAGTTTGAAATCAAGATATCTTATTTTTACTATTTACATACATATCGAAATTATCCCTATCTTGCTAAAGCTGAAATTAGAATATTTCATTATGTTATTGAATTGTTGTTAGTCATTAATTGCAAAAAGCTATGGAAAATTGTATCTTAAAATTTTACTGATAATAATTGAAATTATGAATCAACAATAAGATTGTTTGTATTTTGATATTTTTGAAACGAGAAAAATTTGAAGTGACTTTTGTAATTTTTCTTAAAGTGCAGAGAAGTATCTAGTAGACTTTCAATTAGGTGATTGGGTGTATATTGGTCCCAATGGTGGTGATGTGTTTGGATTTGATTTACAAATGGAGTGTTGTATTCTACTCTATCACACCGATATCATATAGTAAGGAATGAGGATTTATGTAAAAGGAGGGATAAGGATCTTCATGTAAAGAATAAAAGTGTTGGAGACTTTCAATCAAATGATCAAAGGGGGTGTGTTGAAAAAACGGGAAATGATTTCACATTTCCATTCAAGTGACTGGAAAGATCCCCTAGTATTTTAAAAATTGATTGGTAGAATGTGAAATGTTTGTCTTTTTCACTCTTTTTTTATTAAGTTTTAATTTTTGTAGCTGGGTGATTTGGCTGTGTGCATGTAGTGTGCATTTTGCATTATACATGGCCTTAAGGAGCTTAAATACGCTAGTGATAGATGGAGTAACTATATAGTATCATGTTTTTTAGGAGAGATGATGTGTTCTTCATTCTAATTGATCATTTGCAAGAGTATTCAAGCAACATAACACTATTCCTTGCAATCTTTGGATCTCTCAAGTAAGAATTATAGGTATTTGTAAAATCTGGTTTTTAATTAATCTGTTAGATTGCACCAATAATCGACGATTAAGATAAGTCCTTCCATTTTGATGATTCTGAGAGCTGTTGATGATTGAAATGAGAAAAGGAAACCCTTATTTATACTTGCTAAGCTCAAATCAAGATGGCAAGCTATCATAGGTTTGAATTGAGCTTGAAAGTTAGGGTTTGACCCTAGTTGAATTCATGTGGATTAAAAGTAAAGCAAGAAGAATCAATGGCAAAAAAGACATAATTATATGTATGAATATATCAATGAATAAAGGAAGCTTCGAAGAACGTTGTAATGCTAGAATTTCTTGTGACCATTAATTGAGAAAGACCTGTGCATATGATTTTTCTCAATTTTCCTTTTCGATTTTGACCTCGAGTAAAATAAAAGTCGTGCCGCACACAAATTTAAAGAGCTTATTCATCCATTAATTTGGAAAAAAAAAAAATTGGTCCACTATAATCTATTTAATTAGGCTCCAACCCAAGTTGGATGATAAAAAGATCGTCTTCTATTTGTTAAAAGCCCATATATATATATATATAAGAGTAAAGTAATGTCACATTTGACAAATTTTCGGGCTCATTTTAATGTATTTGAATTGTGGCATATATTTACATGGGGCAATTTAAGTTGAAGGGGAAATTGTAAGTTATCCCTTTGAACTTTTACTTTCGTTAAATTTACTCCTTAAACATTTAAAGCGCACATTTAGACTCCTTAAACTTTTAAAAATCAGCATAGTCATGGATAAAAACAAAACGAGAGGAATTGCAAGTTATCCTTCTTGAACTTTCACCTATGTGTGGATATATTTCTCAAACTTTCGTTGATATGCAAAAATTTATTTCCCAAACTTTCCTGGTATAGATGAAAAATATTAATTGTCTTTAACCGTGTCAAATATTGAAAGTTTAGAAGGTCTAAAAATGTACTTTGAAAGTTAAGGGGTAAATCTACACCTATATAAGGGGTATTTTACAATTTTCCTTAAATTTAATTGGGGCTTTATTCGAAGCTATAATGAGCTTAAGTTACCCATCCACAGTTAGAAATAATTTGAAATATCTAGAAAAATTAATCTTTTTAGATACTTAGGCCGTTTAATTATAAATTAAGTTCTCATACCAACTCTTGTACATTGACTTAAGCTTAATTTAAAATTTTATGTGAGGAAAAAATATTATTATATATAAACCCTTAAGGACTTCAACTTGATCCCATACTTTTTATTTATTTTTTGCTTGAATTTTTCTTTTTTCCTTTTTCTTTTCCTTTTCCGTTAAGTGAACCAAAATAGGTAAAGATGGGATTCTATGGTCTACACACACTATACATGTGTTTGTATATATATTTATGTTACAATATATAAATATAACAACATATACTTAATGTACAAACACATACATAATACTATATATTATAAAATGTATATTTGCTATATTACTATATATATAAAAAAAAAACATATGCGTGTTGTTATATATTTATATATTTGTTATAATAGGATAGGATCATTATATATATCTATATATATGTATGAATCTATTATAATATAATAAAACATACATATTGAGACATACATAGCGTTATACTATATAGTTTATACTTGTTATATTATAATGTAGCATAATACACACATACATATTACACACATATACATTTATATATAGTTTTATTATAAGTTGATATAATTGTAACATATGTATGTATGTAATATTAAATATATTTTTGAGAGATGAGCAAATGGAAGGTATGTAGAATGGTGTTTGCGACATTATTGATCCCATAGAGGGAAGAGAAGTACTTGCGGATCATTCAATTCATTGAATGAATAAGACTGTAATGGAATTCCTATTACAGAATAATGATATAGAGCTGTAATAGAATTTTTCTTTATTTAAATAGTAGTATTTTGAAAAAAAAAAAAAGATAGTTCCAGTATTGAATTGATATTCGTAGGTTTGGATAAAGAATAGTTATTCAATATTTTGTGTAATAAGAATTCATTGTGAAATTGTTATTTAGTGAACTAAATGCCATAATAGCTATTAGTAAAGAATAAGACTATAATGAAATTGCAATTATAGTGAAATGAACGAACAATTATAGTTAGCAGATCACCAAATAGTAGATGAGTGGATAGCTGGTGAGTGTTATGGTGGTTGTGGGGCGGTTTCACGAAACCACTCTTGACCATGTCAAGTTGGACTAAGGAAGATTTACCGAGAGATGTCTAATGAGGTTAAATCAAGAAAGATTTGTCGAGAGATGTTTGGTGAAGTTCAACTAAGTGTTGAAGGAGTCGGTCGAATGTTGGGCTATGGCGAAGGGTGTTCAAGCGGGTCTCTAGGTCATCCCTAATGCATATAGGACCTCGACCCAAATGGTATATGACATATAATTTGTGTTACAACAAAAGCATACATAAAAGCATATGCCTAATACTATATTCTATATAATATAAATTTGTTATTTTGTTATATAACAAACATACATGTACATATTTTGTGTATTATATATTTTATCATCAAAGTACATGATTGTAATGAGTACACACACACACATATTATTGCAACCTACGTATGTAACATCTGCATATTATTTTATACCATGTAGACTTAGACATCTCCCCAAGACGAGTTGGAACACGTAGCTACCTCGTGCAAGGGGTGGGGCAAGTCCAATCTCATGAACCAATCAAGTCTCGAGATGGGTTAGGATAGGTCTAACCTTTCCACTTTTAATAAGTATATTAATTTTTAAATTATTATTTTTTTAATAAGGGAACCTTAAGGACCAGTTGGGTCCACAAGTTCAGTAGGCAAGTCAAACCCACCTATCGAGTTAAGTCCATGGCTGGACCCATTATGGCCGAACCAACTCCTAGTTCAAACCCTATCAGGAGAGATGTCCATATGTAGTATATATTTATTATGTTATAATATAACAAAATACATACACACATACTATACATATGTTATTATAAGAGTGTAGGAGCGTAATATGATATTCATGAGTCTAATTGATCGATTGGGAATAGATATTCTTTATAAAATTATTTTAATGTGCTTAAAATGCAACTAAATCTAATGATAAGAAATTTGGAGTCGATGACAGATAACCATCCACTTCAAGTGAGCAAGTGGTAGAACTATACACTAAATTGAGACCCCATGAATGAACCAGCAGTCGCGTATGCCCACAAGTTTCAACTTGCGTTACGCCACCAGAGTGATTCACGACCACTTGCACCATGGCTTGCGTCCGAGCTGTTGATAAGCACGAAGGCTCTTCGTCCATTGGGTTGGTCGCTTGTGCTCGCTAGTCCAAAGGTGGGTTAAGTTCCACAGTGGTAGACCCCGTAGCTTCCATTCGCTGAAGCCTGATGACTTTTCGTCATTCGGTCTATACGGTACTCCACCTTTTTAATTCCATTGAACAAGGTTAGCAAAATTTTCCACAGTGAATGGGTGTTTTCTTTTCCTCTATTACAAACTAAACAGTGTTGGAGCAATAGAATAGTAATTTCCTTTGTTCTTTTTTAGTTAATGAAAAAATTGGGAAAATAAAATTTACACAGGTCCAAACCGGCTGACCCAACCCATGGACCTGCTAGGACCATGGGTTAGACCCACCCTGCCACGTACACGGGACAGTTTTGGGGCCTCTATTTGTCGAACTAGACCTTGAGATGTCTAGATGCTAATTTCTATACCCATTTTTGCGCTGCCTTTGCAAACACTGATCAACACCAACTTAAGTGAATTAATCAATCAAGATAGCTCTTTAAAAAAAAAATTAAAAAAAAAAAAACAGCGGCCGGCATTGGGGAATAAAAAACCGACAAAAAAAATAGAACAGCTCCTTCATATTTGATTCCTAACTCTGCCATTTGAGGGAGAATTTAGCCCAATATTAACAACCTAAAACTAAAAAAGAGACTTTCTTCACCTCAGGATTGTGTTCTCTCTACTTTCTGAAGTTAAGAGGTGCAAACTTGAAGGCAAATCTGCATGCTTCACTTGGAGATTGCCAACTAATGAAATATATCAAAGACAGCATGGCAGCACCTACTTCAATAAATAAATGTTAATGACTTAATCCATCATTCAAAATCGTCCTCTCTTGACTCCAGCCCATGCAATTGCTGCAACTGCCGCTCCCCCGAGGTGAGCAGAACCTGATATCTCACTATCTCCCTGAAATGCAACAAATGGGATAATCATTGTATAAAAATGGCCTAAGTAACTTTGCCTAACAAAATCAGAACATAGATCAATCAAGCATTATGCAAAACCCCATGCAATCAAACACATAAAACTCAAGGTGCCCCTAGTAAAGTACAGGGGGAAGTAGACGAAGACCAACCATCAATTTCAGCAACACAGAGACATGCTTCCTACATCAACACATCACGGTCTAACGGGACTAACTTCGGAAAACCATCATGCACCATATCACTTTTCTCCTTTTTGGGTATATTTTAGACACACCCACACACACACACATATGTATGAAAAGAAGGTAAGAACCTTCTGTTTAGTCTTCCCATACAAGTCCCACCCCAAGCTGAAAATTTAGACGTATCTGGACGGCCTAGCCTAATCTTGAGGAGAAAAGATTTATTGCAAATGATATGCCATGTGGGAATGCTTAGTGATAAGCAAAAATATGTCGGCAGTTTGACACATCATAAATTATGGTAGAAAAAAATACCATGAGTATTTACGAAAACTCCAATGTGTCAATTTTTTATCTGTCTTGCCTGCCACTGTGGCCTGTCACTCTATTAAAGCCTTTCTTGATCCTTAGGTTTACTGTTGTGTTGGTAGACACACTAGATGAGCTTGGTTCTTTCTTAGACATATGATATATACGAATTCCTCTTATGCAGTTAGTTATAAATGGTAAAAATCCTCACTGTGAAGTGTACAGCAAGGCTGCCTATCTTCTGTAGAGTAGTTGCAATACAGAAAATAATAATAATAAAAAGAGCTACTATCATATAATCATGCAGAGGCAACATTAAATAAGTACCTATACTTTAATGGGTGATACTGGCACCCCAACAAACACACAACCTCACCTCAGAGAGAGAGAGAGAGAGAGATAGAGGATGTTTACCTCAATAATCCTCAGGACATCCTTTCCAATAAGGAAAACTCCCTACAAGTGCAACAACAGAAAACGCTGTAAGATTCAAAAAGAAGACATGAAAATCAAGCATAATGAACAATATTCAAAAACAAAAACAGGATACCAGTAAAATGGCAGGAACTGGGAAGATAAAGTCGAAATATAGTGTTGCTTTGGGAAAGAGGAATATATCAAGCAGCATGATAGCATTTACAGCTGCACTTGCACCCTGAGGAAAGAGTGATCAGAGATTAAATAATTCTAAGTTAATATCACGCCAAAGTGATTGCATAATTAAGTAGGTTTATAATGGCCAGACAGATCTTGCATATTTATTGATGTTATATTGGAGAAAGTACAGCATGCCAAAGTAATGGAAAAAACGGCAGCAAACTGCTTTCCAGATGATAAACCTATTTAATACAGGTCAATCATTAAAACCTGTTGACCTACATCTATTTGTTCATTTAGTAATGGAAACATACCATTCATGTATTCATGAAAATTTACAGATACTGAGATACATGATAAGAATCTTGACAAAAACATCTTGCTTCAAAAATAATACTTGTATATTTGAAATACATACCATTCCTCGAGCTCTTGAAGGGTCCATGCCAAACAATCCTCTGTTCTGCATGTCATTAAAAAGATACAGTCTGATAGAGATATATAATCAAATATATAATAAGCAGCTCTGCTATGAAGCATACTGTGTGCATAGTTCATGAGGAAAAAAGAATCTGTCTTCTTGACAGATTGAAAGAGAAGGAATGAGTGGATAGAGAGGAAATTTCTCAATAAGATGGGCTCCTCTTTCAACCTATTGGTGAGACAAATGAAAAAAGTACAGTAAAATCTAGATAGACAAAACGTAACTTCTTTTAGCATTACAAGATTCTCAGAGCCATCATGAGCATGGTTATAGTTACGATTGACAACATATGAAAGCATTGAAAGTGATACATAGAAAATGGCCATAAACTTTTTTACGCTCTATCTATTTCAAAAGAAGAGTGTACCTTTGTTTGAGTAGCCAGATATGCATGGTATATCAAGTAAAACACCGAACCACCCAATGCACCGGCAATGTACAGTTTTAACAAAAACTGTGGTCCAAAAACTCTATTAATCTACAAACAAGTGATAGAAATTCCATTATTGACTTAAAGGAGGATGAACACCAAACTACGTACAAGTAGCAAACTATAAGGAAAACTTAAGAGATATAGTAAGAACATAAATAAATAAATAAATAATATAACAGATGAAAGTATGCATGGTTAATTATTCACTTTGAAAGCCAACGAAAAAGTGAAATAAAAGCTGTCACCGTACATTGTTCCCAAAGAAGTACAGTCCAATCATATTAGAAAATAGATGCCCCATGTTCGCATGACTGAATGCAGAAGTTATTAACGTGTGGACACGGCCACTTGTGAAGTTATCCAAAGAGATCTGTTCCAAAAGGTTAAAAAAAAAATGCCAAAAGAAGAAGTGGATGAGGACACAAGCAAAAGTAAAATGCAGCAATGATTTAAACCCACAGTAGCTTTCCTCTCTGTTTGTGCCCCACAGTAATTTAATATAAAATGAATTTGCCTACTGTATAATTTAAAATTTAAGAGTTTCTGTCGTATTGCAAGTATTATATAGAATGATCAAAATCCATGATGCATTCTCAGAGGATTATAATTCACAATGATAACACAAAACATACTCCAGCATACTCTGAGGTATGGTTTTGAATCATCCAGGTTAAGGAAAACAAGTTGATATTTGTGCCAACCTATCAAGTTCATATCGTATAGGCTCTTACAGTGAAATTCCCTGTCATAAATGCAGGACTAAATATCCGCCATAGCATGAAGACAGCAACATTGATTAATATTAAGTGCATAACAATGTTATCACTTGTGAACCCAGAAGGCTTCCTACATTAAAGAGAATAAACGCACATTAGTAGATTTGGCAAAGATTTTTATTCACCTTTTGTATGAGAGGAAAATAGAGACACTCATTAAATAGGTAGAATATAAGGAAAGATCTCCAAGCAATCACACTTGTGAAAGGACACACCGCAACCATATCAGCTATAGATAACTTAAAAAGAAAAAGACAAATCTTCAAATGTCACAATGAAGTCTCACGGACAGCGGAAAAGAGAATTCTGCTTTGATAGTGGAGATGAATTTTATGAAATATATATAACAAGTCATCCTTCTCTAGTTAAGCAACACAATGCAGAACTTGTAAAATATAAGTTGCATAGACAATCACATTCAATTTTCCAGAACACCTATACCTTCAGCCAGGAGTTGGGGTAATATGAGAGAGGAAAACATTATGCGGATTATTTTCCACAAATTACTTAAAATATGTTCGCTTTCATGAGATTATTACTTGACTCTCAGGTGCAAAGAATCTAAAAATTACATGAAAGATATATTTATAAAATTATTATAAACATAGGGCAAAGACTATTATTTCTGTACATTTATCATAGTTTCATGTGACAGTCAATCATGTGTTATTTAGAAAGAATTATCATCTTTCAAAATATAAGAGCAAAAAATCACAAATGCAAAAGTTGCGTCATTTTGCACTTTTGCATTAATAATGATAAAGTTGCAATGAAGTTACATGTATGTAAAAAAGACAGTCTCTTGCATAAACGATTCCGAAATTATATATATATAAGAACAGATAATAGATAAAAAATATACTTAAACGTAAAATCATAAAATTACTTAAGATATTATCTCGATTAATATGATAACAACATATACTTATATCTTATTATAAATATAAGATAAATACTATTATTTGTTTATACATATCACAATTCTTGTGATGGTTTTTCATGAAATGATGTGTCATTTAAAATCACCGAAGTTAGGATCACAGACATCATCCTGTACCTTCTGCTTAAACCATATTATTAACATTTTTTTAACAAAACCAAAAGGGTCAAAGCATAGAATGGTATCATGAGCCAGAATGTCCCAGCTACAATCCTCGAGAAGGTATAGCATAATAGAACATGGCTAATAACGATAAGAATCTGAATAAATGTCCATAATCACTTGGCTTTAGAGCATATAATCACATATTAGAAGCAATCAACATTTTCTAAAGTATGATTGTCTTTCTGGTGAGTATGAGGCATGCAATAGAAGACACCCTATTTTCAGAGTGTGGATAATGAATGGTAAAGCAGCCTATGAAAACTATGCAATTAGGATAAGTTACTACTTGCATGCATGAACAGAATCAAACATTTCATATTGTTTATTTCTACCAGAATGTAAAGAAACAATTTGACCAAATTAGGTGCCCCAAACAATTATATGACTCCTAACCTTAAAAAAAAAAAAAAAATTACAAAACACCCCCTTGAGTAAAATCCTGGTCTGCTACTGATTGCAAGGCGCACGTTCAACTAATTGATCAGAATATAATAATGGACAGCCTCCTCACTGCCAACAGTCTAGAAAGAACACATCAGCTGACACATTCCTGTTTCTCCATAAAATTTGTAATCATCTCAGCAATAAAAAAGTTTCTCCTTTTCTTTTGAGCATTTATCATCAGGTTCCCACATTTGATAACAGGACCCATTATTCACAAACTAAACTAAGGCAACAGGACTTGGGACAAATAAAGCAGAATCTGAAACCAGTTTGAAAATTAACATTCACACAACAGTTATAGACTGATTTGAAACAAACCCATGATCCAAAAATAAGAAAAGATATAGACATTACCAGTTACGTGAACCCCCGCCGTAAGACCATTTATTTCCTTTGATATTGGGAAACTGATAAGACCGAATAAATTTGATTCCTTGCTTAATTTTGAATAATTCATTCGAAAAAGAAGAAAATAAGGTTCTTTGGGCCAATGGGACTGCAATAAATTGATAGAGTAAGGACTTTGACCGTATTTGAGTTTGACAATCTAGACATGGTTTAAGAGAGCGATGGAAGAGGTATGAGCAATTGAACTGTGTGTTGGGTAATGGCGGTAGCCGCGGTGGTGGCGGCGGCGGTGGTGGCGGCAGCGGCTGTTTCAAGAGAGAAGAGAAGGGAGAGTAGTGATGGGAGAGTTTGGTAGAAGTGTATTTGAGGAAGGGAGAAAAGAGTCGGTGCATTTCCGCTCTATGTTTAACACAGCGTAAGAAATTTGTTGTTGGGTGTACTTATTTTGCAGTGTTTGGAAGAAGCAAACATGAAAACAGAGAGAACATCTTGGAAAATTAGAGGGTCTGGGGGTGATTACAATAAGATCGGCTTCATAATATTAGCAACAATACAATGACAGTAGAAGTTGCTCACCATTTAATGCATTGGTGATCTAAAATCCATTACTTATACCATGAGGAAAGTATATATTCTGTTTTCATATTTTTGAGGGATTAATATATATATATATATATATATTTATAAGACAGTAATATTCCATTTGTTTTTTAAATATTTTACCAAAATGGATCTTGTAAGTTTAATTAATATTTAAGGGACAGGTAATGACTACAATAATTATTTCAATAACCAAGTGATTAATAAGATTTATGTAAATGATAATAATGGATTAGATTGGGGAAAAGGCATAAAATATTACTTTTTTAAAAAAAAATTATGAAAATACCGTCGGGAAGAAAATATTCTCGATTTTAAGCAATATGGCCGCTTCTCTTGAAGAGACGAGGTCAGGGGAATTTTAACACCCCACGCCATCTTCTTCTTCCCTATTTTTCTCTTCGTCCGAAATTCTAATTATAAGTTTTTCCTCCCCAATCGGCAACCCCATTTTCTCCCTTCGTCCGAAATTCTCAAGTCCACCCCTAGTTCTTCCAATTGATTCCCTCATTTGGCAATTTCGGAGCTTCCAAGGTGATTATATTGCAATTTCATGGGTAAGAGGATCAAAAGCGAGAGATTTTGTGCGAAACCATTGACGGCAAACATTGAGATTGGATTTCCGCATTTTTTTGTATTTTTTTCAATCAATCATGCTATATTGTTGAATGTCGATTGTATGTGTTGTTAGAATATTATTGTTGCGTGATTCCGATGCCGACGAATTTTTTTTCTTCTTGTATGTTGTATAGATATATATGTATAATATTTGCATAAGAAAAAATACTGTCCTAAGTAGTTGTTGTCGGATAATTATTTTAGGAAATTTAGTCTGGAAAAAAAAATAACAATAACTTCTATTATTGTTAACGGGGTGTATTCAGTACTTTAGCTTTGGTATGGCTGGAAATTTGCGATGAAAAAATCTAATATTTATATGAAAACAGAGTAGCTTAGAAAATTAAATTTAAACTTTGAAAGTGGAGCTGTGGCTTTAAGAATTATGTTAAATATTACAAGGAATGTAATTCATACGTGTGATTTTGCGAATTTGATGCATTGAAGCTAATTTTGATGAGATAGTAGGATTTGTGAGGAAATGGATAAGGCGAAGTTCATACTGTACGCTCATGGTAATATTGTGCAAGGGGATGATGGTTTTGGCTATGATAAGCGGTCGGTTACTGTGGTCAATATTAATAGGAATTCAACATATGAGTAGATAGTGAATATTATTTGCAATAGACTAAAGGTAAATAGGTATACACATCGAGTGGAGCTATATCATAGGGTAGCTATTGGAGATAGGATGCTACGTTATGATGTTATTCCAGTGACCGATGATGATGCGGCACAAGAGATGTTGATGTACACAGAAGGCTCAGTGGCTGTTTATGTGTAGATATTGGAAACTGAATTGTCACAGGCACCTGCAGGGGAAATTGGCATTGATAGAAATATTGGGAGCCAAGGGTTGGTAGACTCAAACTCTACTCCAGTTCAGACAATAGACAGTGCACAAGTGGAAATAGGTAACTTTGAATTTTGTGGACCTACATCGGTAGGTGGTGATGATATGGATGCTATGCAAGACTCATCGGTAAGTGAATCTAGTGACGACTATGATGATGATGAAAATGATAATGTCGAAGTTTTTCGACAATAATATGCTTTGCCCGAGGTACAACGAAGGGAAAATAACTGGGATCGTTTCATTGCTCCTACTGACGTTGATACATTAGGGAGCTAAGCGCCAGTTCCGTTTTTCAATGCTGAAGTTGGTAGTGTTTACGCAGCATATGATGATGAGTAGGAAATGAGTGCTGGGAATTGGAGCTTCAGTGATGAATTCAAGGTTGGGATGCGGTTTGAGACCAAAGATCATCTCATACGGGCAGTTAAAATGTGGCACATAACGAACCATTATAATTTCAAGGTAGTGGATTCGGACCCAAGAGCATGGGCAGTGAAATGTACTGATATCCATAACAGAGGTTGTAAGTGGAGACTTAGAGGCAGTTATAAGAAACATGGTGGGTGGTTTCACATCACTAAATATGAAGGACCTCCACCTGGTTGGATGAAATCACTGAATAGGATCACTCTTAGTTGGAATCCACCAGCTTGTCCAAGGCCGTCATATTGGAGATCTGCAATTCTCCAGATTTGAGAGCGAATGAGCTCTAAATGAATATATTAAAACAGTTCGAGTATAATGTTCATATCAAGAGAATTCGTGAGGTAAAGAGAAAGGCCATTGAGCAGGTGTATGGAAGTTGGGAGGCGTCTCATGTAGAACTCTCGCATCTACTTAATGCAATTACTGAGGCAAATCTAGGAACAAAGATCGAGTGGCAAACTCAAGATTCAAATACCGCCGGCCACATATTCCTAGATATGCTTTTTTGGGCATTTGGTCCTTACATTGAGGCGTTCCAATACTGTAGGTATGTATTGTAATCATGGTTAAATTTTGTTTTAGCTGATTGATATTCATTGACTAAGTTATATACGTTAAATCATTACAGACTTGTGATCACAGTTGATGGTACCTTCCTGTATGGCAAGTATAAGCACAAATTGCTTATTGCAGTGGCAGTAGATGGGGCAAATCATATAGTCCCATTGGCGTATGCTCTTATCGATGAGGAGAATGCGGAAACATGAAGTTGCTTCCTTGCAAAAGTATCGGAACACGTCATTAAAGACCTATCCAACATTTGCTTGATATCGGACCAGCATGCCGGTATCAGGAGTGCGGTCGAATATGAGAATGCCGTGTGGCCTAGAGGGTGGCATTGGCGCTGGTGTATCTAGCATGTTGCCAGCAACTTTAATGCGAAGGCCAAAAGCAAGGAATGTAAGGAAATAATAAAAACAGTTGCCTATCAAGCCCAGAGTCGAAAGTAGTAGAGGATAGAGGCCGAGGACGAGGGAGGCGGGACACACAACAACAACAGTAGTAGAGGATAGATTGTCTTATTTTTTTATTGTTGTATATAACTTCTTACTTTTTTTATATTATTCTTGTATGTAGATTGTACTCCTTTTCTCTTGTACATTTTATGAGAATAATCAATCAGCATTTCATTTTATTTCATTTCATATTATGTATTATGAGTCTACAAATTCCCATATTTTGATTGTACTGTGCTGAGAAAGTATCACAATACTTTTGTGATTGAATGATTGGGATTGAGAATGTGTGTTTAGACGGATTGGTATTAGAACTGTGTTGTGTTTGGATTAGGTTTGGGAATACTACAGTTTTTTAGTTGTTTAGCCATGGTGGAGGATGGTTAATGGCTTGTATAGCTGTTTATATTTGTATTTGACAGGTTTTATATGTAATTTTTTGATTTCTCAAGTAATAAAGTGTTGTTTATATAGGTGGAGACTAACCTCATCTCTTCAAGAGATGAGATTACTAATGAAGAGACAAGGTCTGCAACCTTGTCTCTTCGAGAGACGATGTCCTTTGCAAAGAATGAGACATCGTCTCTTGGAGAGACAATGCCATGTTGCCTAAAATCGGAAATATTTTCTTCTCGATGGTATTTTCGTAATTTTTTTAAAAAAGTAATATTTTATTCCTTTTCCCAATTAGATTGATGTAAAATAAATTACATATATTACCATTGTTGGGGGTTCTATAAAAAAATAGCAATTCTTTTGATAATTGAAATAATGATCTATTTCACTTCATATCAAATAGACATTTTTTATTGTAAAATTATATACAATTCAAACAAAAGAATAACATTCCATTGTAAATTGTAATAGTAATATTTAATGTAAATATATGTGTGAGTTTTGGCCATATATATATATATATATATATATGAGTTATTTTTATTTTAAGAAAAAATTGAAAATCTTCATTTGATAGCTATAGTGAAATAATTACTCCACAAAACAACACAATAATAATAGTTTTCAAAGGAGAGTTGATTTTCCATTTTAGCACTCTAAAGTTACATGTTGTCCAATGTACACTTGTTATATGTTTAAAATATTTATGTAGAGCTTTTGGATTAAAATTAATTTTACAACACAAATCCAGTGGTATGATTGCAGTATAGTGGCAAATATATTTCATAGAGAGTTTGTAGCTATGAATTACCCCAAGATAAGCTGAAAAATTAAAGGATTTTATAACGATGCTTAAATTGAAAAGTTAAAACAAAAATTACCACACTAAATTAGCAACTAACAATTAACTAGATAAACAAATTCTATGATAAAGGCAAGGGATCATGATTTCATCATCCTTTAAAATATTGAAAATGTTTTAATATATATATATATATATTTGTTTGACATTGGCTTTTTGGATTTTTAATCAAACGCACTAAAACTAATCTGGTTGCTAAAATTTTTAATTATAGTATAAAATATCCTTTTCAAGTGGCTTATCCATAACCATGATAAAATATCAATCCCAATTGTTTTATGATGGTAAATTTAAGGTTTAATCGAAATCACATGTTAGCAAGTCAATTAAGTGATTTTTAAATATATTTTATTTAAACTCTTAAAAGCTTGTGTATCTATAGGTTTTGATTCCCATAACATTGTCAATCAAGTCGGACTTAACGTGAATCCCATTAACCTTTGCACGAGACCTGAGAACAATACATTGATTTATGGAATCCATGGAATTCTAAAGACCGGTTTAGGTTTTAATTTGTAATGAATGACGAATCAAAATTCAAAATTGATAAATCTTTAACCCATTTGCTATAAAAAGCATCAGTAACTAGGTATTAGAATTTGGCCAAAAAAAAAAAAAAAACTAGGTATTGGAAAACCTCGACTTGGTGGCTATTAGGAGCCAAGGACATCAATATAATTGAATTTGAAAAAAATGAACCTCATTAAAGTTTAAAGTTCTTAGAAATAAACTTAAAAAAAAAAAAGAAAACTTTCTCAATTTTAATAGTGTAACGATTGTCTACAAGAATTATGTTTAGGCTTATTATAAGCTTTTAACTTACATTAAAAAAGGAAAACGAATAATTATAAGGCATCCAGACTGAAGAGGAAATACATTGTCTAAGAAATTACATAAAATCAAAAATGGAAATTATCAAAAAATAGATTTCCTTAAATTGACAATGTTGCAAGTGTTACATTGTTGGTAGAGTAGTGATGCGAGAGCACAGTTGACCTGCACACACAGAACACAATTAGCAGTGCGCTAAAGGATTATTTGATGCGGCCGCTCTAATACTTAAGTTAGTAATGAGTTGGAGAGAAATAAGGAAACCTAAACAATGTGGAATTAAGTTGCAAAAGATTGATCATACTTTTGGTGCGTGAATCTATTTATAGGTGATGGCAATACTATAATGGGGATCCATAGAATATTTGATAGGTATCAAGCTCGAGGTCCGATTACAAGAGCTAAAGTTAGAGCTAAGGGATTATAGAACTTAGCTCAAGGAACAAAGGACGAAGAAAACCTCAAGCAGGTCTCATTACAAGAGCTAAAGCTAATCGATTATATAACTTAGTTTAATGAACAAAAGACTAGGAAGACCTCGAGCTTCCCATAGCCTCATCAAAGACTATCTTATATTATTAAAGACATATGAGATCACACTGAAAGGAGTGCCCATGTGAAGGAGCACATGGAGGATAATATACAAGCTTTAGAATGTTACGCATCCTTTTCCATGCTCGTGTGTAAAGTTGTGCCACGACTAGAATAATTGAGTATGAGAGTAACGTGCCTTATGATGTGCCTGTGCCATGGACTGTGTGAAGTTGGTGTAATACTTAAGTAATTTAGTTATTTTTACTTTTATTATATATCTTTATTAGTTTTGATTAGTTAATACTATTTTACCATTTAACCTAAGTTGTGGGTATAAAAGGGACTTTATTATGTAAACAAAAATAGTTGTTAGTTTTGAATGAAATTCTTTCTCCTAAGAGTTCTTACTCTTAAACAATAGCTCTTATCTATTAATCGATCTTGATTATAGCAAGTGTAAACATGAGTGAGTTATTGTGAGTCATATCAATTACTTATGAGTGTTATATCCCTCTCTGCTTTCTTGGTGCATTTTACTTAAGATAAGTAAATAATCTATCTTTATATTTAAGAAGCTCTAATTCTTGTGTTTGGTTGTAGGGATTTCTTTTAGGAATAATTAGTATTAATCCATGGATACACTAATGCTTAACTTCCTGAGCGTATCATATTTATTGGTATCAGAACACACTTTACAGTTAGTTGTCTTTGTCATTATTACATGTTCATACGTGATTAGGGTTTGTGTGGCATTAGATATTAGGGTTTAATATCAATCTCAAGGTTTATGATTGTGATTGTGGTTGCTAGTCATGTATTACAAATATATCAAATGAGAGTGTGCATAGAAATTTTGGTGAGGAAGTTAATAGTTGAGTTCGTAGAAATGGAGGGGCTAGTGGTAATGATGCGGGTAATTGAGGAGTCCAAGGTGATGGTGAGTGGAGTTAAGCAAACATGTTATCCAATGTCCACTTGTTATATGTTTAAAATATTTATGTAGAGCTTTTGGATTAAAATTAATTTACAGCACAAATCCTGTGGTATGATTGTAGTATAGTGGCAAGTATATTTTATAGAAAGTCTGCAGCTATTTATTACCCGATTTTATAACAATACCTAAATTGAAAAGTTAAAACAAAATTACCACACTAAATTAGCAACTAACAATTAACTAGATAAGTAAATTCTATGATAAAGGCAAGGGATCATGATTTCATTATCCTTTAAAATATTGAAAATGTTTTAATATATATATATATATATTGTTTGACATTGAATTTTGGGATTTTTAATCAAACACACTAAAACCAATTTGGTTGCTAAAGCTTTTAATTATAGTATAAAATATCCTTTTCAAGTAGTTTATCCATAATCATGATAAAATATCAATCCCAATTGTTTTATGATTATAAATTCTAAGGTATAATCGAAACCACGTGTTAGCAAGTCAATTAAGCGATTTTTAAATAAATTTTATTTAAACTCTTAAAAGCTTCCATATCTATAGGTTTTGATTCCCATAATGCTGTCAATCAAGTCGGACTCAACATGAATCCCATTAACCTTAGCACGAGACTTGAGGACAATACATTAGCTTATGGAATCCATGGAATTCTAAACATAGGTTTAGGTTTTAATTTGTAATGAATGACGAATCAAAATTCAAAATTGATAAATCTTTAACCCATTTGCTATAAAAAGCGTCAGTAACTAAAGGCATTAGAAAATCTTGACTTGGTGGCTATTAGGAGCCAAGGATACCAATATAATTGAATTTGACAAAAATGAACCTCATTAAAGTTTAAAGTTCTCAGAAAAAAAATAAAAAACCTTAAAAGAAAGAAAACTCTCAATTTTAATAGTGTAACGATTGTCTACAAGAATTATGTTTAGGCTTATTTATAGACTTTTAACTTACATTAAAAAAGGAAAGCAAATAATTATAAGGCATGTAGACTAAAGAGGAAATGCATTGTCTAGGAAATTACATAAAATCAAAAATGGAAATTATCAAAATATAGATTTCCTAAAACTGACGATGTTGCGAGTGTTAAATTGTTGGTGGAGTAGTGATGCGAGAGCACCGTTGACCTACACATACAAAGCATGGTTAGCGGTGCACTAGAGGATTATTTGATGTGACTACTCTGATGCTTAAGTTAATAGTGAGTTGGAGAGAAATAAGCAAACATAAACAATGTGGAATTGAGTTGCAAAAGATTGATTATACTTTTGTTGTGTGAGTCTATTTATAGGTGATGGCATGGCATACCATAATGGGGATCCATAGAATATTTGATGGAAATCAAGCTAGAGGTCTCATTACAAGCTGGAGCTAAGGGGTTACAAAACTTTGTTCAAGGAACAAAGGACCAAGAAGACCCCTAGCAGGTCCCAATACAAGAGCTAGAGTTAAAGGATTACAGAACTTAGTTTAAGGAACAAAGGACCAAGAAGACCCCAAGGTTCCCACAGCCGCATCAGAGACCGTGTCTTATTATTAAAGATATATGAAATCACACTAAAAGGCGTGCCTGTGTAAAGGAGCACGTGGAGGATAATGTGCAAGCTTTAGAATGTTACGCAACATTTTCCATGCTTGTGTGTAAGGCCGTGCTAGGACTGGAATAATTGAGTATAAGAGTAGCATGCCGTATGATGTGCCTGTGCCCTAGATCATGTGAAGCTAGCGTAATATTTAAGTAATTTAGTTATTTTTATTTTTATTAGATATCTTTATTAGTTTTGATTGGTTATTACTATTTTACCATTTAACCTAAGTTGTGGGTTTGAAGGGACTTTATTATGTAAACAACAATAGTTGTTAATTTTGAATGAAATTCTTTCTCATGAGAGTTCTTGCTCTTAAATCATAGCTCTTATCAATCTTTCTTGATTGTTGCAAGTGTAAACACGAGTGAGTTATTGTGAGTCATATCAATAACTTATGAGTGTTATATCACTATCTGATTTCTTGGTACGTTATATCTAAGATAAGTAAAGAATCTATCTTTATATTCACGAAACTCTAATTCTTGTGTTTGTTATTAGGGATTTCTTTTAGGAATAATTAGTATTAATCCATGGATACACTAGTGCTTAACTTCTTAAGCATATCATATTTATTGATATCAAAGCATGCTTTATAGTTTGTTAGCTCTGTCGTTATTACGTACTCATATGTGATTAGAATTTATGTGGCTGTGATTAGATATTAGGGTTAAATATCAATCTCAAGGTTTGTGATTGCGATTTTGGTTGCTAGTCATGTATTGTAGCGATGTCAAATGAGAGCGTGCATAGAAATTTTGGTGAAGAAGTTAATAGTCAAGTTTGCGGAAATGGAAGGGCTCATGGTAATGATGAGGGTAATAGAAGAGTCCAAGGTAATGATGAGAGGAGTGGGACACAACAGATACAAGCTTTAACTACTATAGTCAATACTCTTGCCCTAACGATTCAGTAGTTATTGCAAAACCCTACTGTAGCATATCCATACAAAAATGTTACCCTTATCACCCAATAATGGCAGGCGAGGAGAAGTTAGAAGGGATAGTCTTGATTGTGGTAATGCTTACAGAAGAGAATTTAGACTGCCCATAAGCTTAGAACATGTGAAGTTGCAGATGCCTTCTTTTATTGGTAGTGGTTCAGCGAATGATCATCTTGACTAGGAAGGCAAAGTTGAAGGTTTATTTGCATGTTATGATATTGAAGAGCATACATAAGCTCAATTGGCTACAATTGAATTTATAGGTTATGCCGCCTTATAGTGGAAGAATCTAGTGAGTATTAGAATAAAGGATAGAGAAGAGATTCAAACTTGACAAGAGATGAAGAAAGTACTAAGAAAACAATTTGTGTCAGCATATTATTATCATGAGGTTTTATATGCCTCCAATCACTTAGACATTGGGGTAAGAGTGTAGAAGAGTATGCATAGGAGTTTGAATTGTTGATGATTAGAAGTGGTGCTACTGAGCCACCTAAGCAGATAGATGCAAGATTTGTTATGGAGTTGAAATATAAAATTACTTGTGTTGTGGAACTTCAGAGGTATGATATGTTTGAAGAAGCTATCCAGTTAACCCTCAAGGTAGAATGATAGGAGTGAATTATTCCTATAAATCATTCAATAACAGGTATACATCTTAGAAATCTTATGCTTTAGATAGTGTGGAACCGAATAAGGAGACTTCTAATTAGTCTAGTAATAAAAAAGATTTTAGTAACTTTGCGAGAGGAGAAAGGGGTACTATTGATAGGGGTAAAAATATTTTTAATGTAACTGAAGGCAACCTAGATAAAGCAGGTGTATCCGATGGGCGATCGTGATAAATGAAACAACTGCTTAAGGTCAGGTTACGTTGCTTCTCAATGCCCTGATCGAAGAACAATGGTGACTATTGGTGTGGAAGTTGTTAGTGAGGATGAAGGTGACGGACCTGGCAACTAGATAGTATATTAGCAGCATTAGGCACTTATTATGGTGAAGCAGATGTTGAGATTAATGAAGATTGAAGAGTAGGGAGAAGACCAATATACGAGTATTAATGTATTGAGACAAGTACTTAATGTATCCTAATCTTCTGAAGAGGAGCAAAGGGGAAATTTATTTCATGTTACCTATAGAGTAAAGGGAAATTTGTGTGCACTTATCATCGATGGATCGATTTGTACCAATGCCATTGTTGCTTTAGTAAATGAACTAAAATTGGCTACAATACCACGTCCCAAACCATATAAGTTACATTGGCTTAGTAAGGTAATTTGCAAGTGAATCAACAAGTCAAGGCACCTTTTAGTATTGGTGATAAATACCGAGGTGAAGTTGTTTATGATGCATTACCCATGTGTGCCTCCCACATCTTTTAAGGAGACCATGGATGTAAACTCCCAAATTTTTACGATCAATTAAGCTTAAACCCTAATTAGAAGGTCAACTGGAAATCCTAAAGTCAATAAAATCCTAGTCAGACGCAACCGTTCAAGTTCGACAATCTCGTGTTCGTAACACTAAGCGAGTAAGTGAGAGATTAGTATGTAGAATAGTTCGTAATAACATGAGAAAGCTTAAAAATATCATATTAGCGAACTGCGATTTGTTTTGAGCCCAATCGGATACAAATTTCGAAAAGCGTGTCATGGGGCTCGGACTAGTAAAAATATTCCAGATATACCATTAGACTTGTAAAGATATAAGGTTTTTAAAAATATCAGTTTCATAATTTTTCGGTAACTAAAAATATTAGATATCGCAATCATACGCGTATTTTCTTATTACCAGTACTTTATTTGTTATATCTACTTTACATTATACTATTTATTACTATTCTACACTATTTATCTATCTCTACTTTTTGTTACAACTTACTCTTACAACCATATACCTATTTTCTTACAATTTTCATTTCCAATACAACTTCACATCTCTCATATCTTATTTTTCATTAATAAAAATATAAAAAAAAAATAAATTTCCTCTCTCTCCTCCTCACAAATTGCGTCAGCCCTCCCCCATTCACGCTGAATTTGTTTTACTTTTCATTTATTTAATAAACACAAATTATCCTCCACTTTTTCCTATAAATACCATATCTTCCTTCCATTTCCTTCACACATTTCATATACTACAATTACTCTCCCAAAATCTGTCCAAAAGCTCCCTCAAATTTTCTCTAGTTTCTTCTTCTTCTATAGTTAATAGTTTAAGTTTTCCTTATGTTCATTTACTTAGTATAAACATAGTGTGTGTTTTCTAAACCCATGGAGGTTAGGAAAGCAATAATATATTCATACTTTGTTCTTGTTCATGAATCTATTTTCCTTTATGTTGTTTTTATGTATATCTAACTAAATATATTTATATAGTTATATATATCTTTTAGAGCATATTAGCTCACTTGTTATTGTAATTTATTTACTTTCTTTGCAATTTATTTACTTTCAAGTTGTTTTAAGACTAGTCTTTCTAGTCTTAGATTTGTCCTCATCAAGTCAAAATAATTTTCTTTTTCTTTTGGGATTAGTCTATTCTTAGTCCTGGGAAGCCTTGAAGAAGCTAAGGCTCCCAATACTTTACAATTATTATTATGCTTATTTATTTCTTATATTTTTTGTTATCTTATCTTGTGATATTTTTAGCTTTTATAAACCACATGATCATATTCATGCATGGCTAATAAGTTGTTGTCCAAATAAAAATGAATCTTTTTGATGAAAGAATAAAATTTGATCAAAGTTTTTCCAAAGACTTAGAAAAATATTTTCAAATAAATCTCTTTTAAAAGCTTATGTAAACTCGTCATGAAATTTCAAACTATTAATAAATGAAGTTTTTTTTAAATCCAAAGATATTTCCTTTTCAAATAACAAAAGAATTCTTGATATATAGATAATAACTTGGTACTATTTTGATTAACTTTCTAAAACAAGAGCTAAATAAGTTTAAAAAAAATCAACTTACAAGGAAAATGAAAATAAAATTTCAAAGAATAAACTTATCAAGTACTACTAAAGAAAACTTTTGGAAACTCTATTTTTCAATTCCTGGAAATAAATTTTGTAAATAACCTCGAAAGACCAAACTTTATTTTCAACTCACTTTCAATAAACCAAAGAATCCAAATATAGTACATTAGATTTTGATCATCCAAAAATTTATAAGTTACTTCATCCACATAAAGTAAAGTCTAACAAATCCAAATTTTTCCAAAACACTAGAAAAGGTGGTTTTAAGGAAATAAATTAAATAAGAAAACACCTATAGCTTCATGCATAAATTATGAGTCTATTTATATGCATAAGGAATTCTTTTAAAAGATATAAATATTTGAGTTTTACTTAAACAAGCCTTAGTAAATGAAGGATTAGAAAATATTATTTTTCAAGAAAGGAATTTTCGTATAAGATCTGTACCCTTCTAATCCGAGACCCAAATGACCTTTTATAGTAATAGTAACCTTAGAAATGGATAGATCTTTTCGAGTAGGTAGAAAACGATATATAATATGCAAAATTCCAAGTTAAAATGAGCAAGTTATGGCCATTTTAAGTTGAAACTTCCTTCAATTCGATTTTTCTGCAATTTCAAGATAAATTTAGAATCTTCATAATAAAAATTCTATGAAAGACTCATTTTGGGTATTTCATTTTTTTTAGGTGAAGAAGGGATCGATATCGCCTTCCCGGAAGATTACTTCGACTAGGAGCGATCGTCATAGAATGAGTTAATCCCTTACTAATTACGTTTCCTTGATTGTGCTTATAAGTAGTAGCACTAGAAAGTAAGGAAAAACATAAATGAATAAATGTTGTTTGATTTGGATTCATGATTGAATGATGTGGTTGTTAAATAAAAGCTAAGTATATTAAAAAAGGAATTGATGAATAACTTATGTTTTCTTGCAATAGTATGATGAATATTATTTTGGTCACCTTTAACTTGAGCTCGTCGATAATTGAATAAACCAATATTAAAAACGATTCATGCATAACATATTGTGAGTCATATTTATTTTTCGCTACTACTTTTCGTGTGGGGAAACGAGAAGTCGTAGTGGTGGTTAGTAGAAGCCGGAAAGTCTACATGGGCGAGTAGGAGCCGAAAAGTCTACAGGGCAAGTAGGAGCTGGTAAGTCTGCAACTATTGATGGTCGTATGGGCCGGTAACTACCCAACCCCTGACATGGAGGGCGTAAAATCCATGCTGTACATGGTTTCCGGTTAATTGTGTGTATTTTGTTTGTTCATGTGATTGATGCATTCCCATATGATTGTCTAAAATACTTGTATGTTTTATGGAAATGTTTTAAAGAAGGGAGTTATCTCACTAAGCTAGTTTTGCTTATACGCCTATAGCTTTTTGTTACAATTTGATTACTTGTCGTTAGCACCAAGGAGCCCCGTTTGTCAGGTATGAGCCAAAGCTACTAGGAGTTTGTGGAAGAAGTTTATATATTTAGTTTTGGATGTAGACTTCTAAGTGAAATCTCTATAGTAGACTTATGTTATATTCATATATGTTTAGCAAGGCTTTTAGAATAGGGGAATGCCCCTAAGAAGTTGTAAGGAACTTTTATCTTAATGATTATTACATGTTTACCTTTATAAGTTCTTGCATGCTTTTATTATCTGCTTAAACGTAATACCCCTTTGAGTCTCCTACTATCTAGGAAGCACGCCTTGCACGTGATATCGAAGCTCATGCATGACTAAGGCTGTCATTCATTAGCTTTAATATTATGAGCGGCAGACTGCCACATTTAAGGCACCCTTTGGGGCGTGACAATGGATGTTTGATCACAAGGTGACACATGAAGGATATAGGAATACTTATGCCTTCAAGAAGGATGGTAAGAAGATAGTTTTGAATCTAATGACACCAACAAAGGCTAGAAAAGGCTCAATTACAAATGAAGGGGGTGTTTAAGAAGAAATTCATCTTTATGTTTAGAGGAGACATTAATTTAGCTATACAAGTTAAGGAATTGGTATACATATTGTATGTTAGGAGACTATGAGAGACTATATAGCAAGCTTCTTTGTCTACAGTAGTATAACATTTGTTAGAGGAGTTTGCAAATGTATTTCTAGAAGAACTTCCTAAAGGATTACCATCTACCAAAGGAATAGAACATACCATTGAGCTTCAAATAAGGTTGCGTTGCTTAATTGTCTAGCTTATGAGACGAATCCTAAAGAGACAAAAGAATTGAAAAGACAGGTTGATGAATTGCTGGAAAAAGGGATATGTCAGGGAAAGTATGAGCCCATGTGCAGTTCCAACCTTCTTAGTGCCGAAGAATGATGGGTCATGGAGAATATGCATCAATAGTTGAGCCAATAATAAAATCACTATCAAGTACCGTTATCCTATACCGCTAGCCCATATACAGTTCCAACCCTTTTAGTACCAAAGAAATATGTGTCATGGAGAATGTGCATCGATAGTCAAGTTATTAATAAAATCACTATCAAGTACCAATATCATGTACTGCATCTCAATGATTAGTTAGATGAATTGAATGGTACATAAATATTTTCTAATGCTGATTTTAAGAGTTTTTATCATAAGAAAAGGATGAGAGCAGGAGATGAATGGAAGACTTCCTTCAAAACGAGATATGAATTATATGAGTAGTTGGTAATGTCTTTTGGTTTAACCAATGTGCCTAGCACCTTCATGCGTCTTATGGATCATGTCTTGAGAGAATTCTTGGGAAAGTTTGGAGTAGTATATTTTGATGACATTTTGGTGTACAACTAGAGTTTGGATAGTCATGTGTACGATCTATGAATTGTATTTGAAGTATTAAGATCCGAGAAATTATATGGCAATCTTAAGAAGTGTTCCTTTTGTCAGCCATAGGTAATATTTTTGGGTTTTGTAGTTTCTAAGGCAATGACAAGGGGATGATGAAAAGAACAAAGCCATTGTTGACTGGCCAGTACCTAAATCTATTGTCAATGTCTGTAGTTTTCATGGATATGCTTCACTATATCGACGGTTCATTAAGAATTTCAGTAGAATGACAAGGAACAAAAGAGTTCTAATGAGATAAAAGGTAAGTTGACTAGTGCTCCTGTGTTAGCACTACCTAATTTTGAGAAGGCATTTGAGTAAGAGTGCGATGCATTGGGAATTGGAATAGGAGCGGTTTTGATGCAAGAATGATGCCCTATTGTTTATTTTAGTGAGAAGTTAAGTGGAGCTACATTGAATTATTCCGTTTATGATAAGGAGTTCTATTATTTAATTTGAGCACTTACGATATGACAACATTATTTATTGCTTAAGGAATTTATAATCTAAATTGATCATGAAGCATTAAAGCACTTCAAGGACCAACAAAGACTTTCTAAGCAATAAACTAAATCGGCAGAGTTTCTTGAGAGTTTTGCATATGTAAGCAAGTATAAGAAGAGGAATATCAATGTAGTTACCGATGTATTTGTCTCGCAAGTATGTTCTTGTTACTTTGCTTCAAGCTAAGATGCTAGGATTTGAGTTGTTGAAAAACCAATATGTTGGTGGTGCTTTATTTGGTCCTATTATGACACAATGTGTTGATAGGAAAGTGGTTGATCAATATTGTGTAATGTATGGATTCTTATATAGAAGAGGAAAACTTTGCATTCCTTGGAGGTTTGTCAGAGAATTTCCAGTACGTGAAGCCAATGCAAGAAGATTGTTTAAACATTTAGGGGGAAAAGTAAACATTAGAATTATTGAAAGAGCATTTTTACTAGAAAAGGATGATGAAAGATGTTCATAAGGTTCTAGAAAGATGTGCTACATGTGAGAAGGTTGAGGGAAAGAAAGAATCATGAGGAGAGTATATGCTTTTACTATTGCCTACACAACTATGGATTAACATTTCTATGGATTTTTTCTTGGGTTACCTAGTACTTGGTAGGGAAAAGATGCAATTATGGTGGTCGTTGATAATTTTATCAAGATGTCTCATTTTTTGTCATGTCATAAAACAAATGATACCATGTATATGGCTAACTTGTTCTTACAAGAGATAGTAAGATTGCATGGTGAGCCTTGTAATATTGTTTTAGATAGGGGTGTGAAGTTCTTGAGTTTCACTTAGAAGACATTATGGAAAAGGTTGGGAACTAAGTTGATGTATAGTACTGCATGTCATTCTCAAATAAATGGATAGATAGAAGTTGTTAACCATACTTTTAGAGCCTTACTTAGGGCTATAGTCATAGTTGTTAAAATCACGAGTCAAATGTATGTTTCTACGAGTTTATAATTTTATATGTTTTTTCTTAATTAAAATGGATATAAAATTGATTAGGTGTGGACTTTAGATCAAATTATGAATTTAGGTGTACGATTTTACTCATTTGTGATTTTACCAGTTTTGTACAATTTTATACGATTATATGCATTCTAGTGAATAGTAAAATCACGATTTTGACAACCATAACTATAGTTGATAGGAATCTCATTGATTGAGGCTTGTGGCTTCATATTGTTAAGTTTGCTTACAATAGGTCAACACATAGTTCAACTGGTAAATCTCCTTTTAAAGTTATATATTGTTTCAATCTTACTTTATCTATGGATTTTGTAGCCAAACCAGCATCAAAAGAAGAGAGTTTTAGTGGAGTTGAATGAATTATGGAGATTCAGAAATTGCATGAGAAAACTTATGAATATATTAAGAAGCCTTAAGAGGGACAAAGACAACAAGGTAATATTTATCGAAAGCCTAAAACCTTTAATCGAGGAGATTTGGTTTAGATAAATCTCAACAAAGATCAATTTCCACACAAGAAATCACATAAGTTATCATCAAGAGCATATGAACCTTTTTATGAATTGTTGAGAAGATCTATAATAATGTTTATCATCTTGAACTTCCATGGGATTATGGGGTGTCGGCTACATTCAATATTATTGATTTATGTCCATATATTCTAGAGGATAGAGACTTTGTTAAAGAGCCATTAGATTCAAAGGCGAATCTTCAACAACCTTAGGAAGATGATGGGAATCAAGCTAGAGGTCCTATTACAAAAGCTAGAGTTAAGGAATTATACAGCTTTGTTCATAGGGTTTTGATAGATGGGCCATTTAAAGACGAACATAATTTACTCCATTGTTATTTAATCCACTTTTTAAGGGAATGTACTTCACTTTATGTGCAAATGAACAAAGGAATAAAGGTCCAAGACCCCAAGCTTCCCAAAGTCAGACTGGAGATTGTATCTTACATTGTTGTAGATACACGAGATTACGCAAAAGGCGTGCTTGTGTGAAGGAGCGCATGGAGGATAATATACAAGCTTTAAAATGTAACTCGTCCTTTTCCAGCTCGTGTGTAAAGTCGCATTGGGACTAGAATAATTGAGTCAACTAATAACGTACTCGTGCTTTAGACCACGTGGAGCTGGCGTGATATTTAAGCAATTTAGTTATTTTTAATAGTTTTGATTGGCTATTATTATTTCACCCTTTAACCTAAGTTGTGGATATAAAATTGACTTTATTACGTAAACAACAATAGTTATTAGTTTTGAATGGAGTTCTTTCTCTTGAGAGTTCTTGCTCTTAAACCTTGGCTCTTATCAATCAGTCTTCATTATGGTAATTGCAAACATGAGTGAGCTGTTGTGAGTCATATTAATTACTTAGAGGTGTTATATCCCTCTTTGTTTTCCTAGTGCATCATATCTAAGATAAGTAAAGAATCTATCTTTATGTTAGGTCTTATGGATTTCTTTTAGGATTAATTAGTATTAACCCATAAATACACTAATGAATAACTTCCTAGGCCTATCAGTATTTGATGCCTATGTGTATGTCCCTAAATCTAATAGTTGACCTGAACTCGGGGTAGTAATCCTCCATAGAGAGTGGCTAGACTAGTGTTCATTTCCTTTAGGAAATGAAAACATGGAGCTAGTCACCATGGACCTCCACATGCAGAGTTGCAACTAAGGTCGTATGAGACCTTAGTCATTACGGGGATTAAGGCCATCATAAAACTTGACTGCTAAGTTGAGTTTAGAGGTCAGCATGATTCGAGTCAGTTCTGGATCTGAACCAAAACCACAAAGGCCATGCTGGTTCACAGTTCCATAGATACGTCGATTCTGGCTCCATGAGAACCATGAACCGCAATTTTTTTTAAATCTTATTAAAATTTGCAAATTTACAAATATATCAAACTTAGGAGTTCTAAAGTGAAATTTATGTTAATTATATTGTAAATATATATTCATAATTATTTCAATAAAAAAAAAATAGTTAGCACATAAGCAACATTATTAACAAACACATACTAGTAGATTAACATACATCCAAACGTTGACAAGTCCATTTTAGTGGGCAAGGCATTGCATCTTACCTCCATTACAACATTAGCACACAAACTAGTACAACCACAAATAACTAACCATAATCACACATTTCATTGACCCATACTGCAATACTAATACCCATGCTAGAATAATAACAAGCAATTAAATGTAAACTCAATGGTCATTAGCCTGGACTAGTCCCTAGGGAGGTGGTAGTTGTGTTCCTCGTAGAGGAGTTGAAGTCACTGAAATACTCGTCCTTTTTGCTTGAGTAGTCCTTCAAGTCTTGTTGCTGTTGTTCTACATGAGTCCAATCATGGTTACAAGCTAGTACCTCAAACATCGTTAGGCTATACTAAGACCTATGCTCATCCAATTGTTGCCTTGCAATGTTAAAAGCTTGCTCAACTGCCATAGTTAAAGCAGGTGTAGCCAATACTTGTCTAGCAATTCGAGATAGTATTGGAAACATCTCCTTGGGATGTTTCTACTAGTCTAGGATGCCAAAGTTGTATGCACCCACCATATCACCAAACTCCATTGTCGTATTCAATTACTTGTCAATCTTTGAATCCGATTCACTTCTGCCAATGCCGTGGTGCTTTTTGAACCGTCAACACAAGAATGTTTGATATTTTTTTTAAAACGAACTCGTCAATTTATAGCTTTTTTACATGCATAAAATTCCAGGACAACTTGTTTATCTTTCCAAAACTACTTGTGAGATTCCTAACATTGTAACAATTTTCAACTTGTCGCATTCAAGTTGGTTGAATCTGATATTTTTGCATGGTTCAAATTTTTTGCAAGCTAATGTGTGCATATTATTTACATTGATAGTTTCCTAATTCATGCACGTAATGATATTTGCCAATGTATTCAGTGTGCAACTTTTGCCACTTTTTTCAAAGTTGGACCCCCTCCCTCCCCATCTCCTTAATTGTGTAGACACCACCCCTCCCCACACACACCCCTTTCCCCCCTTGATTTGCAAATTGCAAAGTGCTGCCACTTTGCTTCATGAAGGACGACTAGTTTGGTTTTTTCCCCATTTTATTTTATTTTATTTATTTTACTTAGATGGTGGTCTGGATTAGAATTGCTAGTTCCTGATTCAAGTTGGGTGGTTTTACGACACGGAATAAACTATCAGGTTTTCACTGACGAACCACCTTAACTTACTGGAATTGGTGGGTCCTCTAATGGTTTGTAATAGTCTTACACGGGCCAGTTCTTGGGTATGGAACCGGCGGAGATGGTTCAAGGTACGTCATGGTTCATACCCACCCCATGATGACATCTAGTTGGGTCCCTTGCTTAATCAAAGTCTTTATGGGCTCGAGGTCCTCATGGACCAAAAAGCCAATGGGGTTTCTAGGTTAAAGTGCTTGAGGGAGGTTTTCGTAGGCCGACGAGCCCATTAAATAGATGTGGGGTCTAGTAGGTTGTGACTAGATATTTTCTATCAATAGGCAAGATTCTTCAAAATTATCACAACTTGAAAAATTCACAAGTATAGACAAATTAGGCTAGAGGTAAATTACATCGAAGGTTGTAAAACATTTGAGAGTAATTCCATTTAAGTTATCACTGTTTCTAGTTGTTAAAATGACGAATCATCATTTTGAGATAAATTCATTTAAGGTATCAACATTTTAAGTGGTTAAAAAGAAAAGTCAACATTTTGTAAAAGTGAGTTAAATAAGGTTTTTATAATTAACTATTGAAACAAAATTTAAAAAAATTAATTGAAAACTTTGCTAAATGTTAGTATCTCATCTAATTAATTTTGAAAATATTGGTTTCTCTTTTTAATTACTAAAAACATCGATACTTTAAATGAATTTGCTCACAAACATAGATACTTTATAGTATGATTTATCCAATAGGTAAGACATGAACAATAAAAACATTAGAATGCGTATGAGCGAAGGTAACTATCATTAGTCGGTTAACTCACCTCCAGTCGAATATACCCAATTAACGAGCCCTTATGGGTTGAACTTGATCAATTGACAACTGTGAGCCACCCCTAGTTAATTGGCCTAGGTCGACTCGTTCCACTACCTAGTGGTTTTGCTTCTTTTGGTCGACTTGGTGCACACTTGGCTTTTGGGTTAGCCTTCTCCGAATGATACGTTGTCAAATTCTCACTTCGATTTAAAATTTGGTCTTTTATATTGAGATGAAATGAAATTTATGTCCTTCAATTTAACTTCTTATAAACTTGTCAATCCATTTTCAGCTCATAAGAAATAATCTATACAAAATCCATCGAAAAATTCTTGGATCTTCTTGGTGTTGAATAGTATGATTAGATCTTGTTGGTATCTTCAAGTGGTTCAACTTCGAAATGATCTTGAGCAAGCCACATTCTTTACTAAAATCTCGATCTGTTGCAATATAAAAGGCACAAATTAAACAAATTAATTAGGAAAGTAATAATGGACACATCATCTATGTTAACAGTTTAAAAGGAGCATCTTAGTTGATACATTTCTACTTCTCCTTAAAAATGTGTCATAAAACTAAAAGTTTTTCTTTTTCTTTATGAGGATTTATCATGTTCCACAGTAAGAAGACTTAGACCATATAAAGAAAAGTCCTAAGCAAGTTGAAAACCTACATTCATACAACAACTATACACTCAAGTGGAACAAACCCATGATCTAAAAACAAGAAAAGATTCTCTAAACGCATAGATATTACTAGTCACATGAAACTCCTCCATAAAACCATTTGTTTTCTCTAATATTGGGAAACTAATAAGACTAGATAAATTTGATTTTTTGCTTAATTTTGAATTATTCATTTGAAAGAGAAGAAAATGAGTTTTTTTTCCCTCTTTTATTAATGGGAATGAAATTAATTAATAGAAAAAAGTCCTTAACTAAATTTAGTCCATGCATGGTTTAAGAGAACAATGGAAGAGAAATGAATAATTGAATTGGGTGTTCAATAGTGTTAGTGGTAGTGGAAGCACACATAATGGTGGTGCCATCTTAGGGAGTAAATTTTTTTTTTTTTTAAAGAGTGGTGGCGAGAGTGTTTGGTGGTATAAGGCTTTTATGAAATAGAGAAAACATTTAATCTGATATTCAATCAAACGTTTCGTGACAATTTTTACTACCTCACTAATACTATTTACTTTATTTCCTGATGTGGAAAAAACAATCTATCAGTGCCTTATGATGTTAAGAGAAGTAGTAAAAATTCAATGATATGCTACATCATTCAAGTCAACAAATAGAGTAAATGGTGAGGCAGTATAAATAACCGTAAAAAGTTTAAATTGGGTATTTAAATCGACTACTATAAGGACCCAACCTACCTAATACCAATATTAAGTATGTCTATTCCCCAACTATGTATAACACTTAAGTATAATATGTAAGATTGTCTGAAAAGATAATATTTATAACAATTGTTTGTTTAAACATGTTACAACATTCATCTTTCATCTTCAACTGTTAACCAGCAGGTCATCTTTACATATATACACATATCTCTAGTGTCAACCAAGGTCACTTCAAAACTTTACGAACTAGTTGAAAACAAAACATGGGAAATAAACTTAAAATCTTATATTACAAATCGAAGCTTAACTAATGAACTTTTAACATTAAAAATTAAATTCCATCTCATTTCTCTTCTTTAAAACCTAAATAAAACATTTTGTTTGCAACCGAGGTCCCTAGCCATCTCACTCATCCATGAAGGCTTCTTAGTCAGTCTCGTATCCCATATCATCATAATATTCATCTTCAACATCACTTGTAAAGTAGCAACATGAGCTATAAGCTCAGTATGCAATAACACAAGCAAATACAAAGTGACAAGCACGCTTAAGCTAAACACAATGCAATAATCAATAATTTAATTAATATTGATTAAGTAAGCCAGTCATCACCGGAGCATTCAAACTTTGATTTCAATCTTGGGGATCTGGGGGTCCTGAGTGATAGCAGCTGCTTAGAGGGTTGATATAGACCGCCTGAATACCTATATCCCCTATATCTAACTGAAAAAAAAAAATCTCATCTAGGGTCAACAGTCGTTTCTCAACTTTACTCAACTTTACTTAACTTAATCCATAATATCATCTAGTTCAATTGGTCTAATAAACGTGAACTAAATCATATTATTTCCTCTTAAGAATAAGCAAATGCTACTCCGATACTATCTACCCTATCAATTACCCACTGATCCACTTAAGAATCGCCATTGCATCAAGATAAATGTGGCATAAACACCTAAACTGCCATGTTAACCTCGTTAATAGGGTGGTCATCGCTCCCTGGACCGAATTTAAAGGCACACACACAAACATTTCAAGTAATTATTTAGCCAATCTTTAATTCGAGTTGATTCGCTGATGTTTAACCTAGTACTCAACAAATAAGTTACTGTATAACTGGATAATCTAATTTATCAAGAAATAGACCTGAGTTTAAACCTAACTAAGTGTGTGAGTTTGTCAAGAAAATCATTTCGTATAAAACTTGTTAATTCATAATAATATATTAACTCATTAAGCTTAAACAAGATTCAAATCATCACACATTTTTACTCATATAAGTACAAATAAACATACCATATTTCATTAATCATCTATCTATTATCATCAATGATTTATTTATTTATTTATTATATATTATTTTTTGAACAGCATCAGAGGGCCTGTCACGACCATGACAAAGGCCGTGATGGTTATTATGGATACCATCACGCTCATAATCTTAGGTTGTGATGAATACAATTAGCCTTGTTACACCCGTAATAGGAGATAACGCCTCCTATCACGATCGTGATATAGACCATGATTAAGAATGCACCCGTAATAAGCTTTATAAAATTTTTTATAAAAACCATCCAATGAGATAATAGCCTTCATAACAGCCATGGCCATCGAGAAATTTTTAAGGCCATTTCATGTTTTTAAAACAACCCGAGAAGATCACTGGCCTCGTAACAGCCATGGCCATCAAGAGATCATGCCTTCGAGAAGATAACGACCTCGAACACGCTCGTTATGAACAAGGTATTGGTCTTTTGATAGTTACTTCGAAATTTTTGAAGATCTATATCCTCCAACTCCTTAATAGGACCTTACTTGTTTATAAAAACATGCCAAAACTAACATATATTCACAACATTAAAACATCATCAAGATTTCTTGCACTTATAGGTTTATCTCATAAGTATATGTAATAACCAACTCAACCTAAAAAAAAAAAACATAATTTCATCATTCATGCATGTTAACCTCTATTATAACTCTAATAATCTAGGTTCTAGTCACTTATCACTAACAACATCAATACATGCATCAATCCATCATGAGTTCAAATTTCATTTCTTCAAACACTTTAAGTACATATGTCTACTTGCATATCTAGCTCAATATATATATTAGCATGCCTTTAATTAACTTAAAACATCAAAGTTCTACTCCTATCTAACAGTAAGATCAATTCAAACCATGATTAAATAAAACAAACAATAAATCAACTTTACTTACTTTTATGGCTATTTGAACCAACTAAACTTCTCTTACTACTTTATTAACTTAAATTCTTGCTCCTACTTGTTTTTTGGGTTAGCTCTTTATTTAGGAACTTGTGGGTGTAAGGTAAAGAGAGAAACTTGGGCTTGTTGTTGTTTGGAAGACGATGAAGATGAAGAGAGAAAGAGACAATAGATTTGGGTCTGTTTTGGATGGATAACTGCGCCTGTTTTTGACTTTTGAGGAATCTTTAGATTTTTTTTAAAATAAAAGGTAATGGAACATGGGTTTTGGGCTATGGGTGTTCATTGGCTTGGATTTATTAACTTAATTAGACTTGGGATTAATTTTGGGGCTCCAAATTTCTACTAGGGCTTAGTTTTGGGTTGGGTTAGATTTATTTTTTATTTTTTAAATTCAAGTCTCACATGCACAAAACAAACAAGCAATACAAATTCCAAATCACACTAACATATTAAATTCTATTCCACTAAGCATTTAGCAAACTTTCATAATTTAATTAAATTAACACATATACATATATTAAAATTAATTATGTATGAACGTTAGGCTATTTCAACTACTTAAAAGTTTAGGTGCCAAATTAAACTTTTGTATAAAGTTTAGGTACCAAATTTGACATTTTACCTTGTGTCAATGTATTTATTTTGATTCAAATGCGCATGAGGTGAAAGGCAAAGATCGATGAATTTAAAATATTAATTATCTATTATTTGTACCATTTATTTATTTGTTTATTTATTTTACTTGGCCAAATCATGGTTGCAAGGTAAGTGTTGTTAGTTTAAAACTCAAAGAAGGGTTTTCAAATAGTTGAGTTTGATGACAAGAAATGGTGAGGAAACAAGATAAGGTTGTTTGATACAATCATTTTGATACTCAAATCAATGTTTACTTAAAGCTGGAACAAGAAAAAAATAGAGTAGAGGAGTTTTACTAGATTGGCACACCTGTTTTCAAAAGCTTGCATGTTAGGTATTTATAGGAGGATAATCCTTACAACTGCTAGTGTTTGTGGATAAAGTGGAGTAATGGGGGAAATGAAAGTGACTATAAGGATTGAAGGCATCAGGTCATAAGGGCTTTAGGTTACGAGGGCATGCATTGATTAAATTGAAGTTGACAATGTTAAAGGTTATGAGAGCATGTGCAAATCAACCGGTCACTCTCAACCTTCAAAAGCTTTTGATGAGGCGAACGAGGTTGAACTTAGCTCCTCATCCCAACCTTCAAATGGGTCAGACTAAGCTTGAGGAGAACATATACCAAAATTGATTGCCAACAATTAGTATATGTAGTTACATAATGTTTTGAAAATTATTAACGTATACTTATCTCAAAAGATGTCGATAGTAGATTAATACAATTAAAAGATGCTAGTAATAGATTATATTAATGTAAAACTATTAATATATCTTCATTTTAATCAACTCTTACGTGAGCCTTTTCTTAGCCAGTTTATGAATATACTATCTATATTATTTAAGTTAGAGAAAGAGGTATTTGATGTCTTTTTTTATTTCCCAAAACACCCTTGAATAATATCTTTTCATATTATTACTATTGTAATATAAATATTCATACTTTTATGTTATTTTATTAGAATTATAAATGTCAATTATTCAATTAGATCTTCATATTGTAAATAGGATGGTTTTTTTTTTATTGAAAATGGTTACATGGTTGGGGGAAAAGGAAATTAATATTACTCGTTTAAAGAAAATTACAAAAATACCATTGAGAAACAAATTATCTCAGTTTTAGCCAATTTAAACTCGTTTTTTGAAAAAATGAGGCAGTAAGTGGCTGACCTCATTTCTTTAAGTAACGAGATTAACATAATTATAATGACCTTGTCTCTTGAAGAGATAAAGTCCTCTACCAATCTACCACATGATCAATCAAATGAACATAAAATTTGCACACAACACTACTTATTCTATACCAACCCATCACCTTGTGATCTTAAGATCACGATCAACATGGAGTGAGATGAACCATAATTTCTCCTTAACATCATTGATAACAAAAGTCTCATTTGTATCATTAATAGCTCTATAAGAAACCAACTCTCTCATATCATTTGTCAACACTTTTCCACCAAGATAAATCCTTTCAACCCCATAATTCAAAATGAAGTTTTGAAAAATTGGCAACATGTGTATAAATGAGAACTAGGGGTGTGCAAAAAAACCGAATGTTTAGGATAACCGAACCGAAACCGAGAAACCAATCCGAAAAAAACGGTTAACCGATCCATCGGTTTCGGTTTAGGATTAGCATTTTTAATTTTTTCGGTTTTCAGTTTCGGTTTCGGTTTTTAGATTCTAGAAACCGATGGATTCGGTTAACCGATCCGTAATTATAAATATATATATAATTTATAATATAACCATATAATTATTTTTTTTAGTGTTATCAATATGAATTATGTTAAAATGAATGATTAAGATAAAAAGAAACAAATACATATATGTTTGAAAATTAGAATGATGGTATTTGATTGAGATTTTGTATTGAGCTTAATTGATCAAGGTTGATAAGAACACATGAGTAAAAGGCTATTATGATGATTATCTTAATGACACCGATATATATTAACAACTATTTTACATGTCTTACATTCTTAATTTATAGTTTTTAATATAATTATAAAAAAATACTCTAATTATTTTTACGGACATATTGAAAAGTATGATTAATTGCAAAATTTGCATAACCATTATGTCAAACGGTTAAAAACCGAAAACCGAAAAAATCGGTTAACCGTTAAAGCGGTTAACTGTTAAAGCGGTTAACCGTTCATAATGGATCGGTTTAGGATTAGGATATTGAAAATCCAATTATTACGGTTAGGATAAAAAAAAGGGGCCACGGACCGGTTAACCGAACCGTGAACACCCCTAATGAGAACCCAAAATCAACAATAAGATTGCACTACATTTTTGACACGAGCTCATGAGGTCAATGTGAAGCCTTCAAAAGATGGATCGAAGATGGCGAGTCGGAGATGTAGAGGGAGTGGAAGATGAAGTCTTTGAATACGAGTTTGAAAGTGGAGCAAAGCATAGGGGGTGAGAGAATAGAAGATGTTGGAGAGGATAGAGGTAGAAGAAGAATTTGTTAAGAGCAGAGGAGTGAAATCAGGTAATTGTAGTTATTAGTGTCATCTTGTTCTTGTCTGTTCAAAAGACGAGGTTATTATAATTACATTAATCTCATCTCTTAAACATATAATATCATTATAATATATCAATCTCGTCTCTTGAAGGAACGAAGTCGACCACTTACTACTTTATCTCTTTAAAAGACGAGTTTAACTTATATAAACAGAGATTATTTTTGTTTTAGTAGTATTTTCATAATTTCTTTTAAAACAAGTAATATTAATTTCATTTTCCCTATGGTTCAAAAGGAATGCATATTTGCCATCTCAATACTGTCCCAACTAATCGAAATTAAACATAGAGAAACTTTTAAGTCCTTAATTAATTTTACTAGGACTAGTTTCATCTTTACCTAATGGCTCACACCATGTCTAATTGTGATTAAACTATTTCAATTATTATATTGATTTTAATGGTTAGATAGTTGACTTGGATAGTCTCGTCGACGAAGTCGTATAAGCTTCCTTCAACATGGGGCAATTTAAATGAACAATATTTATATATGTGATAGTTTAAATAATCAATATTTATGTTAAGTTATGAAATTTGTTTACGTATTATATTATAATTAATGAGATATAATTGAGACACCAATTTTAGATTCGGAAAACATCTTTTCTTTAGAAACAGGAAGAGAAAAATATCTCTAAAAGATAATTTCGTAAGAGCATATCTAGTAATAGCCTATTTACTTGATATGAATGACTATTTATTCTCATTTTGTTTAATGTATAGCTGTTATTATATTGTTTACTTGAAGAGAAAAACAATTCATAGTGAATTACTATTATATAAAATGATAAATAATTATTCATATCTTTATATATTACTATTTTAAAAATATTACTTATATAACGATTCTTCATTTCTAATAAATATATGAATATTATATATATTTTATTTATACTAACAGTTATTTGTTTTATTTTTTATATGAATTGATGGACGGAACTAAACAAGCCATAAATAAAATAATTCCACTCTATGTTCTTATTTTCTCTTCGTTGGCACCGTCAGACTCGAAAACCATGTCTTGATCCTGAAACGAGCAGTCAGTCCTCGTTTGGTATGGCGATTAGAACTTTCACAAGGACAGCTTCCTTAATCGCTCGCAACATCACCACCACAATCAAACAACCAAAACCAAAACCATCTATTTTCCCATCCCACAAGTCCCAACAATTTTCTTCCTCCCAAACCCATTACGAGAGCCACATTTCCCTTGCACATCTTTTACAAAGGTGCGGTTTGTCCTCCTCCAAAATCTCGAATTTTCTTAAAAACAACCGGCTTTCAGTGCCAAATTTAACTTTAAAAGAGATAGAGAATTCTCTTAGTATCATATCTTCCTTCGGTATCCCTCAGGAGCATGTGGTTTCTATGTTATGTCAGTGTCCTAAAGTTTTGGAACCTGAGTTTATTAATAAGTGGAGACATGCTTTGTTAGGATGTGGGTTAAAGGGTGTCTCTTGGAATGTAATTGTGAATTTGATTGTTTTGTTTAGAAAGATGGAGATTGATCCAGATGGGTTTTGTAGGACCATTGGGTTTTTGAGAGGTTTTGGGATTGAAGATGATGAAACTTTATGCAAGGTTTTAGAGGGTTTTCCTCGAATTGTTTATATGGAGGAAAGTGAAATAGCTGCGGTAATTGAGTTCTTGGATGGGGCTGGATTATCCAAAAGTGGGATTGTCCGGGTTTTGCATGAATTTCCAGAGATTATGGGGTTTGATGTGGAGCATAGGCTCAGACGCTTGTTGGATGAGTTTAGGAAGTTAGGTTTTGATGGTCATTTGGTTAGACAAGAGATTGTCAGGGAGCCAAAGATTCTTGCCATGGAATTAGGAGAGATCTCGCGGTGTTTGGAGCTTTTATGGTCCTTGAAATGCAGTGAACCAATTAGAAAGAAGATTTTTAGCAATGGGGATTTTAGAGCTGGATTTGAAGTGAAAAGGAGAGTTGATTTCTTATGCAGTTATGGGTTGATCCGTAGAGAGGCTTTCGAGGTGTTGCGGAAAGAGCCACGATTAATTACGTATGAAATGGAGGAACTAGAGAAGAAGATTGAGTTTTTGTTGCATGAGATGAAATTTGATATTGAGTGTGTGGTTGACTTACCGAAGTATTTGAGGGTGGATTTCGAGGAACATATAGTTCCTAGATGCAATGTGATAAAGCACTTGAGAACAAAAGATGGAATTGGTTTTCCCATTATGTTGAAAGATATTATAGGGCTAAACAGGCTTAAGTTCTATAATCTATTTGTCAAGCCATATCCGGAGTGTGTGAAGATATTTGAAAGCCATGTTGGTCAGAAAACCAGAAGGAAGCATCCTGTTGGAATGTGGAAGCTTTTCAAACCAAAGATGCATCCAGAAACTGCTGATGATGTGAAAAACATTAGGTACTTCATGCAACCAAATATTTAACCGGAGGCTGCTTTCCCTATCCTCATCCAGTTAAAGGATTGGAGTAGGCAAATTTGCATATTAGGTGGGCATTCAAAAGTGATCAGTGGGCATTATTGCCTCCTTACCCATTTATGCATTGGTCTACTATGATTGATAAATTTGAGATCAAAATGATTGTTTCAAGTGAGGATGAAACCGCATGTCTTTTTGGTTGGCTGGAGTTTCTTTCAATGCAAGGAGTAAAAAGTGCCTGCTGTGCAAATTTGGGGTGTAATGTTCTCCTCTTAGTTGAAATTATATACAGCTGTAAAACCATAGATCTGGGGCTGGTCAATGTTCAAAATATACAAGTCTCTTAAAAGGTCCATTCATTTTCCCTCAGCATAAAGCATACTTGATGAAGAATTTATAGAGAATGCACGTCTCATGAATCTATTTTTCCTGCATTCAAGAAAATTAGGAATATTATTTACTAGTTGGATTGTTTATTTATCTATTTATTTTTTCAAGTACAAGTCACTCTAGTATTGTGATGCCTAATTTATTTTTTGTTTACAAAACTTTGGTAGAGTCCATGCGACTGCAGAATTCCTTTTGATCTGTCCTTTATGTTAGTACTCTTTCTGTTTAATGTATCTAATTTAGAAATTTCATTGAACCTTAGCCCGTGGCATCTTTTTCAGCCTAAGGTCCTGAGAGGGAGTGAAAAAACTGAGTGGTTATATTATCTTTCTTTTATGTAATTGCTTTTTGGTGAGGAGATTGTGAAGAAATATTTTGCTGCATCTTTGAGAATATGATATTCGTCCTCATGTCTGTTGGTGTTGATTGAAGAAATCTGCCCATTATTTTTCCCTCTTTCCAAATGACTCCATCAGGATTCAATTCATCAGGCTAATTTGTCTTTTGATTTCCTTTCTTATTGCTAATAGAATCTTTCGTTAGGTTGTGGAATAGGGTGAAACATGGACCATGATTGTTACATGAGTTCAGCTGATTTTGATTCTTTTGCAGTTTAATTAGAGAAGACATTACCAGAGAGACAGGCATCCTCAGAATATGATGTAGGAAACTTTCATGGCGTCTTGTAAATGCTGTGTACTGATTTCTGGGAAAGTCCATAGTGTGGGTATTGTTAGAGGCCTCCAAAATGCTGTTTAAAAGTTTCAATTGATCATATAAAAGTACTTATAGTATATTGAGGTTTTGGCGCACAAGATGAAAATTCATGTAGTGTGTCTACAGAAATTTGCAAATCCCATTTTCTTTAACTCAGAGAGGTCAACTGACAATTTCATGTTTAATTCATATGAAGACACCTTTGCACAAGAGTGGTTGATACTGTTTGATGATTTGCTGTTCCACTCTCTGCATGTGAAGAATTCATCTTTTCTGCTTCTTTTCATATATAATTGTAGCCCAATCTCATAGTAATGATTAAAGAGAACTTTTAAGTTTTATAATCTAACGAGTAATATTATGCTGTCAGGCAATCATAATATGTGGCTTTGCTTTTGGACCTTTGCTTTTCGTAGTTGTGTGTAGATTCTCTTTTAAGTGCAGCCTGTTTTTATAACTATATAGTTTATTCTGAAACGAAAGTAGAATTACAAACTTGAGGTTAAATAGTAAAAAATTTTAACTGGTGTAGAAGCTTGAAAATCTTCTTTCATATTTAATACATCGAAGTTTCTATATTCTCGGTCGATTCATCATTTGAATTTTGAGCTGGTTATAGAAGTTAATATTAAAAGTATTTTAGTGGCTCAATCATTGTTAGATATAATTTGAGCTGTTCAATAACTTACATGTCTGGTTTCATAAGAAAGAAAATGGTACGGGACCATAGAATTTTCTTAAATACTTTTGTGAAGATTGAATGTCATTTTGCAACTTCCATCTTCCATCTTTAGGGAGATTTCTTCACATACAGCAATATTAGCATAGGTTGACATCATTTCCTATATGCAAGCTTTTTTGGGTTTGGGACATGTCAGGCAATTTAATGGACATAAATTGTCTCGAGAATTCGATGATGCACATTGGATGGAATAGCATAAAATTTCCACTGTGAGATGTTTCTTCTTAGTCATGATGCTTCAGAATCTTAGGTCAGATGGGGATTCTTCTGTTTGTGGATAACTTTCATAAATGCTAATTGAAAAGTGCAAAGTAAAAGGAAGGAGACACAGTTCGCTTACACATTGTAGTCTTCTCCTCAGTCCAGTGTCATTGATTTAACATTAGTTGTGTACCTTTTCTTCTAGAGAGACCTTTTGTGTTTGACAACTATGTTTGCAGTTCTTGCTCATGTTTTGTGAGCAGCTCTTTGTTTTTTTTTTTTTTTTACCCCTACCCTCCTCTCATTTTGTGGCCGACTGTGACAAGCTCATTGAGAAAGGGTCTTGAAGATACCATGCTACTATCATTTTTTCAAGCCTAAGCCAGCAGAGTTCTGTTTTTCATCTAAAGGCTTTGGACCATGGGTTCCTCCCTTCTCGGTTTTTCTCGGATTCCTTCTTAGTCAGGTTCATGGTGTTGATTGAGGTGGCATTTTCTATTGTAAATGAGAGAATTTACTTTAGTTTAATATAAATCTTAATCCTTGCCTGTTTGATTCTAATGTCCGCTTGATCTTTTTTGGTGCGAGTCTTGCATATGGTGTTGATGCTCTATCAGTTGTTGGAATTTTGTTCTTGTTGTGAACAACCTTCCACGTCAATGTCTTAATTTTGTTAGCAGAAGTGGAAGTGCAGAAGCAGAATCAGCATGGATTTTTGCGTTAGCAGCGGAATGGCATTATGCTTCATTGCAAGGGCTTTTGAGGGTTAATGTTGCTAGCCTCCTTTCCTGCTCATGCTTGTTTTAGTTGTTACTGATTGAAGTAGTCCGGAGAGTTGGAAGGAGGAGGAGTTGTAATAGTCTTTTGAGTGTCTTGTCACCTATAATTGCCAACTGTCTAGAGTAGAACAAGCAGAGAAATCTTTCATCAGAAATTGAACCGAGGCTCATGGGTACATACCATTAGGTACATGGAGGAAAAAGAGGTTAGGAAAAACTATTTTAGTTCTTTTTTTTTTAATGATTTACCGGTTTCCTATTCAATCCTAAATTTTTTAATTTTACCATTTAATTCGTCAACATTGACAAATCTTCTGAGGCTATCTTTATTGTTGGATTTTTCAAGAGTTTCTTAATACACCATCTAAGCATTTTAAGTAACTCTTAGGAACTTTATTTTATTTAAGAAAGTTGCATCTAGACATCGTCACGGTCCGGTTCGGGTTTGGAACCGGAACCGAACCGTCGGTTCCCGGTTCCAAAAGTGGTGGAACTGGAACCGGAACCGGACCCATGGGAGTCGGTCCTGTTCCTGGTTCTTAAGAACCGCCGGTTCTCACGGTTCGGTTCCGGTTCTAGAGGAACCGGAAACCATGAAAAAAAAAATCAATTAAATAATTTACTTAATTTAACTAAGAAAAAATGCAAAATAAATTTTTAATTTGAAATAATATTGAACCTAACAATAATTGTTCATAGCATTAATTAAAAGAAATTCTATAATTATGTATTTATTTATATATAATCACTTGTTTTTTTAGTTGTTATATTAGCAATGTGACACTATAAAATATTCAAAGATATAAATAATTCTCAATAACAAAAAACGAATCACACATTGTTAAGAAAGAAAGTCTTCTTTGATTAGAAGTCTACGTAAATTTAACAATATATGATTTCAAATATATTTATTACTTGTGTTGTTAATAATAATACATTCAATATTGTGAATAGGAAATACATTTTTTATTATTTATAAAAAATAGTTTTAAATATTTATTTTATAATTACAAATTTTTATAATTTTATTTTATTTTTTTCTTACTTTTTTTTATAATTTTTATGGTGTAGAACCGCCGGTTCTACCGGTTCTTGAATCGACAGTTCCAAAACCGTCGGGTCATGCGGTTTTTAGGAATGGAACCGTAAGGACCCATCAGAACCGATGGGTCCTTTACTGGTTCAGACCCGCCATTGCCGGGCCGGTTCCCGGTTCAGGAACCGCCGGTGACTGGTCAGGTCGGTTCCCGGTGTCAAACTCTACCAATAAATACAGGAGGGATGAAGTCAAGGAACTCATTTTTTGAGTTGTTTGGTCAAACCATTTTTGCATAAAAGAATAAATGCTGCAAATGATATTTGAACTTTGATAAAATATTGAATTAGGTATTTGAATTTTAGAATTGATCAATTTAATACTTAAATAACTTTTTATGCATGCGGGTAGGACCTCAGTTATATTGTTAAAAAATACCATGTTCGATGATGATGTTATGAAATTTGATGAAGGTAATATTTGCATACACTAAAATATACTTAGGTACTAAATTTGATCAATTATAAAGTTTAGTTGCTTAATTATATATTTGGCTATGTTCAGATGCCATTTGTGATATTAACCCTATAAAAAAAATCTTAATTTATTGGTTATGTGATGTTGCGTACTTAGATTATCACGTCAGTAACTCTAATGAGGTTCAGAGTTGCTGTACCAAATCTCATAAAATTAGAACTTTATTAGTTCGGCTAACTCTATATATATATATACACTGTTTCATGTATGGCTCATTTTCGTAATTATTTTCGATAAATTATATAAGTCAATAAATATTAATTAATTAAAGTAGTAGAGCAATAGAACAAATTTATAAGATCAAAACACCCCCTTGAAATACAACATTTATATCTGGCAAATTCATACTCAGATCTGACACGATTTGATCGTTTTTTTGACATGGTTCACAATGTCAAACACATACGGTGTAACTATTGGGACAACGAGTGGGAGGCATGCAGTGCAATTGGGTTTGAATCCAGTTCTATTTCGAGTCACATCCCATCGAAAGGCTTTAAAACTGGAACTGTGTAATGTTGGATAAGTTTTATTCAAGGTAATTGAATTTTTTTTATTGTAATAAAATTATGTTTAAAAAAACTTTATACCACAAAAAAAAATAATTTTTTTAAAAGTTTCACTTAAAATACCTATAGAAGGAATCATCTATTTTTCCATCAAAACACTGACATAGTGGGTTGGACTTGGATCAAATCACTTGTAGGGAAGATACAAGATTCACCGTTGGATCTTACATAAAATATATGTTTGTTTAAAAAATTGTAAGTATAGTAGGTAATAAGTATAGTATGTTATGTATAAAAGTTATTGGTTGTAGGTTGAAAAAGTTGTAGGTGTAGTGGGTAAGTAATTTTACTCAAGTAGGTCCCTTGATAGGATAGGTTAAATTAATTTAAATATTTATTTATATTATCTACGTTGGCAAGTTTCTTTTTATTTTTTTCCTTCTCTCTCTCTCATCTCTCTCCTTCTCCTCCTCTTCTAACCCAAACCCAATAAAAAAAAAAAAATTATGAAAAATTATTGGTTGGACCATGAAACCTTTGCTTCAAGGGATTAGTTTATTAATCTTTACTATGTATATTTAGTAATAATTTAGTTCCGTAAATAAATAAATTTTATTTATTTAGGTTTTTCAAGATTTCGAAAAGCTGGATTTGAAAAGGAAACACTTTTTGCCTTTTTCCTATCCAAACGTCTAGACATGCTTTGCCTCTAATCTTTCCAGAGAGTAAAATGTTTCGGTTGGGTTATTTTTCACTAACGAATCGGGGAGAGAGAGAAGTTTAAGGACTTTGATTGTTAGGGCACCATCATGAGTATCCGCCAACATGGAAGAAGGAAGGAAAGGAGGAACATGGTTATCTGCATTGGAAGCATTGGTAGCAGAGAGGACTGATCTGCAAACTAGGTAGATGATCCTCTCTCTTTCTCTTATACTCTCTCTAATCTCTCACCTATGGTGTCCCTTTCTCTCTCTCTCTTCTTTCTCTCTTTAACCAAACAAACAACTACGCCCTACAACTCTACCATCAACATCTCTTAGTCTCCTGCCAGACGACCAACCTAAGACAGTACATCCACCCATGCAACCACGATCTCAATAGAAACCCATACACATACCAAACCAAAATCAAACCTCTTGCTACTCTAAAATCGTCCCCCACCTCCAAAACAACCAACAACACCATCATTGGTCATCCTTCAGTATGCGACACAAAACCTATAAATACCAACCCTGCCATCTTCATTTGCTCAAGCTACCATCAACAACCACCACTATCCTCGTCGAATACAAAACACAGCTACCGAAACTATCTCCTTTTTTATCCTAAATCCATAGCCCATAACTTGTTCATATTTCGATTTTGACCTGCTTTTGATTATAGGTTTGATCTTTGGTTATGTATAGGTTTCAGTTTCTAAGGAAAGATGATGTTAGGGAAATTCTATGGTTCCATAATTAATTTTGATGGCATCGATCCCGTTACTATGTAATGGCTCATACCATACCTAACATAATTAAACCATTAAAATAATTAATATTCTAATTACTATATTTATTTTAATGGTTAGATAGTTGACTGATCGATCCTGTCGATGGGACCATAGAAGCTCCCATGATATTGTGGGAAGAAGAAGGGGAAGGAAGAGAAAGAGAGAAGAGAGAGAGAGAGAGAAAAGTAAAAAATAATAAAAAAATATCACGGTAGACGAAAAAAGTAATAAGTTAAGCAGGTTTGCTTGTCAAGTTAGCATTTTGACGAAACAAAAGATGATTTCCATCCATAAATACTTTTAGAGCTGTGCAAACAAGTTATGTAGGCCAATTTGCCTTACCCCATTTTAACCTGAGCTAGCCTCCATTATTATGCAGGCCAAAACTTTTAGCCCAACTTGCCCCGCACAGGTTTATGGGTTAAATGAGCTAGCTTGCAAACCTGCTAATATTTTTTTTATTGAAAAAATTTATATGAATTCAAATTTAAATTTTGAATCTTTAATAATTTAAAAGTAGAATATATTTCTTTTATTCAACAAATTACCTACATACTAGTCCTATCATAGATAGTAATTATGTATGAAAAAATTGTAGACTTCTATTTTAAAATTTTTTATCTCGACATAAAAGGATTTATTCTATCTAATAGAAAAACTCATTCCAATTTTTTTCTTTAGTGTGGCAAGAAAAAACACATCATGAAAATTATCAATTGATATTATATTGCTTATTTTAAATAAAAGCATCCAAATATCTAATAGATATAAAAGTGAAAGTATTGATAAGAAAACTAAGGATATAATGAATATAATGTCAGAAGTTTAAAAAATTTTGAAACATAATACCCATTAAAATTACATAATCTACATTCAACAACTAAATAATGGAAAAATGAAGTGAAGAGGAAAGAAGGTAACGTAATAGGGTTTCCTTTTTTTTTTTTTAAATAGGATTTTTATTGATTTATTTTTTAATATTTTTTTTAAGTGAAGGGTTTGCGGGCTAACTTGAATCGCTGCAGGTTGGCCTACACATTAAACGGGCTAAAATTTTTAGCCTAACCTGCATTTTTTTTGCAAGCTATAGGGGTTGGCTCGCATAACCTACCCCGTATGTACAACTCTATGTACTTTAAGTGAAACCTTTAAAAAGTTCAGATGATTTCTTGGTTTAAAATTTTCTCTAGGTATAACTTTATTATAAAAGTTCAGGTACCATGAATGAAACTTAGTCATGTAATGTTCTAAAGATGGTGACGGAGAACCTATTGTTGTAATGTCGGTGCTAATAGAATAGAATACAAAGAGAAGCTCTCTTTTGGATTCATGGATGAACGAAGAGCCACCATATTTTCTCCACGTTTGGGACAGCATTGAGAAGTAGTTTAGTTTTGAAGAATTTGTCTGGTTGTAATTAGACAAGACGAACTTTCTTTTTCTTATGAAAAAAAATAAATTATGCATTTTTCTATATTATTTTCTTTTTTTTTTCTACTTTAATTAATTAATATTTATTTACTTAAATTATCTATTTAAAATCAGTTGTTGCTATTGTGAAGCACTAATGGAAAAGTTAGTAATTTTAATAAAAGTCCAACCTTATAAGATTGAGAAAATTGTTGATTTACTCATTTATCAAAAAATTATTTACACAAATACTAATTATATAAAAATAATTACTCAAATACTGATACAAAATTGCATGTATAAGATGCAATTTTACTTTTTCAAGGCATGACATTACTATTTTAGCAAAATCATACAACATTTAGGCATCATACGCTAAGACTACCCTAACTATTTGTTTATTGTGATCATTTGCTAACCAATTTTAAAATTTGAAATCATTTAATTAGGCTTTTGAATCATTTAATTATGTAGTGGAACAGTAATAAAAATACCAAATGTAGATGATTAGTAGTACATGGTATCAAGTAAAGGATTTTACTACCCTGACATAAATTGGACCTTCAAAAGATATACAAATTGAAAAAGGCATTTACAACTTTAATTTAAGAATACATATGATCCAACATTTTTAGATACTTTGTTTGTTAACAAACTCGTACAATCCATCCTGTACCCAATGTCTCGATCCTAAAAAGGACCTAGAAGGATTAATATGAAGTTATCATATCACGTGTGCATCCGTAATATGAGAACCGTCTTGTAAGTCAGAGTTTGCAAGACTCTACCTGAATAATTACTTTGCAAATTTTTAACATATAATTACATTTGTGATAAATAAAGGAAATCCAATTTTCTACAGTCTATCAGAATTGTAGAGAATCGGTAGCCTCTATCAAATAGTAAAATAGAATAGATCATCTACATTTACAATTTTTAAATTATTATACAATTAATCTAATCCATAATCTGAACTTATTTTACATGAAACAAAATCTCAACTAACTATACTATCTATTTAATTCTTATTTCAAATTTGTCTTCTATCTTCAAGGAATAATCTCCATACAGTCTTAGCCCATTCTCGATGTTTTAGCTATTCCTGCACAAAAACTATAGGGGTGTGAGCTAATCCACAGCTTAATGAATAACAGAACCAAACAACACAATAAACAATTATCAAACAAATATATTTAACAATCATATGCAATGCAACACTAAACCATATGAAATGCATAGTTTGGATGACCGGAATTCAAACCAATAGAGATTTACACCCTCTCTTGGGGGTTGAAGGACTAGCTTAAGTCATTCACGCCTAAGAGAAACTGAGAACTAAGGAAGAGGGAATCTTCTCAACTGATAGTTTTTTACACACACACAATATATATATTTATATAATTTAACCTCACCTTTACCTTAATAACAACTAAGGAAGAAGGATTTCTTTTGAAACTCTTTTGTTATTCATATATATATATATATATCACTAACATAGCCTCCACTTCACCTTAGAACCTCAAAAACTCCCTAAGTTCTAGCATCTCCCAAGCCAATACCCACGCAGGAGACGTCCTTCGGTGTCTTTTTAGTTCCTGGGATACTGACAACCCTATGACACCAATTGGAGAAACATATCGATTGACAACTTAGGACTACCATAGAATCAAGATGCTAGCACGTGACGTGAACACTATACTAATGCAAGTATGTTGTCATGCAATGCATGATTATTTAATTAACTAGTCAGATAATATTAAGCCTATTTATTAAAGCAACGAATTAATTAATAAACAATCATCAATAACATTCACAACTTAAAAAGTACAAGCAATGTGTGATCTATTTTAAATTAATGTGTTATCAATCATACAATCACTAAACAGTACATGACTACCTACTTCCTTATACATAACCAATTATGTTTATAGTAGTTCAGATGCAAGTAAAGTACAAGTACAAACAATGTGATAAGGTTAATGTTACGCACTTGTCATCCAAGCTTAGTCATAATAATCCTTTAGGAAATTGAAAGATTGGTCAGCTCCTCCTATGAAACAAAATCATACCCATTTATCACTTTTCTTAATGCATACATTATTGAATTTTAGTATTCAAACTCACTTTTAGTTCATATATTTACATTTGGTTGAAACATAGATTTATATCAAACCTATTTGATCAAACACTAAGTAAGAACCCTACTATGGTTGTGGAAATTGTCCTGCTAAGATACGGATAGTTCTCCATTGTTTGTCAAATTATCTCTTTTCCTTTAGTCATAATTCATTCACTTTTATCAAATTCATATTAAATATTCATTTTCAAAATACTCATTTTCCTCCAATGAAAAGAAAATACAGTTAAAACAACATACTTTTCATATTAATTAAAGCATAGAGCAAAACATTATTTACATCATTCCTAAGTCATTTACAAGTTTTGGGTCTACTAACTTGACTTGGCCAAGATGATTAAACTTAATCAATCTAGTTCATTTTAGTGTAGTGAAGTTTCTATATTAACTTGATCTTAGCCAAGTTAATTAGGCTCAATAAATCTAGTTCATTTAGGTTTATTAAACCAAAAAGGAGTTTATATTATTAACTAAGTTTATTTAGATTTAGATATGTTGTGGTTTGAATCAAATATATTTTAGGTCTTGATACTTTTAAAATTTCCAAAAACTTAAACATAAAAGTTATAGAGCTTTTTTTAAGCTTTCCGTATCATTTTGAATCACCTCAAATCTAGGTTTGGATGAGAAAGTTATGATTAATATAAGTTAGACTGACAAGAAAAAGAAAACAAGAGTTCTGGCTCCATATGAGGTGTAGGAAGGGTAGTAAATCGCTATGCCCTTTGCTACACCCATAGCAAGGGGCATACAAACCAACTAGAGAGACAAAGACTTCTATACCCTTTGCTGTGCCTCATAGCAAGGGACATATCAACTTGCTATGCCCTATAGCAAGGGGGGTAGGAGCAAGGCATGGAATAGAGGCTATCATACGCCTTGCCATGCCTCGTATGGACTGATAAATCATTTTTAATTATATTTTTCATAGGATTTTGAGTTCATTTTGCTAAGAATTTCAGATAAAATCCTGTAAAACTTATGTTTTTGATAAATAATATTGTTTTGAAGCTCTTAGAATCAAATGAGGAATAATCAAAGTGTTTTAAATCAGATTTAGAGTAAAAACAACAAGTAAAGTCAAGATTGCTGAAGTGGAGCATTGTAAAGTCACAGCCGAGGTCAAATAAAGGAAGAAAATAGAAAAAATTGGTCTATTGAGCCTTAACTGCGAGCCCTTGAAATGACCCTCGACTTCAATTGAAGTGATTGAGCATCACTCTGGAGAAAATACATTGTCGAGCCTCAAATCTCGACCCTCGACAAGTGCTTTTACAGACTAATTCTTCATCAGAATTGCCTCGAGCCTCAGCAATATGAGCCTCAACTTTCTCAATTTTACCCTCCATAGAGCAATGGAAAAAAACTCACAAGTTACCTTGGAAATTCCTAAAGTTGAGCCTAATTTTGCTTTGTACAAGCCTCGACCAATAGATCACGTGATCTTTGACAAGTGTTTTTCAAAGATGATGTGCATGCATGGAAAGTGATCACAGATTCTGTTAGAACGAATTTGTCGCTTGTCAATAAAGCAGATTATGCTTTCTGTGCCCAATAGCCTATAAATAAACAGATAAGCATGCATTGTAAAGTGTGTACCAACAGTGTAAATTAGCATATTAACATAAATTAGTTTTTTGAAGGATTCTTAGGTGAAAGAATTTCCTTTTCTTCTTACTTGAGAATTTCTTCTGTTTTCTGGGTAAAATCAATTTAACCCGATGGTTGTAATTTCTATGAAATTCTGAGCAATTAATTGATTAATCTTTCGAATCTAATTTATTTCTTCTGATTCACGCTTATTTTGATAAATCCATAGAGAAATAAACTCCTACAGCTTAGGATTACGAATCCAATTCCTGGTTCAGTTGATTTCAAATGTGCTTTCAAGTTAATTTGATTGGGTGTTTATAATTAGTGACTTGAACTTAAACTTGTGGTTTTTAAAGGAGTGGTGTACTCTTTTAGATCCACGATTCATTTTAATTAGATAGATTGAGAGATCATTCAACTAAATAGCTATGTGGTTGCCAATGGAGTTGATCCTAACCGCCTCTTGCAGAGGAATGGGTAAAGACTTTTTGCCACTTTTTTAAAAAATTCCTTGAGTTGTATTTTTTCAAGACAATGGATTCCTATTCTTTATGTGGGTCTAATTGGAATTTCAGATTACTGGTTTTGACTAGATTTAGAACAACTGACTTCGAGAGAAGCTTTAGTTTAAATTAGAGAATCCGGTGGTATAAACACACAATTCAAACAGCTTTTAAGAAGTTCAATGTTTTTCAAAAATCATTCTGATAAGGAATTGGTGAAGTAACCCTAGGCTACTATTTCATAGAAGTTATAGGCTTATTTCTTATTTTACCCATTAAACATTTGTGACTACTCCTAGCTTAGGATAATTTCTTTTTCATTATGATTTTCTAAACCTTTCTTTGGTTAGACAATAGGTGAGGTTGGGAGTACACTAGCTACCAACCATTCCCTTGAGACCTACCTAAATAATTATCCATGCTACATCTAATGGGTACGCTTGCCCTGTGAGATTGTAGTTATTGAAATCGATTTAGAAAATATTTATAAATTTAAAAAACTCGGTCAATGATCAGTATGAACCCAACTGAAACCCAAACAAACAAACAACCAAGCATGGACCCATATTATGTCCCCTATTTCTTTTCTCCATTTTTGCTGCTTGTTTACATGTTTTCTTCCCAAAACTCAACCTTACAACATCTTATTAACAACATACAAGCTTAATACCATAACTCACAACATCTCTATACTTATCATTACATCTGATTTCCTCGTATCATCTCATCACTTATCTAATAGATTCATGAACATTATATACTTAGGTCTTAAGGTACAAGCTTATATACCTCATGTTTACAAGTTTCATCTTAAACTTTACTTATAACTAACACTAACTCATCATTTTCATGCATTTATAACAATCAAAACAAGAAAAACAAACATACTTACATGTTTGGTAAATTTAACTAGCTTATTCTTCACTACTACTACTATTACTTCATGGTTGTTGTAACTTCTTCTAGCATGTTTCCTATCTCCTATTATCTTTCCTAAGGGAAACCAAGAGAACGCTTCGCGTTTTCTTATCTTCTTCCCCCCTAGGAGTAGCAGTAGCACAAAAAGAGGGATTAGATGTATTGACCCAATGATAAACCACTAACACCTTGGTGCTCCGTGCACTGGGAAAAGAAAGGCTCTAGCGACGCCGGCTCCTAGTTACAAATCATTCACTTGCTTTAACTACTCATGCTATCAATCTCTCTTATGATCTTCCCAAGATTGAGATTTAAAGGTAAATTTGAGAGAAAAGAAGAGAAAAGGAAGAAGAAGGAAAGGAAAGAAAAAAATATATAAAGGGAAAAAAGAAGCAAACAATGGTAGATTTTCCAAAAAGGAAAAGGAGAAAACAGATTAAATATAAAGAGGTTTTTAAAGGTATTAAGAATATAGGATTTGATTTAGGCCTTTCAAATCATCATTTCAAGTATTAAAAACAATTGAGAGAAAATTTTAGAATATATAGAAGTAAAATTGATAGCTTGAATCGGAAATCCAATTTAGAAATTAAGTTGGTAAAAACTTGTGTTGACGGTGAAATATAGCAATAGGCCCACTCAATCTTTTAGAGCTTATGAAACTTTGCCCTCAACAACCCACGGAAGTAGTAGCTCGATCCATCTCAATTATGAAGCTATCAAAGAATGTAATACCTAAACTATAGAAGGAGATACAGGACTTGACCTCGGGTCTACATTTCAGGACACCTTACCGAGCTTGTTAGGTCACTGGGTCAACCAGCTTGTCTTCGATCCAACTCAACCTCATTCTCCCATCTTCCTCTACTACGCCATAGGTCCTAGTCACATCTCGTGATCGGAGGGACATCAACAGCTTGGTCGCGCTCTACAACGTCAAGGCTTAAATCCAGGTGCCACTTCCGTACTTATTACAACACCTTGTATTAGGTATCCTGATATGACCCTCAAATCCTATAAATACTCTCCTTGCCTTCTTGGCAAAGGGACAAGGGAACAATAAAGGAAAGAGGACAAGAAAGAAAACATACAATACAACACAAGAAAAATAACTTAGCTGACATTCTGTTTGCACCCACCTTGCTTTCACTCACAGACTAACATGAGCATCAGAGTGGCCGTGCCAAACAACCCCCAGCGTCCCTCTGATTTGTCTTTTAATGTTTACAGGAGCAGTCTCTACAGGCCAGATTCAACTCGTGCAACATTTTGGCACCGTCTGTGGAAAATCAACCACTAAACAACCCCATATTACCTCTTTCCAAAAAGACTTTTAAAACCTTAGTCAATAGAACCACCCTCTCACGATGCCCATACTACAATGGAGTAGGAATCAAGATGATTTCACTCACTTACCACCTACTTCTCATGTTGTTGATGGTGAGACCTCTAAAATGTTGTGTCATGGTTCGACCATTGTCACTAACATTAGGCCTATAGAAGGGCTAGATTTTAGAGCTGGAACACTTATGCAAACATTTAGTACAACGAAACGTAGAAAACGAATGATCGAATGCCCTCCTATAAGCTAGGATAACGGAGTTAGAAGGGCTAAAGGATTTACACCTGCAAGAGTGCACCTCTAGCGTGCATAGAAGTGTTTCCCCAGTTCATTCATCACTCAAGCGTGGAGGGAGCCGACCGAATGCAACCACGAAGGTGTTGCGGGCTCCCCAAGACAAGAACCTTCGCCAAAGAACGGTTTCACAACTTTGGACCATCTTAAAATGCTCATCGGGGCCCCCATGCTTTGCATAGTCCTAAAAGAGCACCAGAAATGCATCACAAGGACGCATTGCCTCACAGTAGTCAGCTTGTGCCACTGCTCGACACTAGGTCGACGATTATCAACCCAATCGAGAAAGGACAACGAATCTTCATCCAGTTTGGGACTACGACAGGGACACTCGTACCCTTGTCCTAAAAGATACCCAGCTCTACTCCAACAAGGAGCGTGCCATGGAAGAGATACACGACATGATGAGAACGCTGTCTACCATCAAAGAGGGCTTCAAGGCTGAGCCCGCTATAAAAGCACCACTGTGTAGATGCCCTTTGTGCTCAAATTGCAATTTGAAGTGCTCCCTACAAGAGCGAGGCTCCCTATTCTATAATCGTACAACGGGACGACGGACCTATAAGACCACATTGCTCAATTTCAATCCATAATGATGATACATAAATTTTCAGATGCCATATGGTAAGATTTTTCCTACCACCTGTTGAGAGCGGCCAGGATTTGGTTCGATAAGCTCGAACCGAACACAGTGAGCTCGTTTTCTCAACTCATTGACCTCTTTGTTGTGCACTTTATGGTAAGCAAACTGCTAGAGAAGAATGCCTCTTACCTTTATGGTAAGCAACAAAGACATGGCGATCCCCTACGAGATTACTTAGCAAGGTTTAACAAGGCATGTCTAGAGATCCTTAACCTTAACTAAGGCGTGGCTTTGGAAGCCATCAAATAAGGGGTTCTCATTGAAAGTCTGTTCTTCAACTACCCTCCAAATGACAAATTATCACACTCGATCAGGTAAGGGAGAAAGCCCATAAGTATATCTGACAAGAAGACATGAGGAATGCCTGAAGAGAGATCGAAAATCGCTCAGTTAAGCCCGAGCGATTGATAATATCTCTTGGGAAAGGAACCGACCAAGGGATTACTGTGACTCCAACTTGATTGACAAAAATCAAGGGATAAAAGATGGCGATAAGCGAAGGCTCTTCCCAATGTACGATGAGTTCACCCTCTCAAACTGCCTGTACATGATGTGTTTCCTAAAATAAGGAACTGAGGCCTCCTACCGCCACCACCTCAATGAGACCAAGCCTACAACGAAAAGACTCCAAGGAATATTGCAAGTATCATCGCGATCATGGGCATGATACGAGCAATTGTTAGCTACTTAAAAGTGCCATAGAGGACCCCATACGTTGAGGTTGGCTAAAAAAGTATATATGTTGCGACCTAGAGCCAGAACCCCCTGCACAGAAGAGAAAAATTGATGAACTCGAGAAGATGCCAATCACCCAAGACCACTTAGATCACCTTTGTCCTCATCGGCTATGTTATGGCGAAATCAACACCATCGTAGGTGGGCCATCTCCTCGGTAAGAGTCGGGTTACCTCCTAGTACATCTCAATTAGTGATGAATGTGGAACCAAAGAAATTGAGGACTGACTACACCATTTCATTTTCCGATGATGATTATGAGGGAATCTAAATCCTTCACTAGGATGCCCTAGTTATCATCGTTCGCATATCAAGGTAGAAGGTCAAAGGATACTGATCAACACTAGAAGCAGTGCAGACATACTCTTCAATTAGGCTTACAAACTGATGAAACACGAGCCAAAGCTGAAATTATGACCATATGGTCACGGCTGTACAACTTTGATAACTGTCTTGTTAAGCATCGAGGCATCATTTCCTTGCCTCTAGAGCTTGGAGAGGAGCCATATAGTGTCAAACATTTGATAGATTTCCCTGTGGTTGACTGTTGGTCTCCTTACAATGCCATATTTGGTAAGTGCCGTCAATCCATATTCGCCATGATTATCTCATAGCCACACCTCAAAGCCAAATTCCTCACCTCAGTAGGAATAGGCGTACGCCGAGGAGACCAGGAACAATCTTAATAGCTACACATTAGAGCTTTAAAAGGAGATTGTGTATGTATGGTCGAAGTAGAACCTGGGCATAACCTCAAACAATGCAGCTAGCCAGCTGAGCTTGGGGAAGAGGTCGCCCTCGATGATATCCCCAACCATATGATCAAGGTCGGAGCATGCCAAAAAAGATTTGGTTGCCTTTTTGAAGGCAAAAGGGATGCATTTTCTTGGTCACCAGTCAACATGACGGGTGTAAGCCGCAGCATAATCATACACAAGCTTAACATCAACAAAGCCATCAGGCTGGTACGTTAGAAAATCCGACACTTTGCCTAAGAGAGGCAGGTTACCATTAAAGAAGAAGTCCTGAAGTTGCTCCGAGTTGAAGTCATTAGGGAGGAGAAATACCACACTTGGCTGGCCAACGTAGTACTGGTCAAGAAGTCCAACGGCAAATGGTGAATGTGTGTAGACTACACCGACCTCAACAAAATATGTCCGAAGGATTACTTCCCTTTGCCGTGGATTGACCAGTTTGTTGATAATACCTCCGGACACGAGCTGTTGAGCTTCATGGACGCCTTCTTTGGTTATAACTATATTAAAATGAAGGATTCAGATGAGGTCCACACCTCATTTGTTATGACATTTGGCACGTACTGCTATAAGATGATGCCATTCGGATTGAAGAACATCGGCGTTACCTTCTAGAGGTTAGTCATCGAGGTATTTAAACCTCAGATAGGTTGCAACATGGAAGTCTATGTCGACTACATGATTATGAAAAGTAGACAAGCAAAGGACTATCTACATAACTTTCAGGAAACCCTCGACCGACTTCCCTTCTACAACTTAAAGCTAAATCCTCAAAAAGCACGTTTGGAGCCTCAACAGGAAAGTTTTTGGGATACGTGGTATCTCAAAGGTATTGAAAAAATCTCAAAAAATTAAAGCCATACTGGTAATGAGCCCTCCTAAATCGTTAAAAGAGATGCAACAGCTCGCAGGCTGAATAACTGCACTGAATAGGTTTCTCCTTAAAAGTGCAGACCGATGCTCCGAATTCTTAAAAATCCTTAAGAAGCCAAACAAATTCGAATGGACAGAAAAATCTTAGTAGGCCTTTGATGAGATGAAACAATACCTCTCTTCATTGCTAATCCTGAAAACCTTGATGGAGGGCGAAACCTTGTATCTCTACCTCGTAGTGAGTGATCGAGCTCTATTATCCATATTAACGAGTAGAAGGAAAAGCAACACCAGATGATATAGTACATTAGCTACCTCCTCCAGGGCCCAAAACTAAGGTACACTAAGTCGGAGAAGTCAGCCCTAGCGATCATGATATCTGCATGATGCTTCTACCCCTACTTTGAAGCATATCAGGTCGTTGTACTCACCGAAGTACCAATAAAAAAAAACTCTCCACAAACTAGATGTGTCAGGAAGAATGATGAAGTGTGCCATCGAGTTGAGCACTTACAGCATTCAATATCAGCCTTGAGATGCCATCAAATCCTAAGTCTTGGCAAATTGATGGCCTAATGCATCGCCTCCCCCCCTGAATAAGAGAACGGGAAAAACCCCGAGTGAATCCTCCACATAGACGGTTCCTCTATGCCAGGAGGGAGTGAAGATGGCCTTGTCCTCAAAGGACCCTATGGAGTAAAAATAAACTACGCGTTAAGGTTTGGATTTCTTGCGAGTAATAATGAAGCAGAATATGAGGCCTTATTAGCCGAACATAGACTCGCTGGAGACATTACAGTAGAAACATGGAACCTCAAGATCTTCTTCACTCTTAGCTCATGGTCTAACAAGTCAAGGGCTTATACGAGGCCAAAAGTAAAGAGATGGTAGGATACTTGGAAGCAGTTCGATCTCTCGCGAGGCACTTACCTTCGTGGGACATAGTCAAGATCCCAGGGACCGAGAACGCTGATGCCGACAGACTTTCGAAACTGGCATCAATGATATCCCTAGACCTAGGAAAGGTAAAAGAGAGAATATTCATTGAATATCTACCTAAAAATTCTATAGTGACATGGCCCCATGAGATGCTTGACCTACAGCGTAAGACGCTACCTAAGAGTTAGATGACGCCAATAACAAATACCTTAAGGATGACACCTTACCATTAGATAAAGTCAAAGTCAAAAAACTAATGTGCCAAGCGACTAACTATACTCTCATTAACGGAGTTCCATATAAAAGGGGTTTCATCTTCTTTTCTCCGATGCTTACAACTATAAGAAGGACAATGGGTTCTCGAAGAACTCTATGCTAGCGAATGCAGCAACCATGTTAAAACTCAGTCACTGCATACCTAAGTTATGCGAACTAGTTACTTTTAGCTGACCATGAAGAGTAATGCAAAAGAGTTCGTCCAACATCGTGAACGATGTCAAAAGATTAGTTCCGTTACCCACACTCCTAGTTCTGACCTGCTTGCTTCACCAGCCTATGGCCATTCGCCATGTGGGGATTAGACATACTTGGACCTTTCTCACCATCTACAGGACAAAGAAAATTCATCATAGTAGGATGCAATTACTTTACCAAATGGGTAGAAGCTAAAGCAGTAGCAAAGGTCATGAGCAAAAATGTCCAACGCTTCATCTATGCCAATATCATCATCAAATTTAAAGTCCGTACTCCATAGTCATGGATAATGGAAGTCAATTTAGCTTTAGGAAAATCAAGGATTTCCTTGCCAAGTATGACATTATGCCCCGCTACCCCTCCATTGCTCATCCGCATGCCAACGGCTCGATTGAGGAGATCAATAAAACCATCATGCAGTCTCTCAAGGCTATAGTAGACCAACAAAGTGGACAATGGGTAGATGAGCTGCCTAGTATTTTTTGGGGATGCTGCACCATCTGACAAACACCTACCGACGAGACACCCTTTTGTCTCACCTTTGGTTCCGAAGCCAATTTGCCCATCGAGATAGAACTGCACAATATTCGAGTAGCTCATACGACGAATTGGTTGATGAGGTCGGCCTTTGAGCCGAACTCAACGCTATCGAGGAAACTTACGATATAGTGAGCAAGAGAATCGCCGCATATCAACAGAGGATAGTGCGATATTACGACAAGAAGGTCCTGCATAAATTCTTTCTCCCCAGAGACCTCGTTTGTAGAAATTTGGAAGCAATGGGTTCAGTGGTGGGCTAGGGATATAAGTATTCGGGCTGCTTATGTCAACCTCCTGAGTAGTCATGGTTACTCATGACCTCTAGATTCCTGCCCTATGGTAGTCGCTTGTGGAGGTTATCGGCGTGCTCTCCCATTGTTGCAGTGGTGGGTTAGGGATGGTAAATCATTTCTTAGATTCTTTTGGAGTTTGATGCTTCGGTGTTGATTTGTTTACTTTAAAGAAAAGATAATAAATTATTGGTTGATGCATTGCATTTAGATAAGTTCGTGTGTCACCGATGTGTGATTGTGTACTGAGCTTCGGCTCATTATTATTATTAATTCTTTTTCCAGGTGTTGAGGATGTTGATGATTTGATGATTATGATGATGATGATGATGTTGATGATGATGATATCGTTGTTGTTCATGATGATTGATGGTGATGCTTGGCTCTGGTTTGTGATGTTGGATGAGTGAAGTAGGTTAGGATCGTTGATTTCTTTTGTATTTGTTTTTATTTTGTTTTAAGAGCTGGATTTATATTTTCAAGTTGTAGTATTCTTTTAAAAATGGCTTAGTGATGCCCATATATTAGTAAATGTTATTCTACGCATGATAGCACATTATAAATCGTTTTTGTAAGATTTTGTTTCTTAGAAAATTGGACTGCTCTAATAAGGAGTAGAGATGTTTTAAATATTTTGTAAAGTTTATTGTGAATTATAAAGCTAGTGATTTCTAGAAATTAATTTAATGATTTCATAATTTAAAAGCGAGTAGCAAATGCTCATAATAAACATATCATTCTAGAAAGCCCGTGCGTGTAATACATAAAGTATTATACGTGGCAGTAATGTCCTTTGATTACACTTTTTCTATATGTGCTTTTTAAAACTCTTTTTAGTTAAATTGAAATTCTTTTAGAAGCGCAATTTTTAACCGACAGTGCATCGGATGCGTGTGCAGTAATAATATATCGGTGAATACCGAGTCGAGTTCACAAGGAGTGAGGAATAGCTATCAACTATATTAGTCCAAATTCATAGCAAGGCAAATCAAAATATGTTCCTCTTTTTGTATTTTCTTTTAATAAAACTAAACTATAGAAAAATCTTGGAATTCCAACACCTATAATTGATTAAGTTTAGAGCCAATAGATCTAAACAATCAAATGAATGTATGCTATCAATCAAAACATACCCAATCTAAGTCCTTTTCCCAAAGCAAGCTATTACCCTAAATTAATCAATTAATGTTTCATTTCTAGGAAAGTGATTAATTGATTAATCTATTCAATTACTAAACCTTAAGTGAATTCAAATCCATATCCCTATACAATCTGTAATCCAAATTAGATTTTCATAAAAAATTGATTAGAAAAGAATTTTCTAGTTACAATCCTAATCTATCATGAATTCCAGATCTAATCCAAAATCCTTGATAGGTGAAATAACATCAACAAATCGAATACAGACAAATGATCAATCAACAGCAGGGATCATCAATCATATCTATATAAATCGAAACTGATTTAAGAACACAATAAATCAAGCATCAAACATCATCCAACATTTAAATATGAGAAAAAGAACAAAATCACCTGTCAAAGAAATTTTGTTTTTGAAATTCAAATCTAAATAACGTTTTCCACTTGAATCCCGGTGTGGAATCCGTAAACAATTTTAAAAATTAACTACTTTAGTGTTCTAAACCATAATCTATCAAGGAGCTATGAAAAAGAAGAGAGAAATTGTGCCTAGGTTTATTTATTTATTTATCATGAACAAATGGCAACAAGATGAATATATATGAAGGGTTATAAGGGAGTTACACCGGCATTAAAGGCTGGTGGCCTTGAATTAAATTTGACTGGCCTTTAATATGAAAATTAATTTATGAGAGCAAGCAATAAATATACGCCATTTTCAACACTGCGGCATTGATTTCTCCTTGTGTCGACGTATCTTTAAAATTGCAGAAGCTGGCTTAATTTCTTCTTCAACACGGGTAGCATTCGATTTGGCTTTAAAAATTTGCATTCTGTACACGCGCAACACCGACTCAAAGCCATCAGCGTAGCCAAGGATTTTGTCGGCGTATGTATAAAAATTTGCAGCGCTGGTAAGATTTCTTCTGAGTTGGCAGCGTAGCTTCCTTAATGGCCAGTGTATTTCTGTTTTTATCCAAAATTGATAAAAAATTCTCTAATTTCATGTATTTGATTCATAAGTCCTCAATGACCTAAATTAACATAATAAACATACTTAAGTACTATTTCATTTGATTTCTATAAAATCTATAACAAATTGATCATGATTTGTTTAAGGAAAATTTAGTGAAATATGACTTTATCACCCTTTAATTAAATTTTAGGGCGTTATAATGTAGCATTATCTTATTTTTATACATTCAATATGAACATGTGGAAAGAAATTTAAAAAGTAATTTATAAATATCTGAAGTTCTACAATATATAGAATATATTCATACATAAAAGTTGAAACTGTAATAAATACTTATGAAACTTGTTTATGTGATATTAAACAAAATTATAAAAATTGCACCAAATTTCAAAATTAAAAACTTTGAAAATACTTCTATATATTAATTATTATAATATAAACATCTCGATACAATTTGGGAGTTCAAATACATATATACAACTATAGTTCTTCTAAAACTTAATAACAAATCATTCTAAAATAAAATAGTACAAATCCTTTTATAATAAAATCTTTTGTAATATAGTCTACAAATAATATAATTTTAAATATAAGTGGTTGCAAGAATAAAATATGGAATACTGTTATTTATATATTAATTTATTATATATTAATATTATTATGTAATATTTAATAGAGAGGATACATGATACCTCGAAACCTGTATCTTCTATAATATAGTGCATTCTAAGGTAGGCACATGATATGAAGACTTCATATCCGTACCTTATCCTGTGAGAGCAAATTCCAAAAAATTTATATTCATATCCTTCCTTGTGACTCTTAGTACTCACCTAGACCCTATTTAATAAAGTAGGGTCCGGATGGGTACACTATACAATAGGATTACTTGTTCATCCTAGGAATAATCCAAAGTGGATTTTTTTTCTTTCTTTTTTAAATGTAGATATGATTATATTTATTTAGATTTAGCTTTCAATTTGAAGATTTGATTAAATTTACATTTTATAAATAGATAGTATTTTAGTTTCTTTATTTATTTTTTTATTTTATCTATCTCTTTTTAGTTTTTTTTTTTGTTCCCATGAATGAATAGGGACTTTTATCTTAATCTATAAACAGCTATAGTACGTAGAGGATGGATGAATGAAATATTGAGATAGTGACTACCACTATTTTATAAAATATTCTTGTCATCATGCATTCTCTTTGCTTTTTAACGGTATAATTCCATTAAATCACCACTTAACGTGTGTTTTTATCTTTTTATTATAAGAAAATTGATCTTTATAGACATAAATTTTATAACAAACAATTAATAAAAAAATTTATTTCTATAAAAACAATTATTGATGATAATTTTTATGATAGAAATTTACGTTTAGAGATATAAATTTTATCTCTAAAGCTCGGTTTTCTTGTAGTGTTTTGTCAACGTCTTCAATATTGCTGTTATCCGCAATTCTCTTAACAAAAATTTTGAGTTTTCATAACCCATGATATTTGTTTTCTTTTAACATCTATATGAGAGATAAAGTTATATCTAGGACTGTAAACAAGTTAAGTCAAGATGATTTAATGCAAAGTTCGAATTCAATTTTATTCAAAATTTCAAAGCTTGAGTTTGGTAAACTATTTGAGTAATTCAAGTTTAATTCGACTTAACTATTTTCGATTCAAACATGAATAAATATCAATTCGAACTCGAAAAGTTTGTAAACTGAGTTCATTTGTGCCCTAATTATATCTTTTATATCAATTTATGTTTAAAACTAAAAAAGATATTATAAGAAATGCAGAAATATCGAAGTTTATCGGAATTGATAGGACATAGGAAGTTGAAAAATAAAATAATTTTCACATCCTATGTATTTATGAATACTAGAAATGATAGCATAAAACTCTGTCTTTCAATATTTTAAATCTAATGATCCAATTTCAAATATCAAAAGACTTATAGCACTCATATAAAATAAACATGAAAGGCTTTGTTGTGTTTTCTTGGTTTTCTTTTTCAATTAATCCCAGATTTTATAATTTTTAATTACCACGTCCAACTACATTTAATGTACCGAGTCACCAACCTCATCAGTCATCTATATAAGAAACACCACTAAGGTTCATATTCTACACAAACTACACCAACCCAAAAAACATTTCTCTCCTAACAACTTATTACTCCTAGAGTTCCCTCACCATGTCATCTGATTACTTCCATTCTCTCCTTATACCCCATTTCGGTTCTTCACAGCTTTTCAACCTCGAAACCTTCTTCTTGCTATTTATACTCTTTATGATATTCACTTTCTCTCTCTCTCCAGGAGGTTTTGCATGGGCACTTTCAAAACCTGGCTCACCCCACCCCAAAACTGCCATCCCTGGACCATCTGGTTTACCAATCCTGGGTCTGGTCCTAGCCTTCACAGGCTCCTTAACCCATAGAGTCCTGGACAGCTTGTCTAAAAGTTATGGAGGAAGGAGACTTATGGCTTTCTCAGTAGGTTTCACCCGGTTTATCATCTCAAGTGAACCGGAAACTGCTAAGGAAATGCTTAACAGCTCTGCTTTTGCGGACCGGCCTATTAAAGAATCAGCTTATGAGCTTCTTTTCTACAGAGCAATGGGTTTTGCTCCTTATGGAGAGTACTGGAGAAATTTAAGAAAAATGGCTTCAACATACTTGTTTAGTCCCAAGAAGATCGAGTCTTTTAGTAGTATCAGAAACAGCATTGGTGTTCAAATGGTGATCGATATGAAACGCATGATGGAAGTAGATGGGAGTGTTGAAGTGAGGAAGGTTTTGCATTTTGGGTCACTTAATAATGTGATGATGAGTGTTTTTGGGAAGGCATATGATTTCAGTAGTGAAGAGGGTAGTCAACTTGAGAGTTTGGTGAGTGAAGGGTATGAGTTGCTTGGGATATTTAATTGGAGTGATCACTTTCCTTTGTTGGGTTGGTTGGATTTGCAAGGTGTGAGGAAGAGGTGCAATAAGTTGGTGGATAAAGTCAATGTTTTTGTTGCTAATATTGTTGATGAACACAGGGTCAAGAGATCCCAAAATGGCGAAAATTGTAGGGACGGTGATAAGAGGGATTTTGTTGATCTTTTGCTTGATATGGATGGAGAATATAAACTCACTGACTCTGATATGACTGCTGTTCTCTGGGTAAATTTTCTTATTTTACCGTATTCATAGTAAGTTTATAGGATAACTTATTTTCTTATACATGTTACTTGTTAGAGTTAAACAAGTGAAAGGTTTTTTACTTTTAATCATTGATTATATGCTTTAAAAAAAATGTATAAAAAAGCAACTTGTTTTTACATGCTATATTAACAAATGAACTGAACACTTACATTAACATTTCATTTTCTTATGTTAAGTACTGCATGGGGATTGGTGCTTTAAGTTCAAGCATGTTGTGTTATTGTAATGTTTTAGATGTTAAAGATAGTATTAAGTTAAGAATCTGGATACTTTTTAACATCAATTTTGACTAGGAATATTATTATTCTCTTTCGATGTCCACTTCCAAATTCCAATCTTTGTTAATTTAAACGAGACAAGTTATTCTAAAATAGTCTTGTTTATACTTTGTATTCACAGGAAATGATCTTCAGAGGCACCGACACAGTAGCAATACTTTTGGAATGGATCATTGCAAGAATGGTCTTGCACCCAGATATTCAATCAAAAGCCCAAGCCGAGATGGATACACTATTAGGCCTGGAAGGTGCTGTATCGGATTCTGACCTACAAAACCTCCCCTATTTGCGAGCCATAGTCAAGGAAACCCTAAGGTTGCACCCACCAGGACCACTACTGTCTTGGGCTAGGCTTGCAATTCATGACACCCACATTGGTCAATCCTTCATACCTTCAGGAACAACTGCTATGGTCAACATGTGGGCCATAACGCATGATTGTCAAGTCTGGTCAGACCCCTTTGACTTCAAGCCAGAGAGGTTTGTCCAAGAAGATGTGCATATCACGGGTTCTGATCTTAGACTGGCTCCATTTGGTTCTGGTAGGAGAGTGTGTCCCGGCAAGGCCATGGGTTTAGCCACTGTGGAGCTGTGGCTCGCTCAGATGCTGCAAAACTTCAACTGGGTGCCTTATGACAAGCGTGGTGTAGATTTGTCAGAGTGTTTAAAGCTGTCAATGGAAATGAAGCAGTCATTGGTGTGTAAGGCTATTCCTAGGGCTAGGGCTAGGGCTAGGGCTTGTTAATGTTTTGTCGTTTTTGGGTTTATGGTATTGGGTTTGGACCGTTGGTCTTTAATCCTTCGCTCTACTCTCTTTCATGATTTTAGTAACTTTTTTTGCCCCCTTTTCGTCTTCCTCTTTAATGGGGAGGTCAAAGTTTTACTTTGATGTTTAAACAAATAATAGAATAGGCAAAAGTGTCGTTTGGTACCATCTGCAAAAAAATGCTTACTTGTTTGGTGTGTCACGGTGGAAGTGATGTCTTATAAATCGACTGTTGATGTACCCTAGGCTGGTATAAAGCTTGAATCATGTATGGGAATGCAATGCAGTTTTTACCTTTAGCACTATGATCTTGATATCTCTCTCTCTCTCTCTCTCTCTCTCTCTCTCTTTTTTTTTTTTTTTTTGAATTATGGGGAGTTCCAAGTAAAGATTGAATTATGTATGGGAATGCAATGCATTTTTTACTTTCAATGCTATGATCTCTCTGTCTCTCTCTCTCTTTTGGGAATTATGGGGAGTTCCAAGTATGCTGTGTCTTTTAAAGGTGTATCATCTGTTATGCAGAGAAATATTGGGTGGAATAATGGTTGCTATAGTTGGACCGTTTTAACTTTTAAGCATCTCAACACTTTGTATTCTGCACATTCTCCTAAGTCAAGGATCCCTACACTTACTAGAGCCATCTTTATTGTGTTGGTTGTTTGGCACAGCAACCTAAGTGTAATCGCATGTAACCAATAAGATAAGATTTTAATATAAAAAATAAGGAATAAAGACACCATATTTATCTCAATTTTATAATTTGAATAAATTAGTATTTAAACTTTTAAACTTCATATTTTTTGTTTCTATTTTTCACCTTTTTTGGTAGTATTAGAGATACTAAAAATATGAAGTTTGAAAGTTTGAGTATTAATTTGCCCAAATTACGAAGTTGAGACATTTATCCTCAAAAACCAATGTCAAAAATTGTCGATATCCAAGCAACTCAAAAAATAAGTTTTTAGCGATTTTTCTTCTCTATTTTGATGGGTAAGTTCTAATCCATAACAAATGAATAAAAATGTTAAAAACATACTAGATAACTCCATTAAAGCAACTCATGAATGGAATAGAAATTTTCTTAATGTGAAGAGCTAATTAAAATGCTGATATATTTGAACAATAAAGATCACCTAATTTTGATCGAAAAAAAAAAAAGGATGGTTTGATAATGTTGTTTTCAGTTTTATTTATTTATTTATTTTGGTTCAAACTGGGTGATAAATTTTTAAAATACTACTTACAATCATTATTGTTGTGTAACCAAAATTCAATGGTACTTAATTATCGATTATCAATATAGGAACGGCAATGGAGCTCTTTATATGATTTTAGGCCAAGTTTTATTTGATCACAACAAGTTGTGTGAAGTTTAACTATTCATTACAGTAATATGATAGTCTTCTCAGAAGGATTTTCCTGTATTGTAACAGGGCTTTTGAAAAATAACAAATCTCATTCGAAATTGGGAACGTCAAAAAGGGAAATAATTGCATAGTCATGGGCAATGATGGTATGACTATTCGCACAAAACTTCATCCTAAGGCGCCAGAACGTGGTTGCACTGTTTCAAACCACATGGAAAAGCTTTTTTAATCATTGGAAAGGCATGTTTTAAGCGAGTATGAGATGCTTTGAAAGCAAAACAACATTATCAAAACTTGGAAGAGCGTCATTAACAGGTAATCATTGCCGAGGTTCTGTTGCATATTGTTTTACGAGTATTACACGGATAACTAATCTGCCAAAATGGGATGGAATACATTTTAACAAGTTATAACGTTGGAGTTACATCGAAGGGATGGACGTTTGATCGTATGTGTAGGTGAAGTTATATCAGCATCTTTATTAGTAAATGACAAATGATAATATAAAGTACAATAAAGGGCTTTTATTTAAATAACTTAATATAACACTGATATCTTTTTCTTAATCAATTAAATTGTCCATCCCCTATTTGAAGTCACTCTGATTCATTGATTCCATCATGTGTAACTTTTTCAAATTTTTTTTTTGGCCGATAACCTTTTCAATTTATAAATGCCAAAAGTGATGGTTGGTTGATATATATGTGTGTGTGTATATACAAGGTCGGGGGCATACTTACTTTAAAGTTATATAATTAGCGATTTTAGTATGAAAAATATATATATTTCATTGAAGGAAATAAAATTTTGACTATTTTCGTACGGATATCTCATGGTGTATTATTTGTAATTTTGGTATACAATATTTTTACTTTCACTTTTTGAGTTTTTGAAGATTAGGGTAAGCAACTAGCTTTAGAGAGTCCTTCTGGTAATTGGACTCTGGGTCCAATTTAATGCTACAGGTGAGTCTTTTAGGTTGATGATATGGCTTAGAAGATCAAGTCCAATAATGAATATCGTAAAAGATTTAGCTTGGTAGGTTTAGAATATGAATCGCTAGGCTAGTTTTTTTGCTCTTTACCTTATTTAGTTGCCTCATGCGTGAAAATAGATTAAAAATATATTTCTAGACTAATTTGGGATTTATTTGACTAAAATAATGCTTATATAGAATAAAATAAGCCTAAAAATATTTTATATAAAAGATGAACTATTTAATATGAAAATGGGCTTTTCTTATATTGTAACGCCTCGAAACTCCACCCACCAAGATATTGTTCGCTTTGGCCATACATCGCATAGTTTTGTCTTTTTGGTGCCAAAGCTTCCTAGGGATCACCCATCTTAGGATTGCTTTGCACAGAGTATGCTCAACTTTAGAGTTCTAACCAATTCTAAGCTATTGTACCAAAAGACACTTCTATGATTAGAGTTCTACAACCTATATATGAGGGGTATTACATACTCCCCACTTATAAACTGACATCCTCGTTAGTTTCGTTAAACAGGTCCAGAACCACACCAGCAGTGAGAACACACTCCTCTACTTCCGGCTAGTGAACTGCTCTGATACTACCTGTAACGCCCCAGAACTTCGCCTATCAAGGTATTATTCGCTTTGTCCATACATCGCATGGTTTTGTTCTTTTGGTGCCAAGACTTCTTAGGAGGTCACCCATCTTAGGGTTGCTTTGCACAGAATACGTTAAACTTTAGAGTTCCAACCAACTCTAAGCTACTACATCAAAAGACGCCTCTATGATTAGAGTTCCACAACCTATATATGAGGGGTATTGCATATATAATAAAAGCCCGTTATTTTCTTCCAAGCCTACATCCATAGCCCAAGCCCATGAGTAGAAAACAAGGGATGGATTATAGATGTTAGATCCATGGAAAAGATCCAACAGTTGCCCTTTTATCCCAACCATCAATCTAGAAGCCATCCAATGACTGCCATCAGCCTCCAGTATTGATAAATGAGAGGTTTCTCTTCTCATTTGGGATTATTCTGCGTATTGTTAAGATTGAGAGTAACATGGAAAATATGTTTGAATATCTTCGGAAAAGATCAAAGCGACTACTTTGCGAAGAATGAGTCAATAATGATCGAATCTATTTGATTTGATCTTTTATCATACTGGCACACTCAAGAAACCAAGTTTGCCCATTCCATCTCCTACGCTTCTCTCTATGACATCTTACACATGTCATCAATTTAAGACCGCTCTTGAGTCGACAGGCATGTTTGTTACATGTGATCGAGTACCTATAGCAACCACATCATACAATAACCCTGCCATAAATGGTATCCAACTCATATCCCACTTAACTAGATTGGGTTTGAGAAGGTTTTGAGCATGTCTTTTTTAAATCTATTCTCATCTCACATGATAAAGTATAAATACAATATTTTTATTTATATATTGTACCCACTTTAAAATTATACTTTTATGTATATAGGTATAAAAAGGGCATTTAGTACTCACCTAGTAAAATATTAAATATTATTAATGAAGGAAAAATATACCATAATGCTTGTTATTTTTTGGAGTATAAATGCTTAAAAAGAAATACAAACAAACAAATAAATAATAAATAAAGTACCTAAGCTCAACAATAAAAAACCTTAGACTATGATCTAGTTGGTGAAAGCACCTTTTACATTCATTTTCTTTCTTGTCTTCTTCCCTTCCCCCTTTGTTCCCAATTTTGTGAAACATAATATAATTTATTGTAATTACCTATGAGTCTATGATAGGATAAAGATGTAACTAAATTAACTATAATTAATGCCAATGCACTGTAGGATGAACTAATTTTGAATCCTTCTTCCTAATGGGCATAGAGGAATTGAATTTCATTCCCTTATTTTTTTTAAGAGGAAAAGATAATATTTTCCATAGGTCCTACCATTTTTTTGTCCCCTCTAAAATGGAAAGAATTAAGAGGAAAAGGAAATTTTTTTTAAAATTACTCTTGCACCCTTCTTTTTAAAATTATTTATTATTTTTTAAGGACATGTAAGTGTTGGTAGCAAAAAACAATTAGACTATTACTTACATGAGGAAGTTACAAGGTGGGTTTCTAACCAATTTTAAGTTTACTTAATCGACTATTATCTCTTTTGCCAATTTATGCAATTTCAACAATAATAATAAAGAGGTAAGGGAAAAAAAGCTTGCATCGTATTTAACATGGAGTTTGGCTTGCCTCCTAATCTCTACGTTTCACAATAGCCTCACTCAATGAGGACTTACATTATCCATTCAATTTAAAATAAACATGCTCTAACGAGCTACACACAATGCCTCAACACATGAGGGCTTCACCTATGCCTCAAACATACAGGACTTCACTAAAACACTCATGAACAAAAGAATGAATAGTGCCTTACAACATTTTCATCTAAACACTCTACGACACTATTTATATTCTCACTCACTAATATAAATACAAATTGAGAGAATATTTTGATATAATCTATACAAATTAAGCTCTATTCTCTTGCACAAAACATCACAAACACTTCTATTTATAAGCTCTAAAAAAGGCTTAGCCATTGTCCCCTAAAAAGCCTTCAAATGGTCAGATGGAAATCTGCTAATGATTAGTTTTTGGCCTAATGGCAAGTTGGTCCAAATCCCATTGGCAAGCTAGTGCTGTTGAAGTTGTATGTTCAATGCGGATTTTGATGAAATAATTAGTTTCACATTAACTATTTAATTGTATTAAACTACACTTAATCAGTCAAACAACTGGATGAACAATATGCTAGGACATCTATGTGTTTTGTGTATGTGTTGTTCTCTAGAGATTATGCAGGAATTTGTAGGTGGAAATTCTCGAGCACAGCTTTGGTCTGGGCTACGTCGAGGGCTTGACAAGTTGATTCACTAAGTTATGGCAAAACTCAAGTCTCAGGCTCAACAAAATCAAAGATGCACGGACATAGTCGAGGGTAAATCTAGGGCGTGACAAGTTAAGGCATGATAATCATCAAGGTGCAACAAATTTAAATTCAAGTTCGATGAATCACAGACTTAATCGAGGGTCAAATGTAAGGCGCAACATATTGAGGCACGACCAAGTCTAAAGACAATAGTTTAAAATATGGAGTCGATGTAGCGTAAAAGAGTCGTTATACGTATTTAATACTTAGCGACTTTAGGACGTTATCTCTAGCAGACATTTGAACTTTTGAGGATTATAAATATGTTCCTTGAGATCCAAGTGGAGAATAGTGGTGAAAAAGAGCTTTCATTTGTGAACTAACAAATAAAAAAACTATCTCATTATTTTTGTACTATTGTTCACTAATTTGCGACATTTGCAAAGAGAGAAATAAAAACATTTAAGTGCTTTGCTCTTGAGCATCTTGTGAGAGAAGGAAATATTTTATTTCCTATGTGTTGTAAAGTGGTGTACTGCTCAGCTTAAGAGTGTGTGTTTGTGAAATTAATAAAGTGTGTGAAGTCTCGATTGGAGGCAATTTATGATAGTGGAGAGTAGGGAGCGGGTCGAACTCTACGTTAAATCTGGATCAAATTTTCTATCTACCTCTTTTATATTTCATTTTATAATCCGCTATTACTATATATGCTGCTATTGAAGTTCCATTTGATTAGTTGCATAAAATTAATTGTTTGTGCATTTTAGATCAAATACTCAATTTATCCCCCATCTTGAGTATTTTCTAGTATGTTTTCAAGTACAAGTCATGCCTACTGTCTTTCCCGTGATCTCCACCTATTTAGTTCGATGCTGTTTCATATTTTAGCCATATCTTTCTCATCTAGACTCCAATTGAGGTAATTCAAAATGCTACAAAATTTTAGAGAGAGGTTCTACAACTTTTATTTTTAAAGCTTTAAGAGATTCCAAAAGAATCAAGGCCTAAAATATGCTTGAAACAACCTACAACAACAAGCATCAAACAAAAATAAAAACACAAACATATATATGCATAATAAAACCCAATCATATCAAAAACATGTTTTTGCTTATTAAATATAACTTAACTAAGTTGTGGAGCATTTGTGCAATCAATTTTCTCATTAAAATAAGATTATAATCTTCATATACAGTTCAACAATCTCCCTGTTTTTTATGAAAACAATTATTGTACAATACTTGCTTCCCCCTCAACTTAGCGCTTTCCCTCAACTTAGTGCTCTCCTTCAATTAAGCATTCAGGTAAATGCACCCTTATAAAAGATGTAATGCTTATTTAAAAGATCCCAAGTTACACTTAAGAAACAACACATTTTAGCACATAAAATACAAGCCTAGCGTTTTTTTTAGGTTAATGTCAAATTTGGTACTACTTTGTCAAAAAATACAATCAAGTACCTGAATTTCAAAAGTTCAATTTCAGTACCTGAATGAACTTTTCGAGTCCATTTTCAATACTTGTCTAACTCCGTTGAAATATCTATTGACGTATCAATTTCGATCAATAGCAATTTCCACGTGTAAATTCAATAAAAAAGAAAGAACTGAGACAACATATCCGGGTTAAGCATGTAGGCAGGAAAAAGTTAACAATGGTCATGTGATTTTGTGAGTTTCAATGGTAGATATAAGAATCCGTCACTAAAAATAAACCCTCCCCATTGGAGAACGAAGTGACAATGAAGAATGAGAGCATATGATGTGTAATTGAGTGAATTCTATGAAATCGAAGCGAAGGATGAACAAGAATCCTAACCTCTGCACTAAAGATTCGAAATCCCCAAATTACCTCTTTATCTTATAAAGGATGAAAGAAAATCTAACCTACATTTAGGTGAGCATTGATACTGTAGAGCACGATCCTCTTTATCTAACCCAAGAGGATTTTCTATAACCATAAGAAGCAATAATAGTTTATTTTACCTTGGTAAGAACTCAGCTACACACACAACACAAACACTAGTTGTCCCACTCATCAACCAATCAAAGAAGGAAGCTACATCGAGAATGACGTTTGACTCCACAAACCTATGCGAAAGGTGACTTTATAAACCACTTTTAAACTTTCCTTTTCCTTTTCTCTTTCCATTTCAACACTGTGTGGTTTGGTAAGTTGGCGTATATACATTTATATATATATGTATATCTATCTACTATTCTTCAGGAAATCTTATCTAGTTGTCGTATGTCAGTTGTCTTAAGGTTTGTGACACCATATACATGTATTTGTTGAATGGGTTTATGTCATAGTTTGTTTAGTCTAACTCAAACATTTGGATTTGTGTATGTTCATTGACCATGTATTTATGAGCTAATTAGAATTGCATAATGCTCATTGACCATATGGTGGGAGCTTTCCCATAGTGTTTTCTAATTCAATCTGCATAGTGGTCATGTGACGGTGATGAAATACAATTGTGTTGTCCATTGCTTAATCCACTACTTATTGCATGTTCTTAGTGCATACATGGTCGGAATGGTCAAAATGAGCTACTTTCATTTTTATTTATGCAGGGTAAACCTCCTCATACATGTGGGAGGCGCTTTTTAGGGTCAAGGTACTAATAGGAAGTAAGTGGGTGGTGAGAAAGTTTGTCGGACCATTCATTCGGATAAGATAGATCGGGTTGAACTTCTCTCTTTCCTTGGAGACTTTCATTTTGTGAACATCAACAAAATATTTTTCTTAGTTCCTAGAAAGACACTAGTGGATAGACTTTTATCATTGCCTTTGTGTGACAATGTTGCATATAACGCTCTTGTTGCTATACTGTGAGGTAGTGGTAGTAGTCATCTATACGTTGAGCATACTCCTATCTGGATTCAAAAGGAGTATCTTGAATCCAAGGGTCTTGAACACAAAAATTTGGAAGATGAGAATGAGAAGGAGGAGGTTGTTGAAGTTGATAGTTTATTAAATGAAGAAGAAGAAGAAGTATTGGCTGTAAGGGAAAAAAGAAGAAATCTTTCCTAGCCAACAAAGGATCTTTGCAGATTGATGGATTTGAAATTGATGTAGACCCCGTGTTTGAAGGTTTGAAATCTAAGCGACATAAAGCAAACAGGCGCAATGATGTTACCAGAGGAGAGGAGAACCCATATATTGAAGATGAGGATAGTTTTTACACAAGTTCTAGTGATAACAATGATGACTCAAGTGTGGTGACTCCGCATAGGTGTGTTAAGAGCAAAGATCACTATGATCTAACAAACCAACACCACATGTTTGTGTTGCATGGTGTTCCTAAGCAAGCAGTAGTTCAAAGATACAATGAACAATGATTCAGTACATGATAGATGTGCACTAAGGTTAACTCTAAACAATAACCAAAGGATTCATTTCAAATGCAATAACCCCATCTATGATTTTGCTGTTTATGCTTCATTTAGACAATGACACAAGAATTTGTAGTGAAAACATTTAGAGATAAATACAATGATTTTTGTAGACTATCTTACCGAAAATAACTGTGTCATATATAAGATTCTTGCAAAGCACTTTCTTTCCATGTTTGCATAATGCCAAAGATGTCAGCAAAAGCTAGCAAAGGAAGAGTTGAAGGTTAATGTCACTAGTCATAAATGTCATTGAGTAAGGGAGTATGCACTAATGGAGATATGTGGACAAAACAACAAGGAAATTGAACAGCTGTGAGACTATAAGAATGCCTTAAGAAAAGCATCAAAGGGATAAGAAAACATTATTAAGGTACTGGCTAAACGTCCATGTCCAATGATCCACTATATTTTAAGAGAATGTTTTTGTGCTTGGATACTTGTTGCTGGAAATTTGTTCAGGGTTATAGGCCTATTTTGGGGCTGGACAGGTGCTTCATAAAGGAGATTTGAAGGGCGAGATCTTAATGCCATGGTACGTGATGCAAATGATCAATGTACCCAATCGAATGGGCATATGTGGAAGGTGAGAATAAGGATCACTAGGCGTGGTTCTTTAGTAATTTGGACCATATTGTCAGCCTCAGTGCACGAGAAGAATTCACCATAATTAGTGACATGTATAAGGTACTAGACAACTCATAATTTGGACCCCATTTCTCCTATCATTGGTTTTTGACAAATTAATATTTAAACTTTATTGTTTGACAGGGATTGGAATAAATAATATCCAGCACATATCCTTTTGAAGAGCATATATTCCATGTACCATAATTAGTGACATGTATAAGGTACTACACAACTCATAATTTGGACCCCATTTCTCCTATCATTGGTTTTTTGACAAATTAATATTTAAACTTTATTGTTTGACAGGGATTGGAATAAATAATATCCAGCACATATCCTTTTGAAGAGCATAGATTCCATGTACGCCATTTTTTTGCTAACTGGAGGAAGAAACATAAGGGTAGTATACTACAACCCCAATACCTCTTGTAGGCAGTGTGCAAGTCGACAACTTCTAGAGAGTTAGATGAGAATGTCTTGAAGATAAGGAATGCAAAACTAGAAGCTGTAGATGATTTGTTTAAGAAGAATCCAAAACATTGGTGTAAAGCAATGTTCATGTGCAACACAAAATGTGATTTTGTTGACAACAACATGTTGGAGTGCTGCAATGCAACAATCATAGAAGCAAGACACTTATCTATCATGTCAATGATGGGATGTATTATAAAACAAGTCATGGGTAAGAGTGCTGCAAAAATTAAAGAAGGTAGCAAGTGAACACATCACTTTACTCCTAGAAGATGTGTACAGATCGAATGGATGAAAAATGCAAGTTCCCATTACCATGTACTGCCCAATGGCCACATGGCATTCGAAGTGCAATAGAGGACTAATGCCTATGCTATTGATATTGGCAACAAAAAATGCACATGTAACCTATAGTCTCTATGTGGAATTCCTTGTGTTCATGCTTGTGCATGCATACTATATTTGGGGCATAACATGGATTATTATGCCAGTGAGTGGCACGTAACCATAAATTATAAGAAAACATACAAGCATGTTGTAATGCTCGTCCTTAGTGTGAAGTTTTGGGAAATGACTTCAACGGAAACACTTGTTCCACCCATCCTAAAGAACCCCCCTTAGTTGTCCTAAGAGAAGTAAGAACAAGGAAGAAGGTGAGTGCAAGGGGGGCTACAAAAGACTGGCTCAAGTTATGATGTGCCAATTATGTGGTAAACACATCCACAACACCCATGGATGTCTAACTTGAATGGAGCAGTCTACAATTTGATCCATCATGCTTTACTTAATTGAATAGGGCAATAGAATGTGTGTTTGTTATAATTACCACTTTTGTGTATATCTTGTATGACAGGCAACGAGCAAAGTTGGAAGGAATGAGGCATACCAATAGGATATGACAGAACAACATTTGCGGTCTTCGTATAACAATCCCAGTAGTTTAAGGCATAACGTATGTCATCGAGAAAACAAACTATGGCTGCTTTATATATTATGTAGAAAAGTGAGAATGGTTGTGGTGGTTTCATGGCACATGGAGAGAGATCATTCTGAAAAATAACGCACTGCAATTACATACCAGAGTGAGCTGGCCACTCCATTTGGCTAGATGTCTCCTCCCATCCAACGATGTAGATTATTACAACAACCTACCTCAGTTATGCAAGGAGTAGGCCAAAGTCATGTGCAAAAAGGTTGAGATAAGCAACTAGACCATGACGTAAATGAGATTTTAACTTAGGTGATCACCTATGAGAAATGTTTAGAAGATTTCAATTCACTTGTATTGTGATATTTGAGTATTATTTCCCTGCAATTGTTTAAACAAGATAATGCACATATTGTAACTACCAATGCTACTGGATCCCCTGCTCAACAGACCATGGACAATTTAGTTGATGCCATTGTAGTCACATTACGAATTACTTGGAGCTTGACCAAGGGAAGTCCTTTGGCCAATGCTCCCACATGCACACAATCCACTATCCAGTCTCCATTGTAGCTTTCATAGACAAAAGGGATTGTAAGTTTGTTATTCTTGGACTCATTGTCAAATGCTGCTATATATTTCATGTGCTTTCTGCAATGTCTTCACATAAGTTATGCTATCTAGCAGTCGGTTGACAAAGGTTGGATGAATGAAAAAGGTGATCGCATGAAGATGCCTAGTCTTGCTAAGTTACCAACAACGTCCATTGCAAGACAGCAATAATAGCTGCGAGCTAGTATGGAAGATCCTTAAGTAGGCTAATTAAGAGCACAACTTTTTTGGGAAAATTGAAGCCAAGATGTGAGAGCGAGAGGATTAAAAAGGCTCAATTTTGTAGGAAAATTTTTGATGGTCTACTATTCATCAAGTTAGAGGAGTCAAGTGATGAAAACGAAGGTGGTGGGAATGTGACGCAAGAGAGTTGTGCCATGTAATAGGAAGTTTAGAGCATCTGTTTTATTTTTTTGATTGGATGATAGCACAATCACACACTTTGTCTTGTTACTATTATTGTTTTGAAGTAATGGACTAATAAGGAATTGCTTACTAGTAATCCCTTTTTTTTTATTTTTGTTTTATGGGGCATCAGGTGTAACATGGTTTGCTATTTAGCTCTATATATGGCTGTTTTGTTTTTTGCAAGCTTGATGTGTTGAGCCTTTTTGACTTAATATGTTGTCTTAGTAATTGCATGGTGTTCACTGATAAATGTCTTCTAACTTGTTATGGGACAGGTGCTAGGCCTACGAAGAATCTTTTGACCAACTTTGTCTAAGGGTTTAAGACAATTGTGATGTATCAAAAGATAACTTTAGTTGTAGGTTTAAGACAAGCCAATTTATGTGTCATGTGTGTTTGGCAGTCTACGTTATGATGGTTTATGGTTAATTTTAACATGCAGTAAAAGATAACTTTAGCTGGGGGTTTAAGAGATTTGCAATATTAGATAACAAAGGGAATCAATTGATCATTGAAACAAATGTACATTTATCATATTGACCATACATGTGTCATTTCTCTACATTGATGTTCCTTCCAAAGACATTAACATTCTCAAACATTCATTTACCCTCCACACATAAAAGGACCACATCAAACTACTCAACATAACTTCATAACCTAAAGACAACCAAATACATAAAAATTCCAATCCATATGGCTATGGATATATACTTGTACAAGAAGTTGATATTTTCGTGTCCTCTATTCTACACCTCTTTTTGGATTTTTTTTTTTTTTCTGCTGAACAAAGTTACTTGCTATAGCCTCATTCGATGCATCCTTATTCTTGTCTAGCACAAGCCTTCGCAATACGTAGTTTTCATGCCTTTACCTTTTCAATTCCGTCATGCTGTCTTTAACCATTGATCTAGGCATGTTCTCGTTATAATCATTACAATCACAACATTCTATTTGAACTTTGTTCTTACCATGAGCCCAGTAAAAATAATCACAACCATTACTCTATTAAACATTATGAATGGCCATCAAAGATACAAAAAACATAATAATTGCCATTTCAATCAAACAAAGGATGACTTCGTTGACAATGTAGCTTGTTGAGTCTAAGGCATCCGAAGAATCTATGCCCATTGTTCGTAGGAGTCCTTGCAACAACGACTCTTATCCTTAATCCGCAATAGCACTTCATATGATCCACATTGTTGTTGGGCAACCAGGATGTCGATGATGTTGAGTGATTCCACGATTTACCCATTAATTGACCTTATTTGTTGGCTTCGTCTCTTTCTTTCTCCTTCAAACACCCTATCCTACTATAGGTAACAATGGAGGAATTAGGGTTTTATGGAAACAAGAATGGGGAAATTGGGTTATGGACAAGCACATTAGGCACACAACAATGGGGAAGTTAGGGTTTGGATGAGGTTAATCTTATTTTATGTTCTTCTTCTCCTATAAATTATGATTTTGGTGAAATGGGTTTGGTAAAAAAACCGTTCTCTATCCAAACCATGGTTAGATGAACCTGGTTATGTTGTCTAATTTATTTTTTTATTGAATTTACACGTGGCAGTTGCTTATTGGTCGAAATTGAAATTCTAACAGACGTTTTAATGGAGTTAGATGAGGTATTAAAAATGACCTCGAAAAGTTTGTTCAAGTACTAAAATTGAACTTTTGAAAGTTCAGGCAACTAATTGAATTTTTGGGCAAAGTTTAAGTACCAAATTTGACATTAATCCCTTTTGTTTTTAAATCCTAACGATTTTGCTTTAAGATGCGGTTAGGCATTAAATCTTAGAGGCTAGCTCTGATATCAAATATTGGTAGCAAAAAACAACTAGTCTATTACTCACATGCAAAAGTTAGAAGGAGGGTTTCAAACCAATTTTAAGCTTACTTAATCCAACCATGAACTCTTTTACCAATTTCATGCCCAATTCATGCAATTTCAACAATAATAATAACGAGATAAAGGAAGGAAAGCTTGCATAGTATTTAACGTAGAATTTAGCTTGCCCTATAGTCTTCGCAGTCTACAATTGCCTCACTTAAGAAGGACTTGACACCATCCATTCAATTTAAATAAAAATGCTCTCAAGGAGCTACACACAATGCCTCAACAAGAGGATTTCACCATTACATCAAACATACTAGGACTTCACTAAAACACTCATGAACAAAAATGTGCATAGTGCCTTACAACATTTTCATCTAACCACTCTACGACACTATTCATATTTTGACTCACTAATATAAATATAAATATAAATTGAGAGAGTATTTTGACATAATCTATACAAATTAAGCTCCACTCTCTTACACAAAAACACTTTAAATACTTCTATCTATAAGCTCTCAAAAAGGCCTAATTATTATCTCCCAAAAAGTCTTCCAATGGTCAAATGGAAAACTGCCAATGACGAGTTTTTGGCCTACTGGTGAGGTAGTCTAAATCCCACCGGCAAGTCGGTGCAAGTAGCACCTATGATCTTTCTCGCAATCTTTACTGATTAGTTAGACATTGTTTCATATTTTGGCCATATCCGGACTTGAATTGAGGTAAGTCAAGATGCTGTGAAAAACTTAGAGAGATCTGTATAACTTTCATTTTTTGAGCCTTAAGAGATTCTAAAGAATCAAGACCTAAAATGTACTTGAAACAACTTGTAACAACAAGTATAAACAAAGATACAAACATATATATGCATAATAAAGCTTAATTACATTACAAACATATTTTGCTTATTAAATGCAACTTAACTAAGTTGTGGAGTATTTATGCAATCCATTTTATCTTCAAAATAAGATTGTCACCTCCACATGGTTTAATAGTAAGTAATTTACCATTTATCATATTTTGTATTTTATAATAATAAAGATTCTATCTATTTTCCTCTCCTTCATTATCCAAACGTATAAAAGAATTTAAATTCTTTAATAATTCATTCCCATCACTTTACCTTCCTTTCCTTCCAAAATCATTCATTCCATCATGCTAAACAAATAGTAAAGGTGGAATCGAATTCCTTTGATGTTAGAATGAAACGGAATAAAAACACCATGAGTTCATTTTGGGTCCATAAATAAACTTATATCAAACATTAATATCTTTTGATGTAATTTTTAAAATGGTGATCTTCCTTTTAGGAAGAATGAGAATACAAAATATTGGGTCACCTTTTTGTGAAAAGATTAAAAAAAAAAAAATTCCGTGATTAGTGAAATATAACTATATTCTCAAAGTAGATATTCGAAACCATAAGTCAAGATAAAAGTTGTAAAAATATCTATATATTACAATAATAAACTAAATTAGAAGCTCTTAAGCCAAGAAATCTTTCTTGTGTCTTTGAAGATTTAAAGACACGAAAAAGAAGTAAAACAATCTTTTTTTTTTTTTTCAATATCACCATGGCTCATTATAATTTATTATACGATTTTAATATATATCATGTTTGATTGATGGCAATGAATATTCTTTCTAGGCTTAAATTTGGTATTAAGTAATTACATAATTTCATATTCTTTGTTATGTTATGTTATTTATTATTATTACTATTAAGTTATATATCCAATGTTGGATATTTTATTTTTTAGGAGAAAGTGGAGAATTGTTTGCACAATGCTATTTCTATTGTACAAGTTGAGATTATATGTAAGGAAAATCATTTGTATTCTTACTCATCTTTGTTTTCTTTGTTTGCTGGGTTTTCTACACTCTTTCCGTCTAAAACGTATATGTATGTTACTATACTTATGTCATTCCAACCGCTTTATTTGTTTCCGCAATTTTATTCAATAAAAATTTTTTAGATCATTTTTATTTAATAGGGTAAATGTTAGATTTAGTACCTAAATTTTGCACAAAAATAAAAATTTGGTACGTAAACTTTGAAGTGGTAAATTTAATACCTCATCATTTTTTTTATTATTATTTTTACTACCTCTCTAATACTGTTTACTCTGGTTGCTAACTTGAAAGAGACTATATTATTGAATTTTTAGTACTTCTAATAACATTGTCTAATACATAGACTGATATTTCCATGTTAAAAAATAGAGTATACAATGTTAGTGAGGTAGTAAAAATAGTAACAAAAATTTGATTAATAATAAATTGATTGTTTTAAAGTTTTTTTTTTTGGCCGATCAATTGTTTTAAAGTTTAGGTAACAAAATTTTATATAAATTTTAGGAGACAAATATGATATTTTTCCTACGTAATATTAATTTAAGGTATCTTATGTATATATTTTAATATAATGCATTTTTTTTCAATATCGGTATTTATATTATTTTTTTTCAAAATACAACGTTTATCCTTGTCATATTTATGTTTGCATTACTCCATAAATTGAACCTTTGTATATGCGAATCTAAGATAATTTGGTACTAGTGAACCACTTAATCTATAAGTCCCTACATCTCTTATTTTAGATTGAACGTGCCATAAAAAAAATTTTATTTTTCTGGAAAAACATTAGCTATAATATAATTTACATTATCTTTTTGTTTTTGAAAAGATAAATGATGGAGAAAAAACATTATACACATGACCACCCCGCAGATGTATCCTCAGCGTTTTATCATTTCTATAAATACAATCCATATATATCTCTTATTTTTCATTACCACGCATGATACAATCTACACAAACGAATTCAGGAGGCCAAAGCATTCCATATCTATTTGATTAATTTAAAAATTAATGCAATTTCTTATTTCTATCATGTTTCTATTAATCGAATTAAAAATCAAATAAGAGAACTTCATATGACACACCTATGGCTATGTCTAGTGAGATTTCCATAGAATAACTTTCCACTGTAGCTGGCCTTGTAATGGCACCAAAATTTAGGAGTAAATCATTAAATCTTAATATAATATAATGGGGTTCCTTCGTATTTTCACTATATGAAGGTGATCTCTCGACGGCCACCTAGTCCACGTGGTATTTACTGATAATTACATGTATGCTCTCATTTATAAATTTTCGAACCTGTCGTAATGCTTTGGGCATCTTTATATTCCATCACAACTTTTCTATTTAGGAAATACTTAAACAAAGGGGCTGCGTCTCATGAAAAGATGATTCTTTGATTAAGGCCTAAGGGGCATATAACTATCGAAATTGTGCTTTTCTCTTTTTATTCATCATCGTCTGAACATAAGATCTTAAATGGTTGAGGAATAAGAACCTAAAGAGAAAACAATGATACGAACCACTTTTTTTAAGCGGAAAGAACGAAAATAAATAGATGCAAATCCTTCTCAAGAATAATTATCCCAGAAGCTGTGCTTGAGGCCAAAAGGTGCTCTCCTTTTCGCCACCGATAAAGAAAAAAAGATGCATTGGGGATTTGAATATCCAAAAACAAGCACTAATTTTATGAATTGATTAAATATTGATGGGATGGCATTGCAAGTTGTTTTCAGTCTTTTTTTTTTTTTTTTTTTTAAATTTCACTTATTCTCAGTCACACCATTGCTTCATATTCCCTTTTCCTTCGCTACATTCACACCACTAATTATATACACATGTGCAAGAATCTATTGTGGTCTCGCGCATCCATCATTGTTCATAGCCATAATTGTATTGGCAAATCACCTAGCCTACAAGTGCCGTTCATGAGTATGTGATATAGCATTATCGTACCTCTCCTTACTAGGTTTTTACTAAAATCAATTTAAGACAATATGATGTTTTTGAACAACAATAGATAACAATGTTGTTATTAATTCAAAATTCTCCTTAATCTTCTATAAAATCCCAAATTTAGGGTATATTTACTATTCATCAAATGCCCATAGTGAGTTTGTACATGCTAAGACTCATAATCTACTAAAAACCCACAATTAACAACATCATTAACTCTAATATTAATAACTCTAAATACTTATAATAGCCACACAAGTCTCATTTCATATTCTACGTGAATTCAACTAATAAATGCTCAGACACATAACTATGCTACAATCGCATGCACATGTGACAATAGTTCATATTTCATAGATTATCCCATATCCTTTAATCATAATTTGGAAAGTCTTCAATACTACCAATATTCACAAATCCCACTAACCATTGCAACTAACAATACAACAGTTCCCACCACATAAATATGATAATATATATATATATATATATGTGATATTGGGTACTTTTCAACATCCATTAATCCATAAATTGAATATTGAGTACTCCCCAATATCCATGACATTCATCAACCTAGATCATTTCCATGCATAACACTACTCCAGGACACTGTCACAGATGGATTGTTGTTGTGATAATAGAGTAGGTACTCCCAACCTACTCAATAGCCACACATAAGTAACATAGAGTTTCCTTAGCCAAATATTCTATTAATTAGTTTAAGTTTCCACCTTACACAAACACAAGCAACAGACAAAGTATGCACATATCTGAAACGCAGACTCGTGAAACTTATAAACTTCTAAACCTGAGTGACAAAGTACTAGAATATTTGGATTCATCTTTTCCTTCAAACTTATGTATTGATCATATTTCATATAGCCCTCACTCCTACCCAAACGTTTTTGGCACTTACATACATACTTAGTTTAGAGGTAAGAGGTTAATTTAGAAAAAAAAATTGAGAATCAGGTTATTAATTTAATAATGATTAGATTTCAAGGTTTTAAACTAACCTTAAACTCTTACAGAAGGAAGAAAAAAGGTTTCAAAGGAATTTGACAAGGAAAGAGTGAGTTTTGAAAAAGCTGTGTTGTACACAATTTCAACAACTTATGTTGGAGGTAATGCATTTCTTCATGAGTCTCAACATAACCTGTGTACTTAGACATGTGGAGCATAGAATAAAAAATTTTCATGGTATTGTTGTCAATGTAGCTTCAAACACAATCCACGTACTCAACCATGTTGAGCATAGAATCACAAATAATGTGCTATAATGTTCAACATGGGTTTGAACACAACTCAAGTTGTGTTGAACACAGGTGAAGGAAAAAACTTATGCAATTTGCAAATTTCAACTTTTGTGTCTTCGATCCAAACATTCAAAACTCAAATTAAACCCCAATGTAACCCTTTTAGATGCCTTTTCATCTATCTTAACAAATCTCACAATGTAAATATCAAAATTTGCATTGAAAATCATATTACCTTGTTATGAAATTTGTTAATCATTTACCTTTCCCACTTTCCAAATCTTTTTCTTTAGAGATTTCTTAAAATTTTTCCCAAAACTTGTTACTTCTGTGACAAATTATAACCATCGCTAAAAACTACAAGAATTTAATGTGCAAGCAGTTACTTTGTCAAGAATGGTGCAAAAAGGAAATAAGAAATTAACATACTGTTGAAATGTTTTAGCGAACCTTCAAGAATTGTAAACATCGATTATTGACGCAGCGTGGAAGCGTTGAATAACAGAAATCAATAACTACGATTGATTTCAAAATGTGAACTTAATCACACAATTGCTAGGTAATTGCAAATTCAGAGAAAATCTTCTCAATTAAATATCAAATATGTCAAATATCAGTTGTGTTTACAAAGATAAGCCTAAAAGCCTATTTATAATATTACATAAAAATTCTAAAAAAGTAAAGTAATTAATACAATATTATCCTAAAAGGCAAACAATAAATACAATATTGACTAATACTACATATAATATATATAGTTCCAAGAAAAAGGAAATGAATCAACAAAACAATTAAATCATTCAATGTTGGTCCAAGGCAAATCCGGCAGAATTAAATCATTCCATATTGTTTCTCTTTTCGCTGCTTAGACGACTCCCTCTTCCTTAAATATTCATCTAATAAAATATGATATATTGAATCCATCTTAATAAAGTAAAAATATTTCATATCTTCATCTTCTAAATTATCTTCTTGATGTTAATCCTGTCTTCATCATTCTCTCCCACCAAAGAAAAACTCGTCCTCGAGTTTAAGGATATATATGTATATAGGGTTTTTTTTTTCTATTGAGATGATGAAGATAAATTTGGAATCATGGATAAGTATCCTCTAGGATCAAATATGAACCTCTTTTGCAGATATGGTTGTACTTTCTCCTGCAAAACTTCAATCCTCTTCAACTTTACCATCTTCTTTCTCACTGATTTATGTTCTTTCTACTCCTTAACACCTCCTCGTATTTCCTGGGCAGTCTTAGTCTTTTCAATAAAAACTTTGCTAAAATTTCCAATTTTGTCATAGGGTTGTGCCTTCAACCTTGCTAAAACTTCTCTCTCGCTAACCACTTGTTCTATAACTTTAATGTCACAATTTTTATCCATAGTTATTGAAACTCCTTCTTTCTCATTCTCGTCCATAGTAACATGGATTTGAGCAACAAGTCTCTTGTATTGATGTTTCCATAAATTTACTTTCATTGATGTCGAGCCTGGTTTTTTTTCTATTTCCTTTAATCCGATTCGTACTAAACCCTAACCCATTCAATACGAATCCTCGACTAAGAATTAAAGGAAATTTTGAATTTTTAAAGCATTTTGGAGTCGCCACTCGACTAAAGTCGAGAAAAAAAATAAATCAAAACCAATGGGTAGGTTGATTTTGGTTTTGCTACTGATCTGCGAAAAAATCATTTTTTGAAAACGAGAACCAGAAATTAACTTGAGTTCGGGGGCTAACCTATTAAAACCTAAACGGTTACCACTTTAACTTTCCATATTTAAATTGCTTTCTTTTGAACTCTAATTTCAAAATCTAAACTATTTATCAAATCTAATTAACTAAACATATGTCTAATATGCCCAAAAATACTAATCAAATTCCATCGATAATCATATATAATCTAAAAACTCAAAATATTCAAATTAATCAAATCTTATTAAATTCTATCAATATTCATATATTCTAAACAAATCAAATAAATTCACAAAAATAATTTTTTACATATTTTAAGTCGCCCATTTAGGTGCCTACGTACCCGCTAATCGGGATCAGACTACACGTAGTTCTTTTAGAAAAATTTAGTTTGTTGGTTAATTTTAAAATTTTTCGAAATCTTTTCGCTTTAAGTTCATTAAGTTTGTTAATTTTATGAAAAATATATATACCTTTTAACATGAACCCTAAATCTATCAAGTTAAGTTTTAGCAATTTTATGAAAAATCGGATTTTTCTAGGTGACAAAAATTTTGGACAAGAAATCATAACCACATATTATGCATATCAATTGAACATACATATCATCAAGAATAAAAATATTATAGGGAATATCAATATTCAACAAACTAATTTCAACAAAGCAATATCATGGCATAATCAAGATTTATATATCATTGAAACTACATTATGAAGGGCAAGATTTCAATGTGGTTTCATATATGGTGAAATCATAAAATTCAATATTTTTACAATCAAGGTCATCATTACATCATGACATAAAAGGAATATTAATGACTAATCATTATACATGATCATACAATTTCAAATATTGTAAACCTAAAACTCTAAAAAAAATTTCATATATTCCTCATGATTAGGGTATGATTATAGTTATATTATTCATAATAAGATCTTAATGTAATTCTATGAACACATACCTAGCATGATATATATATATATATATAATTCAATTTTATCACAAGAAAACAAAATCATTACTATATCAAGTTATGTTTTAACAAATTTATAAGAATTAACTTTTCTAAGTGATAAAAAAAAAAGATTTTGAATAATGGATTAAAATTATATATCATGGCAATTGTCAAGCACATTAATTAAATCAATATATCATCATATATAAAATCAATAAAAGATATCAATGTTAACAAGATGAACTCACATTCAATAATGTAGGTAAACTTCATACATGATATTAACATTATAGCAAAGTTTCTAATTACATTGCATATTGATAACGAAATCGGGTTCTTTTAATCATTTCAAAATCATGGTATAAACAAACTTTAACCAAATCAAGATTTTCATCAAGTTATCAATACAATTTTTATGTCAAATATTTGCAAGATCTCATTATTCAAAATTTGACAAAATCATAATATTACAAAACGATATCACAAAGAAAAGGTGCAAGGATTATAAACTATCATAGCAAGATCGATCATGTAAAAAAAACATAAACCCTAAATTTCAATTTAATATTTTTTTTAGAACAAGACAATTTCATTTATTGACAAGAAAAGAAAAAAAAGTAATTATAATGACCATATATCATGATTCAAACTAATACTAATTTAACATATTTTGAAAATTTCTTTCTTTTTTTTTTTTTAAAACACAATATATTCATAACAGATTTTGAAAATATAAGCATATACTGATTTTTTATTTTTCTTATTTTTTAATATTATTATTATTACTATTACTATTATTATAAAAACATACATGATTTGTGCCTGTTATGAATGGAATTGAAGCAGCACAGTAGGTTGAATTAATAACGACGATTTTCGTCTTGGCGTCCTTTGGTCCGACGAGGGAATGAACTCCGGCTCCGCATTGGCTCGTCTCCATGCACATTTCCAATAAACTTGAATGCAGGTTCTGGCTCTTCTTGCCCTGGCTTGTCAGAAATTTCCATCACCCACTGTATATCCTAGAAATATTGCTACACCTCTGGCTAAAATCCTTCACAGCCTTTTCGAGATCCGAATTCGACATATAGCCACGAGCAACATCCACCCTCGGCTGAGCAAGGTCCATGAACAAGTGCCTTCTTTTGCGATCTCCATGACCATGCATCAAACAAGAGCTAACATTCTTTCTTTCTTTTCTCTTTGTTTTAGTGTTCTCTTTTTCGTTTTTTTCTTCTCTATTTATAGATCTAAATTTAGGGTTTTTTTATTCTAATCCGAAAAAACGAATTACAACTATTAATTAGTTGTCATTAACATGAAAATAGCTGTCATTACCGTTAGATTTTGAACATTAAACAATTGTCATTAACAAAAATCTCGGATTTTCCATTTTTTTTGGAAGCTAAAAACGAATTTTTTTTTTAATTTTCGAATTCAAATTTGAAACCCTTTCTCTTGATGAAAACAACTAAATTTTATACCAATGTAAACTACTCCGCGCCTACTTTTAAGAAACGTGCTTGGTTTGTAAAAAACGGGTCGAAAACCGAGCCAAAAAAGCTCTCAAACATGGCCCATCGGGCGGCCAAAGCTGGAAGATGATGAATAGTGATTTTTTTTTTTAGAATTTTCGAAATTACATTATACTATATTAATTATCCATATTACATCTATTGTATTTATTTCTATTAAATTGATTCATTATTATTATTATTATTTATTATTTATTATTTTTTTTTTATTCCTAGCTTTAACATTTGTAATTTGCAAAATTTTAATTAATTTAATTATGTATACTAAGCTTGGTATTTATTTTGACAAAAAATGTCAAAATGAGATGTCTACAACTGACTTCAGGAGTCTTAGCATCTTTTATGACATTTTAAAGAGGTACTTTATGAATGGATCTCTTTTCACTGCTCTGATACCAATCTGACGCAGCATGAAAGCGTTTAAAATAGAAATTGATAACAATGATCAATTTCAAACGTGAACTTAATCACACAATTATCAAGACAATTGCAATTTCAGGGAATTTCTCTCATAATAGAGTTTTAGAATTCAATAATATTCAAAGTTTTGTCTTTTACAAAAGCCCTAAAGACTATTTATAGTATTACAAAGGAAACCCAAAAGAAGAATCCTAAAAGACAAAACAATGAATGCAAATAATGACCTAAAAGATAGAATCCTAAATGTTAAATTCCTAATAAATGCAAAAATTGACTAAATAATAAATATAAATAAATAGTGTAATCGACAATTAATATTGGAAATTAAAGCTAGCAGCCTATCATTAATGTTGGCGGTTTCAAAACCTAAAAGTTGAAACTGTTAGTAATAAATACTGACTTTAATTAAGATTCCGCTGCTGTATTATTCTCTCCCACCTGCAAAGGACTCGATCTCGAGTTCTTGTTTGTCTGTCTTTTCCTCTTCTTCTTCCTCTTTTTGGATCGTCTTAATTTATCCCATTTATCTCTTCGTTTGATCGTGATTCGCACTGCATCAATTATAGAAGGAGAAAGTTTTTTCTGCAAATGTGAGGTGAGGGAGAAGAAATGTGAAGACAACTACTTGTTCCTGGCATTCTTATACGCTAGGTGAACCAACATATCTTTTATATTTTTAAGTAACCGAATCACTTTACCTATATTAATTACTTGAAAATTACTTTTTTCTACCCTTATTTATATTTTATTTATTTTTTTTAGGGGATTTCACAAGAACCAATAGAATTAAAAATAGAAACATAGTTTCATGATCGGCTCGATTGATTTTTAGAATAATTTACGACCATAATGATGAAAAGTTTCAATACCTTGTCCATGCTCTATAACGGTATACTACTATATAAGCATACATACAATGTGATGACGCCCCCGCCGCCCCCCTACCCACCTTCCATCGGTTTATTCATGAAGAGAAGAATATGCCATGATTGAGCAGCTGTTGTTCATTATTTAAATCATACATGATCAAAGCATCATGTCGCATTGGCGATATTTCTCTTAAGATGGTATCATCATTAATTTTGATGAGATCGATTTCGTCATTATCTAATAGTTCACATTATACCAAATCGTAATCGAATCACTAAAATAATTAATGTTTTAATTATTATATTTATTTTTAACGATTAGATGGTTGACTTGACGGTCTACTATTCTCTTAAAAGCAAACTTTTGACTAGACATATACATGGAATATTTGATGGGGATATAAAGTAGAAGGCATAGTGTTTTAGGCAGAAGTTCCATTACTAATCAAAGGATCCTCAATTGAGAGGTATTTATTATTATTATTATTATTTTCTTTTATTGCATGATCAATTTCCGTATAATTTAATGTAGGTGCAAGTTGATAATCATGGAATAAAATCTATTCCTTTGACCGCCAATGGTAGTCGGGCATCAGCAATCGTATTATTGTCTTCACGCTGCTCCTTTTGAGGTTTCCCTGTGAAGTTATAAAGGAATATATTCGCACAGAATAAACCCGATGAGTCCTAACTTTCTAATTGCTATTTGCCTTTTTTTTTTTTCCCTCAATTTTTTTGAAAGGTAGTTACCTGCAATACTTAAGGTTAATTTCATTGTGTCGATATGTATATTTGTCTTTTAGCATACTTTTTTTGTTTTTTTTTTTCCCTTTATAGTACATTTTCTAGATAAATATATTATATTATACAAAAAAAGTTTCTAATATCAAAGAGGCATTAGTTCATTAATTTTCAGTATGTGTTTCTAGACGCTTATATTATATGGGGATTTAATAGTTTTATTAATAAAACTACTCAGTTGACATTCAAATGTTTATAAAAGTTAACATAATATTTCATTGATAGGGTAATATTTTGAATGGGATTGCCAAACCTAGATTTTTCATTTATAGTTTAATTTCTTTTAATTAGATTTGTACCAAATCCTAACCCATTTGATACAAATCCTCGATTAGAAATTAAAAGAAAATTTAATTTTTTGACAAAATTATAGGAGTTGCTAACTAACAAAGTCTGGAAAAAAATTAGGATTAATGGGTAGGTTGATCTTAATTTTGCTACTTGCTTGCAATAAAAATTGATTTAAAATCAATTTTAATAAACTAACGTTTTTCTGGATTTGAGGGCTATCCTATTAAAATTTTATGGTTACCACCTTCAAACTCTTTAATTAAATCTCGTTCCCTTAATGCTCTAAAGTTTATTATATTTACAAAATAATATCATTTACAAGCAATTGTTAAAGTTACAAAGTACTAAAATTATTATTTATACTAATGTTAGCGATAATATTTACAAACAAAATGTGAATCAAATTAATATTTACAAAATATAGGAAATTTTTTTTTTCATTTTTTAAGTCACTCTGTAGGTACCTATATACTCGCTAATCAGAATCAGGTATTACATAGGTCTTTTAGAAAACTTAATTTGTTAGTTAATTTTATAAACTTAAAATGTTATCACTTTAAGGTCATTAAATTTTGTTAATTTTATAAAAAATGATTTTTCTTAATATGAACCCTAAATCTATCAAATTAGATTTTGCAATTTTGAAAAAAGTAATCAAATTTTCTAAGTGACAAAGATTTTTGAATCATAAATCACATGCAAATCAAATTAACCTGTATGTTATTACAAATAAAATCATCATGAAGGATATCAATTTTCAATATGTTAACCAATAAAAAATGGACTCATATAATTTTATTCATTGATATGGCCAAATTTCATAGTAATATCTCAACTTATGATATCATTAATAATTATTCACAAGATTCAACATGGTACAAAGGAATATTACCTATTATTTACAGTCCTAAAAATTTAATCAAATATATATTTGATATTATATCATACTCAAAATTTTCATGTCAATATAACTATTACAAATATTACTAAGACAAAACAAATTCATAAACATATACAAAAAATCATGAAATATATGTCAAATCTAGAATTATCATAGCAATATGGACATTGAAAGACTAAAACTTTAAAAAATTCATGTATTCAATACATCATGGCCTAATCACAAATTTCATATAAAATAATACAAATTTTTAAACACATATTCATCATGGTGCAAAGCAAATGTTTACAAAAATTATTAATTTTTTATAGCACTTTTATACAAGCTTAAATCAATAGAGAAACAACATCATAAAACAACTTTTAAGACAGAAGGCAAACATTAATTGATTACATGTTCTAAATTTTCATACTACTACTGCTGCTGCTGCTACTACCATGACTACTATTACCACTACCACTATCACTATCACTACCACTACTATTACTAAATTAAATAAATAAAAAAAGTAAAAGTAACTTACTTGTGTGCGTAGAGAACAGGAGGTGACGATGGAGCTTCGATTGATGGCGGTTCGTGTCAAACAACCGGTAAGTCGGGTTCTGAGGTGGCATAGCGGTTGGCCTATGGTCGAATTAAGGTGTTAGAGGGTAGCAAAAACTTCGATGGGCTTGGTTTCGTTTGAAAACCACCAGAAGGTGGTGTTTGAAGGGGAGAGAGGCGACGGTGGATGACTGCCTTTTGGTGGTCATCGAAGTGTTTCAAACCTACTTACTGGTAGATCTCAACCTCTTGAAGCTTCCTTATGATTCAATTCCTTTGATTTTCCTTATATAAACACGAATTTAGATTAAAAGCTTCTAAACACTAATTCAAACACAAGAACACGATGTTAGTAATTTAAGTAATAGGAGTGTAATTTCTGGAGGGGTTATGATGTTTGCATCCTATATATAATGTTAGGATTATATACTTATGCTCAAAACTTTTACCAATTTTATTAATTTCATGCCTAGGTTTTCTAGCAATTTTAAGCATGAAATTTGGGATTTTATTAAATTCGAAGATAATTTTCTAATTAAGCTAGATATTAGACACTTATAGGATGTTAGGAAGCTTCCCATATCTTCTAACTTGCTTTATTTATTCAAATTTGACACGGATTGTTATTTTTTAGGAAAATAAAAATATGACTTTTCCCAATTTTCAAGCTCCAATTTTGTCTAGAAAAACCTTACAAAACTGACAAATTTGGTATCAATTGAAATCTCTCCATGCTTATTTTTAATATCACCATCAATTTGGCAAAATTGCAAGCGAAATTAGGTAAAAAAAATTTGCAAGTGGGGGATCAAGGTGTTCTTGTGTGTTAGAGGTAGGGGATGAAGCGGGTGATGCGGAGGTCATGATAACTCAACATGCAAGTTTTTCTTTTAAACTTATAATTTAGGAGTAACTAAATAAATCTTAAATTAAGTATATGATAAAAATTATACTAAACTCAAATAATTTTTAATGGCTCATAAAAATTGAATTTTCATGCCAATTTTATATTTGGAAATATTTACATTGTGGAATTTGGAGTTTAACATAATATTTTTATTTCTATCATACACTAAAATATATAAATATTTTTGTTTATATATTTTTAAGTTTATTTAAGCAAAAAATAGGCGTCTACAAGTATCGTAGACAAGATAGTTTGGTATTATCCTTGCAATGGAATGGAGATGGATGGAGGACTTCTTTATTTTTACTAACTTTTTTATCATATGGCCAGCTAAATAGTTACTATCTCTATTCAAAATTTACCAAAAACTATTCACCTTTTAGAAATAATTCTTAAATCTTGTATATTTCTAGTCATGAACATACTTATACATAAGAGAGAAGCACTGTGCATTAATTCATGGGACTTTAAAGATGGGTGAGAGAAAGAGATAGATATTGGTACTTATCTTCATTTGGTCAACAAAGATATGGTATGTGTGTATATACATATTAATTTCCTTTTTCTTAAACCATGTTCGATCTTCCATGATAGAATTATTATTAACTTCTTTTCACTTTCTTATAATCTCTTAGTTAATGAGAAAAATGTTGGCAATATCACTCTTACTAGATGTTGAAGACAAGGGGATCTTATATCTTCGTACATTTTTTTGTTAGCTGCTAACACCCTACATATGATTGTAAAAAAAAGTAGCCAAGGGATTATCAAAGGAATTGCTATCAAAAGAATAGTCAAGAGCTAACCCATCTTTATTCGCAGTTGATCCCCTAGTCTTTATGGAAGATAATGCTAATAACCTTGGAAGACTAGAGCTTATACTGGTGAAATATTTTGGTGCATTAGGCTAGAAAATTAGTTTTGAGAATTCATCCATAAGTTTCGGAAACAAAACACCAAATGAATTGCGAGAGGTTTATGCCTTATAATTGGGCTAGAGATGTCCCATAAACCGGGTAAATATTTAGGTTTGCCTACTGAATGGGGAAGATCGAAGAATGGGGCTATGGCCTTTGTGAGCAATAGAATCAAGGCAAAATTAGGAGGGTGGATAAGTTTTTTTTTGTCTTTAGAGGAATGGAAGTATTATTAAAATAAATAGGATTGGCAATTCCAAATTATGCTGTGAGTGTTTTTAAGTTTCCTATTAAATGGTGAAAGGAAGTCACTTTGATAATGGCCAAATTTTGATGCGAAGGAGACTGTCACACTAAGAAAATAAACTGAAGAGTTGGAAATATATTTCTACACCAAAGAAGAGCGGGGGTTTTGGATTCAGATTTGGAGGCTTTTAATGACTCAATGCTTGGGAAAGCAGTGTGGAGGATTTTGAAACATCTCGACTCCTTGTGGGTCAAAGTTTTAAAAAGTGTGTATTTTCCAAAAATAGAATTTTTAAATTCGAAAATAAGCGGAAGATCCTCTTAGGGATGGAAAAGTATCCAAAGGGGGAAGGAGGTGATTAAAAAAATTTCTTTTGGCAAGTTGTGAATGGGCAAAGCATCAAGGTATGGACTAATCCATGGGTGGTAATTGGATATTCATCTTTTTTTTGGGGTGGAGGGTTAGGTTAGGTTTTATCAAACTTTTTTTTGGGGGTTTTTTTTTCTTTATAGAATAGTTTTTATAGATATATTATATTATAAAGAAAGTTTGTAATGCGCTAGCCACTAGATATTCCCCAAAATGTTGAACCATTACTATGGAAATCTAGCCGCAATGTGCTAGCCACAACGATGAATCTTTATAAAGGAAGAAGTATTTCATCATCTAATTGTGAGTTCTATAGTTCCATATAAACTATTGAGCATTTAATGTGGGAATGTCACTGGACAAGAGTAGTTTGTTATAAGATTCTTGGCTTTTGGTGTGAGGCTATTCCAATAGTTATATTTGCAGATTGGATAATGAAACTGTTCAAAGAGTTTATTAAAATTTTTCATGATTGGAGAGATGAAATTCAAACCGTATGTTTTATTATTTTGGGGATTTAGAAGCATAGATGTGAATATATTTTTGGAAAGAAATAACTAGACCCAAGAAGAGTTATTGAAAAAATCAATTGCTTTACAAATGAATATCAAGCATATAGACACATAGGAAAAATGCAATATTCTGTGCCTAAAATGGTTAATCGAAAGTGGAGAAAACAAGAGATGAGAGTACTGTAATTGAACTGTGATGGGGCAGTTGATGTGAAGGACGCAAGGTCAGGTTTAGGGATTGTGGTACGAGATTTTAATGGCATTTTACTTACTGCTAGTTTAGATGTGGAAGTTGTTGAGTCCCTTGCTGTTAAGGAAGCGTTGCTTTTGGCATTATGTAAATAACTAGAGTTGTGTTGAGTAGAAACAAATCATCTCTTAGTTTATAACGATCTACTAAGAAGGCACCATCTTGGAAGGCAAAGGTCATTATTGGTGATATCTTGTTTTTGTAAACATTTTTTTCTTGTTTTCTTTTTAATTTAATAAGTTAAGAAGCAAATGCTTGTGCCAATTGGGTTGCATCCTAAGGCAAAAAGGGGATGTGCAAAACTTTAGGGGTGGAGCAAATTGACTCTTTGAACTTAAAAAGTGTAATTTTTGACCCGTATAACTATAAATAATTTGCAAATAAGGACATTTTGTATAAAAAATGTACGGAATTGTATGGACTTGTATGAGGAATAGGAGGAAAAAAAAAAAGAACGAGATGTCTTTATTTACAAATTATTTATATTTATGGGATCAAAAATCATCCTTTTTAAGTTCAATAGTCAATCTGGCCCACCCAAAAGTTTATGGGGCATTTTTATATTTTTTTCTAATTAATATAATTTCTTCATACGTGCAGGCTTAAGTAAGAAGATTAAACATAATAATTTTTGGACAGGACCTTATTCCATTAAGTCACTTAATGAACAAATTTATTATAAAAAAGCAAATCTACCATTGTTTGACCTACACTTTGAACCAATATACCCAATGATGGATCTTGCGACCTCCATAAAAGTCACAAATGCGCAACTTAATGCAATAATTTCCTGTTTTGGACAATTAAAAGAAACCAAAAGCAAACCTGCCATTTTTTTATTGACCATTTTTTAATCAACTTACCACTACTTTCTTGTTATGGTAGAACCAGCTCAAATCCGCTGAGTCACAAGTCAGGTTGAGAGAGGCTTGGAATCAACCTTCCTATATCCAAGTCAGGCCAGTTTCGTGACAACTTGTTGATTCATGGCCCATTGAATCAACAATATTAATTATTTTAAAAAATAAGATAAAAATGCAAAAAAAAAAAAAAACTCTTTAATAATGTAAAATAAAAAATAAATGAAAAAAACCTTAAATATATTTAAATTTAAATGACACAAGATTTCAATTAGAAACAAAATTGAGCCCAAGAACAATAGTCGTTAATCTATTTGTTGGAATTGAAGAAATACTTTAAGATGTGCATTTATTTATATATAAGCACATTCATTTGCACTTGTAAAACTAGTAATATGGGACTTTAAAATACACTCAAGATAAATTACTCCTACAAAGAGAAGATAAATCTCACATTAGTTAAAAAATTAAAGATCACTTTTATTACAAGTCTATAAAAATACAACAAAACATCATTTTAAGCATATTTATTAAATATCTTGATAATAATAACATATTTTGTGAATATAGGTAATAAGTGTTATCTATTCACATATAAAATAGTTTGAATATTTATTTCTTATTTACATTTTTTTTTTGTGTTCTTTTTCTTCTTCTTCTTTTTTTTGGGGGGGGGCACGCGGCGGACTACCCAGCGCATCGGTGGGTCATAAACCTTTAATTGGTCCTAACCTACCAACCTGCCAAGTTAACCTGCCAAGTTGGCATGTAGGTCATGACTAGTATGGCTAGACTGAGCCAATGGGCAGACTTACTGTTGCTGAATCAAGCCAATTTATAGTCCAATTTGACCTGAGTCAAGTTGTAATGAGGAAAATACGTATAAACTAGATATTGATAATCCAATGATTTTATTGTTTAACGTCATTTTTATTGATATTTGAAGTTAGAGGTATCAGGTTCAATTTTTTCCTACCCATTATAATTGAAAAAAAAAAAAAAAACCCAAACTAGATATTAATAAATGCAATATAGCGTATCTATTCGGGGGATGTCTACATCGTAATAAAGTACAATTTCAGTATGATTTGGTTCTCACCTACGTGATAATTATATACTCTAACTAGATGCTCTTTCAGCATCAATTTTTACAACGATTCGTTCATAAAAATAAAACAGCAATCACCAAAATGCTTGTTAGTCATTAATTAGCAATTCTGCTCTTTCTACTGGACCACGCTAGCTTGGTAGATCTATTGTTTGAGAATCAATACTTCCACAATATAAATTAAATTTTCTGGATGCCCGATGTCGATTTTTGGATCAATACTTTGTCCACGCCATGAGGGATTGGAAGGAGACCATAGATCCTAGATAGGTGCAAATAAAAGCTACCACGAATTAAAAGATTCTAGAACTTTTGAATGCTTCATGTTCTCATAATTGTATTCCAGCAAGGATGTTTTTAAAGCACTTATTGATCTAGAGTGGGAACATTTCCCAACTTTTAATATTGAAAATAAACTTTATTGAAAATAATAAAAGTATATGAAAAAATAAAACCTTTTGCTTTACTTCTTAACAAGTATTCCTAAATTGAAATAGTCTTACGCTACTTTTTTTTATAGTTTTTAAAAAATTTCGTGGTAGTTTCGACTCTAGTAGCTACCCTCCATATTTGTGGTGGAGATCATAGAGAGACACATTCGCATGTAGCAAGAATCGATTCCATGACCACTGGGAGTCATGAGCCAAAACCATACCAGTTGAGCCAACACATACTGACGTATTACGCCTTTACTGATGTGAAAGTATGTATATATGTTTGTGTATATATATATATATATATATATATATATATATGCAATTTGTGATCTATACCTAAGTTTGATATCATGGGATCTACATCACCTATTGCATACCCGATCAGTCATCCCCAAAGTAATCAATGTTATTTTTGCTCATAATGATAAAAGACCACAATTACATGAGTTACGATTAAATAAAAGTTCGGTTACATATTAATATGGACTTGTTTAAGCATCTGCTAAAAGCATGGCTTTACTCTATGTTTTTTAAGGCTTAATGTCATGTTTGCTATATAAAATTTAGCAAAATGTGCAATTAATTACTTGAAGTTTTAATAAGTCAATTTAATCTTCAATTAAACTTTTCTAGTATGTAAATAATACCCTAGTTAGTACCATTAACTCCATTAGTTGGCATGGTGTGCCCAACCTAGGAGGATTATGACTCCTTGATGAAGGAGGATTAGAAAAACTTTTCATTCCTTTTATTCTTACTATTATGTGTAAAAAAATAATTCACAAAAAAAGAAATGAAGGAAAATCAATTAGAGGGTAAATGTAGCATTTGATACCTAAGCTTTATCCAATCGTGCAAAAGTACTTAAAGTTTAAATGTATCAATTTTTTAGCAACAACTTTTATTGTACCTATATAAGGTAGTTAATTCTAAAAGTAGTTAAAGTTCAAATGACTAGTTGTAAAATTTGATAAGTTTTAGGTTGTCAAAATTTAGTTAAGTTGATATTTATAACTTTTGGGTAGTTAATTCTAAAAATAAACGAAGTTTAGGTACCAATAGTAACCATTTCCTATGATGAGAATTGAAATCACTAAATCGGGTTAGGTCCTGCACATTACTAAAACTTGTTGAAGTGAAAATCGAAAGAAAGAGAGAGAGAGAATAGAAAAACTGAATCATGTGGGTTTACTTGTAGTGGAAGGCATCTCCTTTTTTACTATTATTTTATCTTCAAGTTATTCTTTTAAGTTGCATGATTCCATGATTTAGCACTAGATCATTGGATACCTGTACTAGTGTTTTGTGTCTTCTTATTCTACAATGCATTGAAATGCTCGTGTTGTCTTATTCTAAGAGAGTTATTGTAAGCTTATATATTGTGTTTTATAAGAGTGGTTAGATTTGATGAATTCATATCTTATAATTTATGTGAAAGAAGAGAAGAACAGTTATGGTTTAAGTAGGAGATGTCAAGGAAGCAGATGCTTTAATAAAGGGGAATTCAAAACATTAATGTAAGACTTTCTTTTGACACAACGTGTAATGTAGTTGACAACAATATGTCAAAGTCTTTCAAACCACCATGATCGAAGTGAGACATATGTCAATAATTTAAATGATGAAATTCATAAGCAAGTAGGTAATGAGATACTTTTTTTTTATTTGAGTAAAATGCCATATATGAAATTATTAATTGAATTGTTGATTATTCTCTCTTATAATAAGATGGCAATGGCAGGATAGTTGAGAAAATGGATGAAAGTAACAAGTAAGTAAAATTAAAAAAAAAAAATTGTGAGTGAATTGTGAAGAAGAAGAGGGCTAGTTCCAATAGCCACCCACTACCTAAAGAATGATGGAGATTGAGGTTATACGGTTTAGTGAGGGTTACATAGTAGACATGGAGAATAGGACATGCAGCTGCAATCTAAGAGGATTGACTAGCATAACTTTTGCTTACCCATGTGCATATATATTGTATCTTGACTAGAATGTGGATGACTACAATGATTCATGGTACACAATGAAGAAATATATAAGAAATACAAGCACGTAGCTAAATTTTGGAAGAGGGTTAATGAAGAGAAAATGTGGGCTCCTATTCCCTAAAATATAGCAAGAAGACTGGAGAGGAAGCATAAAAAAGAGGAAAGAGAAGGAAATGGGGTGTATAATCGACCACAAAGGTGATGTCATGCATGATATGTGGCTTTATGAACCATGATGTAAGGGGTTCTCAAAGGAAGACTGCAAAGTTAGGTTTGTAAAACACACTTCATACCATTCTTACTTTGTGTTTTATTACAATATTATATTCGATTGTGCTTTGCTGTTGTGTATGCCAAAATGGAAGCACACAATAATGTGGGGAGTAGTGTTATGATAAAAGGGATCTTAGGTGCAGATGCAATCTACTAAGGTACATTCTATTAATTTGGTTAGTGTTAACATGGGTCTCATATGTTAATTATTCCCAATTTTAATGACTCCTAATACTTTGTTGCTTAAAATATATTTGAACAATTTGGAAACCTAATAGAAGGGCACACTAATCCAATATGTTGAAGAGAAGATCGGATGTTAGCTGTGAAAGCACAAGGTAATGAATGATAGTTAATTGAATATTGCTATTTTTTTTACCTAAAAATAAAACATATAAACTTTTTATAGTGATTTGCTAAAAATAACTATTATCAATATCTTGGTTTTATCCTAATACTAATGTAATGGCTATATTTATTGTGTTAATCAAGATGTAGACTTTTTAATACCAACTATCCTTTTAAGCAATTAAAATATATGAGTTGCTTGATAAAGTTAGAGACTAAACAAAAAGAGAATGTGCGTATGATTAATGAATGATGAAACTAGTTTTGAGCAAATCCTTTTTTAACCTTTGCAATAGCTTTGAAAGTCACTGGTATTTATTTATGTGAGCTTTGTTGTTTTCACCCAAAAATAGAATATAGTATGAAAAACATATTCAACAATAGATCAGCACAAAATGTGCCATTGTGGGAATGAGAGAGACACGTCGAATGGCCCTCCCACAACGACCTCGTCCTAGGTTGCCTATTCAATGTGGGTCCCTATTCATGCGCAACAAGCTACCTTAGTCATTATGGCCTCCCCAACAAGTAATATCCTATGGCAATTTGGTTCAAAAAACCACAGAAGAGAAACACGACCCCAAACCAAACAGCCAAGGCTCGGAAGATAAGTAGAACTTGAGCAACACGCCCAACACACTACACGACCTTAGTGACTAGTCCACATAAACAGGACCGCAAGGCTTCCAACCCATCTAAATAGAGATAGCAAGACTTCCTCAACGTCTTAACAAATGACACCCCTATGGGCTCAATCTCTCAAGCCATTGAAGCACGGTGAAGATAGCTTCCATGACTCCTCATGCCTTCTCGAAGTGTATAACGAATATAAACTCTACGAAGGCAATATAAGCAAATAAAGATGCTCATTAGAGGAAATAACTTATAGACAAGTGGTATTTATAAGGCGGAAAAAGCTTTAATAGACAATAGACCCAACATTCAATGCTAACAAACCTTGAAGATCTCGAGCATAGCTCATCCTAACTATTCGATAATACTTAGGGAATCTACAAGCATAAAAAAGGAAAGTTTTTCTGACACACATAATCTCTCCAGCAGAACAACGTCATCTGTGTAAGAAAGTTATACCTACAAATCTACAGCTAGTCTTGGAAAAATGCAACGAAACCTAGACAAAGCGACCTAATGAAAACAAGGTCGAAAAGACCAACCAAGAATAACACGACAGTATAGAGAAATTCCAATTATTGAGCAAAGATAAAGTCAATGAGAGAAATAAACAAGAGATTCTTTAATCAGAGAAGGGTACATCAACTTAAATTACAATGACTCCCAAATGAGCTAAAAACATAGCTTAAAAAAAAAAAAACTCTCAACCACTATACAATGGTAAACCCCCCAAATCTCATGTCACTCACTACAAACTCCAAAAATCTCATAATTCATAACGAGCTAAGGAATAGTGCCAGCACCCTCCACTGGCCCCTCAACAGGAGCAACCTCGACCTGTCTCTTAGAAGGACCTTCCCCTTGAGGGACAACGATGACATTAGAAGCCACCGACAATAAAGTCTCCTTGTCAGGCCCCTGAGCTATGGCCATTGAGGCACTCACACCTTTACCCTCTCAAGTCTCAAGATCCCTAACTCTTTAAGTACCAACATCGCCATCCAAAGCAGCAACCTCAATACCAACACTGACCTCGGCCTTACTGCCCTGCTTGACCTCATCATCACCACCATCCTCTCCGCCAGAGTCTTCTTCTCCAAGAACCTCCCCCAAGTGAGTTACCAAAAAGCCGAGATCCAATTTAGGATATCTCTCCAATAAGTCCTTATCAAGCTTGCAATATCCTGGATGAGCCTAACTAGGACCTCTTTCCACTTGCTAGTCTAAAAATGCTTGCTCAATATCTGTGTCTTGGTCATCGACCACTCTGCAGATCCAAAACACGACCCTACAATAGCAACAAAAAAAAACCAAGTCAAGCTGAAGCCAGCACACCAACGAAGAACAACACATCAAAAAACCAAACGACCTTACCTTCAATTTTTCACATTCCAGACTTGATGATTGCATGCTCTCCAACAGCTTCCCCTTCTCCTAAATAGCAAGCTCCACTTCTCTTCTTTTGCCTCGCCGCTACAGGTTCCATGTTGTTCAACAAACGAGAACGTTTATCCCGCTCCTCCTTCACACATCTCCATTTATCCTCGAATTCGCCCACCACTACCTCCACAAGAGATTTCTTCCTCTGTGCCTCGACCACATCAGGCTGCGTATGTACGATCTTGTCTTCCATCTCAATGCATAACTTGTCATGGTGGTTGGTGAAGCAATCAACTCGCTCTTCAATCTACCTTACTCTGCTTCACCTTAGCAAGCTCTCTCTCTAGGCTCACCCATTGCGCCTCGAGCTCTACCGCACCCCACTCGAACAAATGGCATGTTAAACACAAGAAACTACATAACAAAAAATCAAGGAATAAAAAATTAAATACAACATACCACCTCGTAGTTTTGCTTTAACGGCTGAAATGCCTCGATAATTGTTACCAGAGCCTACAAAAGAAAAACTAAAGGGGGAGGGGGAAGGGGTTAGCCGGTTAGGTTAGTATAGATTATTAAGCACGAAATAGTTTTAGCTTACCTACAAAACCCAACAAAAACAATGACATCCTTACCTCGTAAGTCTTTCATGCAGAAAAATCCACAGCCAGATCCATTATCGACAACTCCTTATAAAGGGACCTTAAGCTTTTCTTATCTTCAAGTTGACCAACCTCTTCGAAACAAGACCAATACACACTAATGTTGCTCTACTTTAATGATTTCCCTTTAATAAAATCAAGCAGACCACCAGCAACACCCCTCCCGGTTAATTTCTACGACCCCTACTTAAGGCCCGACCACCTAAGCTACTCCCAATAACCTACCTAAACTGCACAAGAACAATATAAGCTCGGGCTAACATAGAGGATGGTTGAGTCAAATCGTGATCCTCCCGAGATAAAACCAAACACGGCGAACTCACCAAAACTATCCCCCTCACTACCGCCAACATCGGTACCGGCGTCTCCAATATCAATAGCATCAACACCGACGTTACCTACGGTACCCCCAACTCTAGCAGCGCCATCCCCAACTCTTTGATCTTTCCCATTCATATCAATCATTAGAAGACTGACCTCAGAGGTTTGATCCCCGACCTCGATAGGTCGCTTTACAGCTCTTAGCTTCTTTGTCGATGATCTCTTCCACTCCTTCGAAGGACCCATGAGAACGTTAGCTACATTTACCACAACCATCGCTGGCTCTACAAAACAAAATATAAATAAAGCAAGTCATAATTGCAATGAAAACACATGCCCAATCGAGCTCAATAGCTCAAACTCCTTGACCACACAAAATGCATTCTCCCCAAAGCTTGACTCAATAGGTGATTTAAGGCGGGGAGAGAGAGAGAGAGGTCGGTCATATGAAGAACTATGTTGTACCTCCATCAGTAATTGGCCTCCTACTCACAAAATCCCTCACCACAAGCACAACATCATAAGGTCTCCCACCTCACGCTCTCAAGGCACCTTCCAACTCTGCCAACCCGCTGGCGTCACATGCCATTAAAAGTTAGGGTTTCTCATAACGAATGGGCTCGCACCATTCAATCCATAATTCAATACCCCATTACACACAATCCTCCAACCTAACTATCTATAACTCACGTTTCTAGTCAAACCCATTCAAACTAGTAAGCCCGGTAAGAAGCTGGAGACACTTAGGTTGCTTGGACAAATACCACCACCCTTCTAACGATCTTTTATAAAGAAAACATTGATGAAATAGGATTGGGGTGGGTCGCACCACAACGCTGAGATAAAAATGGCCTTGAAGGCCACCAAAAGCCATCAAGCATTGGGTAGCAACTGAGCTGGGCACAAACAACAGTAATTTAAAAACTTCTTCTGAAAAGAAGAGAAATGCATCCTTAACTCAAATTCAAATGCCTTTTTGTACAAGGCGAACTGATGGCTACCGAAGAGGCACACGTGATCTGATTTTTTTGGCCTCATGATTATCCACTCCTGCGGAGCATTGCATATCTCCTGCTCAAATATAGTTGCAACCTCCTCCCTTATAGCTTACAATGGATCCCATTTAAGCGACCACCATTGGGACCATCACTTTGGGTCACCTTCGAGTATAAGGGGACAACAATCGCCTTCTCGAAGCTGTCAGAAGGATACATATCCCTCAAGCACCAATATACCTCGCTAGCTAACTTGGCATAGGAAGGTGCACCGAAAGCACCTCGATACCTCATCAGCAACATCAGGGTTCTGCATGGCTTCTCCTGACGCCCGCTAACAGAAGTAAAGCCTCCACTTTTCGATCTGCACCTGTCGTTCGATTCTGAACCCTCTGACCTCGACATGGTATCTCCTTCCTTTCTTCCCACCTTGTGGGCAAATCACTAAACCCTGCCGATCGAGTTGTGTGAAAAGGATGGGTAGCAGAAGTACCTGAGTTTAACATTGCCGAAAAACTTGCAGAGCGCTTCGAAATAGAACATGAGAAAGGTGTTTGGTAACTCTTTCAACGAAATATGGAAAATATTGTGAGAGAATCCCTGCAAAAAATTAATATTTATAGAAGAAGGGAGGAAGTGCTAAAGCCGAGACCCCTCGAGACTTACGAGCAGGCCCCATGGACTAACTTAAACATTGGAGTAGTTGTACCAGGCAACCCTTAGCATCCCTTTGATTTGTCTTTTGGGATTTGTAGGAGCTATCTCTATTGATCTAAATTCAGCTCGTGTAACATTATTTTTAATGAATTAGGTGGGTCGAGAACCCTATAATGACCGCTTGGTTACATCCCTAAACACTCCACTTTAATGCTAGGTTAGTTACCAACTCGAGATAGATCATAACGAAAAGGATTTTGTGGGCCCCATTTTTGTATAACCACAACTATAAATAGCCCTTTTTCTCCATCAAGTATAGGTAAGCTATTCATATCCGATAAACTACTCTCTATATTATTGGATGACCCACGAACTGACTTAAACATTGGAGTGACCCACCAGGTAACCTATCAGTGCATCACTAACAGTGTTTTGTGATTGCAGGGACTAAATCTTTGCCAATGGAATCAATACCCTCAACAAGGAGCAAAGCTTCTACTAGCTGAAATAAAAATTTGAACCTTTATCTAGCCAATCTTTGACTTGAAACTTGAATAAAGCTGAACCTTATTTTCAAATTTTCATAGGAAAAACCTAGAACTTCACGTGATGTGCTTGGATCTTCAATTCTAGACTTAATCCTTTCAGCATCTTACATCAAAACTTCGAAAAAAAAATTGAAGAACTGTTGAAGATTAATTCAAATCCTTGCGGGCATTAATGCTACTTAGTGAAACATTTGAATACATTAACCAAATGTATTTACTCTTTGGAGCTAGACCTTGAAATCATGTTTAATAAAGTCTTAGAACACATTTTGATGAACTGATGCTTGACTTGTAATTTTTCAAACTTCCCAAACTTATGCTCTGTCTAACCTTTTAGGTGACCTTTATGTTATTATTTACTCTTTTTAGTCTATCCAATACATGCTCTAGGTAATGCTCTGGGTAGCTTTTGATACTATATTTTGATAAATTTTATACCTTTTGTAACACTTTGGTTGTACTCAAATCTTTAACGCCACTATAATGTATTTTCTTTATTATGTAGTCGAACTTAATTCTTTAAATATCCGTATTGTATGCTTTGTATTTAACTCTAGAATCTAGTACCATTCATAATTTCTTCATTTTTTATTAGCTAAAGTCTTGTAAACTTTTGTTATCATCAAAACTTTTTTTGAGAGAACATAATAACTGGAAAATCCACTATGGAGTTAGATTTATAAATCTATAATCGGTTGGCAATGAGGTTGAATGATTGAAACATTCAACAAATATTCTGTTATGTACAAAACCAACACCTTTTGTGTATATACATTGCAATTGATAAGCGACACTAGCTGTTGTGAAGAATATGACTTTTAATGACAAAAATAGATATATTCATTTGAGACATGATGTAATTAAGTAGTTGCTAAAAGATGGAACTATATCTATTGAATTTGTTAAGTTAAGTGAATTTGACCAATCCGTTAGCTAAACCATTGGGGAACAAAATTTAATTTTCGAAAAATAAGGGAATGGACTTCAACCAACTCGAGAATTAACAGTGACGGTAACCTAGCCTTTGTGATTGATGATCCCATAAATAAGATTCATATCAATAATAGCAAGTCACTTACTAATCTAGCTAGCACATTATATACAATCCATCCTATCGTATGAGTTGTGCTAGATTGCAATAAACGTGAGGATGGATTATTTTTAATAATTTTCATTACTCTTACTAGAGGTATATATAATTACAATATACATATGATGAAATCAAGATGGATATAATTACAATATACATTTGATGAAATCACCTATATGAGTGTGGAGTAGGGTTGCTCTTATGAGATCGTGACTTACTCTCTAAAGTACTCATGAAATACTAGATGTGCATGGCCTATTAGTGTGGAACCACATTGAATATAAGAAATTATGAACATAATATGATTAATAAGATTTCTAACATGCAATAAAGAATTTTGGTTCAATATTTCACCATAATCCTTAAGAATAGTACTCGTAAGCATGGCCTAGGTTTTATCATAATAGTTTCTTTTTCATCCTTAAAAATTTCTTCTTCTTTCCTAACATGACCAACAAACCAACTATGAATTCCAATGATTTCTTCTTTAAATTCTAGAAAAAAGTGGGTGATATCTTCTTACTCATCGTTATTCATTTGCAGAGCTAGTTGTGGGGTTGAGATGATGGGTGAGAAAAAGCAACTAATTATTAAAGAGATCATGATAATGATAGAAAAGTTGAAGCAAATTCTATTTTACAACAAGTGAAAAGTTAAAAGCACAATTTGTATTGATTAAGGAAAATGATACTTTGATAAAAATTTACAAAAATATCATAAGCTTGAAAAAAACCCTAAACAATGCAAGTTAAACTCTGACTTTTAAGAAAACAGTAAGATAAACAATATATGAAAAAATAAACCTGAAATAAATCAATTTTCGATAATAGTTTGTTTAAACATGCATAACTATTTATGATCCAGGAGGAGTTACAAAGCTCATTACACCATTCTAATGACTAAATTTTAGATCGAGACAAGTTTAATATAATTGTGAAGGGTTTAACTTAGGGATTATTTGTTACCAATGGCATTATTAGGGTTATTAACTAATTAATGATGCCTACTTGCCAAAAACAAACTCTATCAATGCTACGAAACTTGTAAGGTGACAAAATTGTGTTTGAAACATTGGAACTCATGAAATCTAAATGAAAGTAATAAGTGAAAAGTATACATTTACATAACTTAACAAGAGACGGAAAAGTATATATTTGGAATAGTAATGGGATATCTTGTATTTTACAAAATTTTTAGGATGGCCAACCTAGTATACCCAAATATATTCCAATAAAGATTCAAATTGTATTTCTTTTGATTTTCTCCTTTTTTTTTCTCACTGCAATTTTAATTTCACTTCCACTTTATTTAACAATTGCTAATGTTTGCCAACGTAGTGTAATCCCAGATTATCTTCACTTTTATTTGTTTGTGGAAGCTTCTACGCTTTCCTTTCATTAATCTAACTGTTAAAATAAATATAGTAAATAAAATATTAACTATTTTAGTTATTCGATCACGGTTGGGTATGATGTGGGCATATGATGGTGACGGACCGTCCCATCGAAATTAATTACCGGAACATAGAATTTTTCTTTGTTTAATTATTATTATTATTTTTTTTGTCAATAAAGCAAATAGTGGTATTAATATCTAACCATAGTAAAAGTGTGTACAAAGTGAAAAGCTCGCTAAGCACAAATCTTTCTAGTAATATATAAAACAATCTACCTATTATTACATCTGCATTTCTCCTAAGCGGGGCGATGTTAACGTAAATGATGTAAATATCACACAAATCATGAAAGGCTTCAATGAAACGTGGGATAGAAGGCCAATAAAGCATGAGATATTGCCAACCATAACCTAATAAAGATTTGACAATTTGCCTCAAAGATGACTTTGCTCAAACCCATATTGAAAGCCTAATGAAGAGTAGTGATATTACCAGTCATAGCTTGATAGATATTTTTACATTTTATGTCAAAAATGACTTTGCTCCAACGCATATCATTAGTCAATTATGCACCAAGCAAGAAAAGATGCTTGGTGACACATGATATAATCCACTTCACACATATTTCAATTTCTTTTTTTAGTACACCTTTTACATAAAGGATCCTAAATACACAACAAATAGAAATGCTTAAATATGAACTAAATTTGTCAGGATTCCATATTTCCTCGTTGCCTTAATCATCACTATCAATCTAAATTATTGATCACAAGGTGTTTAACACCTAAAATTTAAATTTTAATGGGGTGAACATAGAGCTTAATTCAAACTGGCATGTAAGGCAAACAATGTCAAGTCACATGTAAGCTTAAATATTCTAATGTAACAACCATACAAAAAACAAATTAAAATTTAAACCAATATAACTTTAGAAATAACAAAAAGCATATGCCATTTAAGAACAGAATTTTAAGGGTCCAATTTTAAAAGTGTCAACTCCTAATGCCTTAAGAAGCTGCGAGTTTAGAAAGTGTACATATATAGTTATTGAATTTAAGGAAACTAGTCTTTGAAAGTGTGAACCCATAATACACTCAAGAGAGCTAGTTTTTAAATATATAAATCTATACCAGTGTGGTGTAGTAACTAGAGAACCATTTTTGAAAGTGAAATGTGGATTCTAAGGAGTCATTTTTGGAAGTCCCAGGTACTAAGAGTGCCATATAAAAATTATGGGTTAATAGCATTTCTAGATATTTTTGTAAATCATATTTTTGTACAAACACAATCGGCAATCAATTTAATGGATAATCAAATAATTGTCAATTCATTCTAAACAAGTACATATAATAAACAATAGTAACCATATATTTGATGTACGCTAAGTGTTACTTTATTTTTTATTTGTCACGTGTACAGTAGTAATAAACAGTTGTGTTAGGTTGTTTCCAGCTGTGTTAGGTTATTTCAGCTTTATTAGGTTATTTTCATCAGTTTCGTAGCTTTGTATAAATAGGGACAGGATGCTCTTTGTACTTTACCTTTTTACACATAAAATTTTCTATATACTTCTTGTTTTCCTCTTCTTTTTCTTTGAATCCTTTTTCCTCCTTTTTCATGGTATCAGAGCTAAGTAAATGATGTAATTGGCAAATTCGAGTATCATCAGGTTAAGAAAACCTAACCTTCAATTTGTCCCAAATATCCTTAGTAGAATTCATATAAAGTACTGTAGAAGATTTGAGGAGAAATTGACTTGAGAATCCATGCTACGATCAGGTTGTTGCATTTGTTCCAAATAGGAAAAAGCGAATCGGTCTTTGCAGGAGTTTTAATAGATCCGTCAAGAAATCCAGCCTTGTTTCTAATTGACAGCAAGTAAAAAAGATCTACTCCATGTATTATAATTTATTCCGGTTAAAATAGGAGTGATCGAAACAGAATTCTGCGTATCTGAATGATGAATATAATACGGAGAAGAAACATCCTCCAAAGGAGAAACTGAATTATCCATAGTTTGTCTCCATCTTTTCGTGCTTTTTCCATTCACTTGGCTACACATTCTGAACCATTTTCTTATTAGCATGCTATGAATTTTGAAACTTGGAGAAAAGCAATGGATGAAGAGCTTGATGCTTTGAGAAATAACAATACTTGGTCTATTGTTTCTTTACTGCTCGATAAACACTATTGGATGCAAGTGGGTTTAAAAGCTGAAAACAAAGGCTGATGGAAGTGTTGATAGGTATAAAGCTTGCTTGGTAGCAAAGGGTATAATCAACAAGAAGGTTTTGATTACACTGAAACTTTTAGTCCTGTTATTAAACATACTACGGTTCGTTTATTTTTTTGTTTAGCTGCTGCTTTTTGTTGGCATATTCATCAAATAGATGTTCATAATGCTTTTCTTAATGGGGATCTACACGAGGAGGTTTACATGGATATTCCACAGGGTTTGGAAGTTTAGGGGAAGGCTTGCAAGTCATGGTCAATTGGTTTGTAAGTTGAACAAGTCTTAGTATGGCCTTAAACAAGCCTCACGACAATGGAATGCTAAACTTACTTCTTGTCTTTTAACTAATGGTTTCACACAGTCGTATTCAGATTATTCTCTATTTACTAAAGGGAGTGGAGGTGATTTTCTGGTTGTGTGGGTTTATGTTGATGATCTTGCCATAGCATGTAAAAATCTTGATGTTATTGTTACAATAAAAGCTTTCTTGAATACACAGCTTAAGGTCAAGGATTTGGGAGACTTGTGTTACTTCATTGGTTTAGAATTAGCACGTTCTGATAAGGGCTTATGTTATGTCAACGCAAGTTTGCTCTTGAGTTATTACAAGATATTGGTTTTCTTGGTTGTCGAGGGTCCTCAATGCCAATTGCTGTTAATCATAAACTCAGCTGCATGGACTCCACTGATGTTGTAGATGCTAGACGTTACCGACAAATCATTAGAAAGTTGTTATATTTGTCCCTCACACGTCTTGACATAGCTTATCCTGTTCATGTTTTAAGTCAATTCATGGAAAGTCATCGGCATACACATCAGGTTGCTCTTGAGAGAGTCTTGCGCTATGTTAAACAAGCTCCTGGTCAAGGTTTATTTTTTTATTGTACTTTTGATTTTCTTCTTCGAGCTTATAGTGATAGTGACTGGGGTGGTTGTCCGGATTCACATCGTTCCACTACAGGGTTTTGTGTCTTCCTTGGCTCCTCTCTTATTAGCTAGAAATCTAAAAAACAGAATACAATCTCACGAAGCTCAGCTGAATCTGAGTACCGTGCTTTAGTGAGTACATCATGTGAAGTTGTTTGGTTGCTTTCTTTGCTGAAGGATTTTCACATTAAACATGATCATGCTGTTTAATTATTTTGTGATAATCAATCCACTCTTCATATTGCTAGAAATCCTGTTTTTCATTAGCGAACTAAGCATCTTGAAATGGATCTTTATTTTGTTCATGACAAGGTTATTCAGGATATTATTCTACCAATATATGTTTCTAGTAAATTGCAGCTTGCAGATGTTTTTACCAAGGCTTTAGCTGTAGATCAATTTAGACTTCTTTTAGGTAAGATGGGAGTAATTAACATATACTATCCATCTTGAGGGGGAGTATTAGTTTATTTTTTATTTGTCACGTGTACAGTAGTAACAAATAGCTGTGTTAGGTTGTTTCCAGCTCTGTTAGGTTATTTCAGCTGTATTAGGTTATTTCTATCAGTTTTGTAGCTTTGTATAAATAGGGACAGGATGTTCTTTGTACTTTACCTTTTTACACATAAAATTTTCTATATACTTTTTGTTTTCCTCTTGTTTTTCTTTGAATCCTTTTTCCTCCTTTTTCACTAAGCTTTAACTCCAAAAAATACTTTATGTAGAATAACACATACTAGTCATGTTACACTTCAATATCCACTTTCTTTAAGTCTATATCATTTTCCCCTTTATTATTTTTATTAAAAATTTAACTTAAAGGAAAAAAGAAATTATGAGGATATTTAGTTGATTTATCGTTGATCAATGAAAGGGAACGTTAACCGGTTTAGGCAATCAATTTTCCTAAATGGCAATTCCAAAGTCTTCACCATTTGCTAGGTCGATTGGGCTTAAGCCCTAAGTTCACCCTACCTAGTATTAACACAATCATTTCCATTACTTTTGCATCAAAATTTAGGGTTTTGATTCTATGATCATTTCTTACATTGAAACTAACCAAGGTAAGAAAATTTATCCGTTTTCCTCTTTGGAACATGTTAACTGATGTAGAAACCATAAATTTTACAGTAGATTTTGATTGAAACTCTACTTAATTATATAACTTATCATCAAAAGGGGTAGAGAAGTTATCTTAAAATTACTATAAATTACTAGTTATAGTTGACAATTACTAACAAGAAACCATAACATGAGATGTGATACAACATGATTACAAATGCAACACAACACACAACATGAAGACATACTATAACACAAATAAATATGGGTACCTTATACTTAAATTATTTGTAATCTATATTCAATTTTATGTATTTGGGCATTGACATAAATTAGACATGAAATAAAGATATAAACTTGATCCACTAACATCAATTGACTATGCTATTCTTCTTGCGCGATGGTGGAAAGACGGACAAAACGAGTTGATGATTTGACGCTGGTTCTCAATGATTGATAGGTAGTACGGTGGGAATAAGGGATAGATGTCGCATATGTTTTTTGCGACAGCGGAAGAAGAGTTTGAGAGCCTAGAGATTTTATAAAAAGGAAATCCTAAGACAAAGGGTTTATATAGGCATAGGGTTGATGACAAATTAAAATATTACTCACTAATTTTAGGGTATTTCAATTTCATAGCACTTTTTCGTCCCTTTTGCAGGTCTAAAACTAGAATCTTGAGACTTCTACTGTGTCTCCTATTTTCCTTTACGGTGAACTTAGTACTCGTATAGTTTAGAAAAACTTTTGAATTTCAATTCCATTTGAAACAATAAAAGAAACAAAATATGTCGTGTTGTTTGTTTTTTATAAGATGAGAAAATAGAAATGTCCAACACCAAAATAGACAAGGTTATAATAAGAGCACTGGTTTGAATAACTTCTTAATCACATATAACGGTAAATTCATCAAGTCCTAAGACTAAAACTGAGATTTTCACTGTAATTTTTAGTACATTTATAAGTTTACTATTTATAGGCAATCATGTATTTAAAACAAAGAAAAAAAAAAGCTACAAAATGTCGTAATAATCATTTGTTGCATGTTGCGAAGCGTAAACAGCCGACATATGGAAGAAAAATGAAAAAGGTAAGGGGTATCAACTCAAATTCTATTATTTAATTCATTAAACCATACTATTTGTTATTTAATATGGAAGGACCTTTGAAGCTTTGTTAATTATTATATGTATGAAATTAAGACACTTTGGAGTTGTTAGTACTCTTTATAGCCTCTTAATAAATGATTAGAGCTCCCTTTAACACATGATGTGTGGGCAATAACAAACATCATTATCGTTTAGCAGTTAAAATTCCACAAGAGAGGGGTTGTGGATCATGTTTTAATGCACGAGACAAAGCCATGCATCGAAAGTCGAAATCCATTCTAGCTAGGATTCTTTAACTGCTATAATGTAGGAGCAGCATGACCTAACACCTTTGAAATTTATATAATTAAAATGGTAGTAACTGTAATCTTGATAGAATTTTCACTTTTTACAAGTTAAAGCTTATTACCTATCAAAATAAAGATTCATGCCTTGTGGAGTTCACCTAGAGAGAATGATGCCTCTAAGCAAAAATATATACTTCTCCCTAATGATATAGCAGTCTCCATGAGGCTCTAGCCTCTCGAAAACAATATTTCAATCTGTAAATTGACAACCTAAAGAATGTACTTTTTCTTTTTTCATGTATTACCAATATTATTCATGAATAGTTTATATGAAGCATTAAACAATTTATATAGTTGATGCCGGCATAAACAACCATAGGCAAAAATTTGCCAAAAGAAATACAAATAAGTTGTTTTAATTTTTTATTTTATACAATAAACGAGACATTGTCTACACTTATCCCTTGAATATGTCAATGTTCAGTGACTCTAAATTCATTCTTTATTAAAGCAAAAAAAAAAAAAAAAAAAAAAAAGCAAAGAGAGAGAGAGAGAGAGAGAGAGATCATATATGTGAATCAATTTGGTATATGGTTTTTTCAAAATCTAAATATCAAGAGCAATCATCAAACAGAATAACATGCTACTAAAAGGCTCACAAAAGAAGCCGTAGAAAAGGAGTAAAAGCAGTCATAAGAGGTTCCTGCAAAAGGAAGAATCTAGACTCAGCAGTAAACAAACCTTACGATGGTGTATGTCATCATTGTATATATGTGTACACATAAAATAAAGCAGAAAACTTCTAAAAATTAGCAAAGTTCACAAATATACCTACCATGGGAAACATTCAACACATCACCTACATGTAAGCTTATAGCCTTCATAAATAACCCAGCAAAGCTAAAATAATATAAATCACAAAAAGGGGTCCAATGTTTTCATTTTTATCGTGATAATGTGAAAAAGTTATCATGGATATCTTTACTACAAATGCATTAATAGAAAATGGAAGATAAAGTAAACTAGTACTTTTCAAGTGACCAAGACCACTAAGAGAATACTCAATTAATGTAGACAAATATGTCACATCCACTTAAATCCAAGTATTTTAGATTGAGGAGGGAGCTAAGAGAATCTAAAATGTTTGATTCAAACTCACTTAAATCCAAGTATTGTAGACTGAGGAATGAACCAAGATAATCTGGAATGTTCGTCAACGATTCACACCCACTTAAATTTAAGTGTTGTCCATGGAGAAATGAGCTAAGAGAATGGGAAATGTTTGTCAATGATTCACACCCACTTATATCCGAGTGTTGTAGATTGTGGAGGAGCCAACAGAATCTAGAGTATTTGCCAACGATCCACGCCAACTTAAATTCAAGTGTTGTAGATTAGGAGCGAGCCAAGAGAACCTGGGATGTTTGTCAACGATCCACATCAACTTAACTTCAAGCGTTGTAGATTGGGGAGCGAGCCAAGAGAATCTGGGATGTTAGCCAACGATCCACACCTACTTAAATCCAAGTTTTGTAGATTGGGGAGCGAGCCAAGAGAATCTGGGATGTTTGCCAACGATCCACACCCACTTAAATCCAGGTGTTTTAGATTGGAGAGCGAGCCAAGAGAATCTGGGATGTTTACCAACGATCCACACCAACTTAAATCCAGGTGTTTTAGATTGAGGAGGGAGCCAAGAGATCTGGGATGTTTGTCAACGATCCACACCCACTTAAATCCAAGTCTTGTAGATTGGGGAGCAAGCCAAGAGAATCTGGGATGTTAGCCAACAATTTACACTCACTTAAATCCAAGCGTTTTAGATTTGGGAGCAAGCCAAGAGAATCTGGGATGTTTGCCAATGATCCACACCCACTTAAATTCAAGCGTTGTAGATTAGGGAGCGAGCCAAAAAATCTGGGATGTTTGCCAACGATCCACACCAACTTAAATCCAGGTGTTTTAGACGGGGGAGCAAGCCAAGAGAATCTGGGATATTTGCCAACGATACACACCCCGAAATCCAAGCATTGTAGATTGGTTAGCGAGCCAAGAGAATCTGGGATGTTTATCAACGATCCACACCCACTTAAATCCAAGCATTGTAGATTGGGGAGCGAGCCAAGAGAATCTGGGATGTTTGCCAACGATCCACACCCATATAAATACAAGTCTTGTAGATTGGGGAGCGAGCCAAGAGAATCTGGGATGTTTGTCAAAGATCCACACAACCTTAAATCCAAACATTGTAGATTGGGGAGCGACCCAAGAGAATCCGGGATGTTTGCCAACGATCCACACTGACTTAAATCCAAGTCTTGTAGATTGGGGAGTAAGCCAAGAGAATTTGGGATGTTTGCCAACGATCCACACCCACTTAAATCCAAGCGTTCTAGATTGGGGAGCGAGCCAAGAGAATCTGGGATGTTTGCCAACGATCCACACCCACTTAAATCCAAGCGTTGTAGATTGGGGAGCGAGCCAAGAGAATCTGGGATGTTTGCCAACGATCCACACCCACTTAAATCCAAGCGTTGTAGATTGGGGAGCGAGCCAAGAGAATCTGGGATGTTTGCCAACGAATCACACTCACTTAAATCCAAGCGTTGTAGATTGGGGAGCGAGCCAAGAGAATCTGGGATGTTTGCCAATGATCCACACCAACTTAAATCCAAGTCTTGTAGATTGGGGAGCGAGCCAAGAGAATCTGGGATGTTTGCCAACGATCCACACCCACTTAAATCCAAGCGTTGTAGATTGGGGAGCGAGCCAAGAGAATCTGGGATGTTTGCCAACGATCCACACCCACTTAAATCCAAGTGTTGTAGATTAGGGAGCGAGCCAAGAGAATCTGGGATGTTTGCCAACGATCCACACCCACTTAAATCCAAGCGTTGTAGATTGGGGAGCGAGCCAAGAGAATCTGGGATGTTTGCCAACGATCCACACACTTAAATCCAAGCGTTGTAGATTGGGGAGTGAGCCAAGAGAATCTGGGATGTTTGCCAACGATCCACACCCACTTAAATCCAAGCGTTGTAGATTGAGGAGCGAGCCAAGAGAATCTGGGATGTTTGCCAACGATCACACCCACTTAAATCTAAGCATTTAGATTAGCGAGCCAAGAGAATCTGGGATGTTTGCCAACGATCCACACCCACCTAAATCCAAGTGTCGTAGATTGAGGAGTGAAGCAATAGATGGATCAATTTTTCCCAAAGCCAAACAAGAAACTAGTCTCAAGACCACCAATTGTTTCATCACAAAGAAATATGGACTCATCATTAAATGATTGCAACAGGACAGGTGTAGAACTTTGAGATTCTTTTCCCAACAGTGAAACGAAAAATGTTGAAAAAAGTTAGATGAAAGATAATATATTTTAATTTATATTATAATCATTAAAAATATATAAGAAGAAAAAATGTGATACCTCCATATGCCTCCAGCCATCCCAATTCTCTGAAATACGATCATCACATAATTGCAAAATCACCAATTTCTTTGGTGAAAAGTGGATATTCGTGATATCACTATATTGGTTGCTAGCTGAACTAATCCATCTTAGATTTGAAAAAGATTTCTTAAAATCTCCTTCGAGGCAAACATCCTTTATACCAAGAAATTTCAAGTTTGTTATTCCTTTGAATTGTTCGCCCGTGACTTTGACACTTCCATGAGAATACATTTTGAGAAGAATGGCTTGAACATTAGGAGTTCCCTATTAAAAAAGTTTTAAGAGAATGGTCAAATTTCTTCTTTTTTTCCCTGATTTCTTTTTTCAATACATATCTTAACAAATGTCTAATCAACTAGCAATGTAGGGATATGAATTTTATAGTATTTTTAAAATCAAAAAGTATAAGATATATGTATATATATATTAAAGAGCAAAATATAATATAATATTAGATATAAATGAGTGGTTAAGTATTAATTTTACAAGATGAGAATTTGAAAAGGCGTTTTAACTAATAAATGCTCACGAATTGCCATTATTATTCATAATACTCTATAAAACGATTTATATCTAATCACAACTTAATATATTAATAAATATACTAATTATATAGTTTGATTTAATAAGCCTTTTATTGTTTTGTATTGCAATTAAAGTTATGTGAATGAATGTGGATTATTCAATAATTAATTACCCACTAACTCATATATAAAAAGATTCTTTTTTTTTTTGTTTGCCAATTTTTTAAAGACAATTTCCCCTGTTATCATGAGAGAAAAAAAAACAAGGTGTTTAAATGAGCTCATTTCACTGTACTCCGAAAAAACATTTTTTTCTAATTTATTTCTTGATTAAAAAACAAAATTTTTATACAAGTTTTATGTTAATTTTATTTTTTATAATTGATTGCTATAGTCATACATTTTCTATAATGAAAAGATAAAAAGTTAATTCTTTTAATCCACACCAAATATTCTTAATATTATTTTGAAAAATTATTCCAAATTATTAAGCTTTAAAAAATGTTGTGTAACACGGACTTAATTAAGATATTATTAGCATCCCATTAGCATCCATCCTAAGTCATATAGGAATAATCAATACTCAAAAGAAAAATAAAGGGATTTAAGATATAGATTATTTTTTCTTTTCCAACTAAACATTCATGGTGCTAATGACATTTAAAATGTGAAAGCTTCCTATGAAACAACATAACATTATTTTTCACTTGTTAATAGCCACCTTAGATTATTTTAAGCTCCTTTGTTCTGGATGTAAAGTCTCTATATTTAAGTTTATTTGAAAAGTAAAATATTTTATAAAAATAAAAAATATGTTTTTTTTCCCCAAAAAATATGTTTATTTATAAACCGTATGAAAGGTGGGTTTTAGAATGGGTAGTGGGTTGACACTGTCATTAGTTATTCATTTTGATTTGAGTGCTGGGTTTAAAAAAAATTAAAAAAGGAAAAAATAGAAAAAATATCTTAATCATTAGTCAACTTACTATTTTTAAGCTCAAAGTATCTCCTTTTTACTCGCAATGAAAAACTTTTTTCATTTTATGGAAAAATGGCTCCCCATTTAAAAATGTGTTAATCATTTTTTTATGCTAATCTCCTCCATTAAAAAAAAAAATTTCCCATGCATACATGAAAATCTTAACATTAGTAGTAAAATTATCACAAACATACTTAGAATTTTAAAATTCCAAAAATGTAATAAAAATAATTTATATGTGAAAAAAAAACCCCTATACTTTATAAAATTTAGGTTGGTTTTATTTTCAAAATTTGAGAACATCTAGCTATAGAGTGTGGTACAAATAGTCTCATATCCTATTTATCATGTATCCACTCATTTACATTGGTAAATATAGACTTTGAACTAAATTTATACAGGGTATATAAACTATATAAACATTAAAGAAAATTTAGATTTTTAAGGAAGTTTTATTGTTTCGTTGGATGAGAGGGGAAAGAGAAGCCAGAAGAGAATGAACTTCTCCCAATGCCACGATTGAATGAATGTCTTCCACAATAGAATCCTATGAAGATCCTTCTTGACATTTTATTAACGAAACTAAAACATCAAAGCATGAGGATGAAAATTACAATCCTTAAGGCAATTTTTTTTTTTTTGGGGCGACTTAAGGCAAAGATGAAATACAATTATCAAAAAAAGAGAAAAGAAAATAAAGTGCTAATTATTTCGTATAATTCTTAAATGCCTTATGGTCGGTAGATATGAAAATATATTGGAAAACACCAAAAAGATTAGCCATTACATTAGTTACATGGTCCTTTGACAAAATTGTAACTCCTCAATTCACTATAAACCTATCATAATTGACTTCTCCTTCATTTTCTCTATATGCTCACTTTGGAAAATACTTATCCAAATGTTTCTTTTAATTAAAAAAGGGATAATGACAATTTTAATACATGAACAAACTTTTCGTGAACTTTATCCATACCTCATTTCACTTGCTTCAAGTATGAAAAAAGTCAACGAAAAGTTTATTCGGATACCAAAATTGTCAAAAACAAATTTCAGGTATAAAAAAGATCAACAAAAACTTTATTCAAGTACAAAATTATTCAAAACCAAATTTCAGCTACCTAATTGTTCTTTTTGCAAAAGATCAGGTACCATTTTCATCATTAACCCATTAAAAAATCATATTGAAAAGATAAGTTACAATATCTTGATAGGAGATGAATGCTTTCTCATCAAATGTTGGGAAAAGATAATTGTTAGGAAAATTAAATGCTTTCTTCGTGAAAGGGGAGGTAGAAACAGTATTTAAACACTGTATGGTTCATCATTTTCAAGCCATTTTGGAAACTTATTTTTTGTCATTTTCAAATAGACTATTGGTCAAAAACAGATATAAATAAAGAATATATATTTTTGCTCATAAACAAATCAGATACAAATAAGATACAAATGCAGATGAGATATAAATGAAAACTAGGCAATCCAAATGAATCCTTAATTTGTACATATTATGATTGAATAGGTGTGCGATGGTGAAAGTGGAAGAAATATTGTGTTTGGTAAGATGACAAAGTAATGCAAATGAGTAAAAAAGGGGAAAAAATGGCTACAAAATTTCTTCGCAAAATAGTGATGGGTATTTGTCACTTATTAAGAGTCGAATAATTTGAATGATAATACTAGTAGTTTAAGTAAAATACATTAAAAGAAATTAATGTTTGGAGGTAATTTCATTTAAAACATCAACAAATGCTTTGAGTAATGAAAAAGAAGAATTAAAGTTTGGTAAAATGAGTTAAACAAGGTATCATAATTGATCATCAATAGAAAATTAAAGAGATTTAATAGAAAACTAATTCAAACGTTGATACCTCAAATGAAATTCGCAAAATTATGATACCCTATTTGATACATTTTACAAAATACTTAAAATGAACTAACACTTAAACCACGAAACCTTTTAGTATAATTACCGCCAGTACTTTAAGTATTGAAGCCACCTAATGAAAAGCAAGCAAGCAATCAATCTACTGAAGCCGCGATACCATATGCATAAGCAAGTAGTTTATATAATGAAGCTGCAACAAGTAAGAGTTAGGAATCTTAAAGAGAGGATAAATGGGTCACATAACTGGTATGGGACTATATTGTGGAAGATTACAATGTATTGGATTATTATTAACTAATATGAGCAGTGAATCCAGTTTGAGCTACTTCGATTCTTATAAACATAGGATCTACAAATCCATATGCGACTTTTTTGAATTTTACAGATCGGATCTGTGCATTTGATTATTTTGAAAATGACTCTTAAGATCGTATGTTCAATATTTTTAAATTTACTCGATAGAGCTATGGGCTTTTAATTCTAGAAATGACCTTAGGAATCAATTGATCCAATTTCCAATTGACTTTAGTGTCTTATCAACATTCGATTTTGGATATTAAATAAGATAAATTGATTTTGTATGTTTGTTCGTTCCCAAGATATATATACACACACACAATACATTTAATTATGGATTTAGTAGTAATTTTATACATTCTCTATTGCTATCAGATGTGAAAATATGTGATAAACTACTAATACCATTAGGTTTGAAGGTGTTATCAAATAATCTTTAGTTTTATTAACTTCCAAATCAACTCCCAAATTTTGTGAAAATTTACAAAGTTATGTAATGTCACTATATTTGAGAAAGGCTACAAGTTTAAAGGATGGCTACTGAATGTTTTTTTTTTTTTTGGCCAAAGGCTATTGAATGTTTAGCAAGCTAACTTTGAAACCATCCCTTTTACATTATTATACCTTCTCAAAAGCCTTCACCCCCTCACAATGTTTCCAAAATGAAATTTCATTTACTTTATTAATTTTTGCAAGGTAACATGAAGACTAAACAAATTAATTTGTATATTAGATAGAGAAAGCAAAAGAAACTGTACCTGCCCTAATTCTATGACATGCCAAGCGTCCTCCTCCTTCCATAATCGACTGCGATTTGCAAGGTTATATATGCTTTCTTGACGAACAATCTCTCTCCCAAGATCTCTTAATTGATCATGAATAAGTAAATTATTTTCCTCTCCATATTTTATCATGGACAATGAAATGAGGTTATTGACCCGCTGTTTAGAAAAGCCACATCCTTCCCACATATAAATTGCAAGTTCTTTATCTTCACGGATAGGAAGACATGCAACATCAAGAAATATTTCTCTCTCATCTGGATGAAGAGCATCATAACTTATTTTCAACTTCCTTTGGACATCATCATGAGGTATATCTTCTAGCATCTTCAAGGTATCTTCCCAGATATATTTTTCCTTACCATATAAGTAAGAACCAATGATCTCGATTGCTAATGGGAGACCACCTGTGGTACTAACAATATCTTGAGCTAAAGTTCCATATTCATCAAGACATAAGCCATTTTCTTTGAAAGCATGCTTTTTGAATAATAGAAACGATTCACTTGTATCCAGACTACATGGTTCATAAAGGAAGCTAAACTCCCACTTCTCAAGAACATCTTTATTTCTTGAAGTAATTATAATTACGCTTCCTCTTCCAAACCAATTTGGCTCTCCTGCTAATGCCTTCACTTGATCTCTATGGTCAACATCATCAAGTAAAATAAGAACCTTTTTCCCCATACATCTAGCTTTAATGATGTTAGATCCTTCATCAATGTTATGTATGTCTATCTTTTGTCTTGAAATGTTTAAGATGAGCTGCTCCTGTAGATTCTCCATACCTTTACGTTGTGATGCTTCACGAATATCTGCAATGAAGCTACACCGCTCAAAGTGATCATAAAGTTGATTGTACACAACTTTGGCTAAAGTCGTTTTCCCTATACCACCCATTCCATGAATCAAGATAGCTTGAACATTGTTGAATCCATCATCATTTTTTGTCCATTCAACAATCTTCTCCACGTGATTTTCAACTCCGACCAAGTCAGCACCAACACGGAGAGTGTTTTTCCTTAATACTTCTAGAACCTTATTTACAACTACCTGTAGGAGTCCTGCTTCATGCCTAAATCCAATATCTTAGTTTAGTGTTGTTAAGTAATGAATAAATAATCATACTAGGTCTATTGAACTTCAATTTTTTACAGTAGTCAGTTGCCTTTAGTTAAATTCAAGAAAACATTTTAAGTTCAGATGCTAGTGGATCGAACTAGACTATAAGAGAAGATGATCTTGAGTTCATTCTCCATGTTGTGATTGGCAATACTTAGTTACTTTCTTATGACCAATCAAGTCATGTTCAATTCATTTATAAGGATCGTATTTAAGTAATGAATATAATATACATCATCTCTACAAGCATAATATATGAGATCATATGAATGGGATATTAATATATCAACATTTAGGTCAAGATAATTTCAAATAGTACCTCTATCCGTCTTCCTTAAATCACATGTCATCATATAGGAGAATATTTTATATGTATTTCACTTGTTGCTTTCTTTTTTATTGCATACATGGTATCAAATAATTAATTAACAAGAAAGAAAAGCATGAATGAAGATACTATCTGGGGCACATAAAACTTCATCTCAATATTCAGTATATTAAACCATAAAAAGATAAAAGAAAATATTATACTTACCCATTTGCAATTTGGCTTGACTCCCAACCTTTTAAGGTTGTAACTTTCTCGAGAGCAATTTTCCATTCTTGAACAAGTCTGCCTTCAACATCATGCTTCATTTTGCATTGAAAAAATCCATTTCCAAAATCACCTGTTTGGTTTCGAACCACAGATGGCTCGATTTGGTAGAAGATGGGTAGTACGACTTGGCCTGATGTTTTCATGCACTCTAAAATTTGGACAAGCTCCATAAGGCACCACCTGCTAAATGTATAATTTTTAGAGATAACTGGGATTGAAATTCTCGAAACCTTAATTGTTTTGAGAAGCTCGGGGCCAATTTCCTCACCAACATGAAGTTCTTCATTATCCCTAAACACCCAAACTCCAGCATTGACCAATCCATTGTAAAGATGATCGGTAAAGCCATGGCGAGTGTCTATCCCACTAAAGCTCAAGAATACTTCATAATCTTTTCTGCAAGGATTGGTGGATGAACATGCCCTTGAGGTTTGATTGCCTTCTTCCACACCACCATATGTAATATTCGCTGGCATTGGAGAACGTGGCATGACAAAGCCGTTGGGTCATGCACTTTGTAGATCATAAGATTCTGGGAAGGATCCTCATTTCTCAAATCTCCACCAACGAGATTCTCACCTATTTCAATTGGTGAATCCTGTGGAACACAATTTATTGCTTGGTCAATAATATGAATATCTTTAGCCAAGTGGATCTTCTTATTGGCATAAAATCTTCATTTCTAGTGGTTAAATCTGGATCACGCTTTGACAGGGGCACTTGAGAGGTAGAGGGTACTGTAGCATCCATCTGCTGTGTCTCATGCTTAGGCAAACCAATAGATCTACTAGATATCTCAATGTACATCATACGGAGGGAGTTTGAAAAGTAATTAGAAAAAAAATCATCAGTACCACTAAATCGAATAAACTGAATTCAACAATTAAAATTTTCAGAAATACTAGCGCCATGTATAACTAGAAGAAGGGGGGCAAAAAAACGACCTTATACCTATGATGATTATGATTGCAAGTTGGTGTAAAACTTCACGAATATGTGACTAATTGAAGTTGTATAAACAACTTGCGAATAAAGAATCATCATGCGAATGTTAGTGCATATAGCTGAGTAAAGAACGACGTGACGTGAGTGCTCGGAACGGAAATCGAAGTTGAGAAAGTGAAAGATAAACAGAACGGTGTGTGTGTTTTTGTTCTTTCTTTCTTCCTATACAATGATTCGAAAAAACTTTTATTTTTCCTAAAATGCTGTCCCCCGCCCTCTTTTGTGGTTTTAGATATAAAAATTTGACACATATCAAATAAATTAAAAAAAATTTAAAATAAAAAGAGTACATTATGACACTGTGAGATGTTTATTCATAGAACACAATACAAAGGAGACAACAACTTCTAAATAGCAACTTTTGCAAATTGGTCTTTTCTTCTTGTCTACTATCTATAACTTTATTTCATCTCGGTTCTACCAATTAAACCGAAAGGAAGTGCCATAGTTATTATCGCTGTCTGTGAAGCCTGTTTTAAGGTCCCGTTGAGTGGAAAATCCACACCCCTTTTTTTTTTTTTTTTTTTCCTTTTTAATGCGAGTATTGACATTAACAAAGAAATTAAAAATTAGTGGGAATCAAGAATTAGTGATAGTAAATATACGAACATGTAAACAAAATGACAAACTTTTTAATAGTGTCAATAATATTGAGAAAAATATATACACAGGGATGTATCAGTAGCTAAGTAAATGAAAAAGTACGAAAATTCTACAATGAGGTCTTTTTAGGCTAAAATTATTCATTTCGATGCGACTTGTCCGTATACAATAAGAATGTCGTTACAAACATTTAAGAGTAATTTTAATTTTTATAGTGTTTTATGAACATCAAAAAGATGATGTAGTTACATAGTTTTGATCGAGCATTACATAAACGTAAAATTTGATTGATGGTTGCACAAGGTTCGTGGAATATTATGACATTTTAAATCGAAAAGAATTGCATTTATGTATATTTTAACAAAAACACAATGAAGAAAATTTGATATTCTAGAAATGATATTAAGAACATGAAAATTATATTAGAAATCGCAAACTTAGACATCACCACCGGGCGGTTCCGAACCGTGAACCGCCCCGAACCGTGTGATGTTTACGAACCGTCCAAGGACCCGCCGGATCCAAGCGGTTAGGCATGGCGGAATCGGCGATTCAACCGGATCCAAAACTGCTATTCTAGACCCGGAACCGGCGGTTCCAACCTGCCATTTATTTGAATTAAAAAAAAATAAAGTAAAATAACCTGCGCATGATGCAGGAGAGAAAGGAGAATGGGCGCATGGGGCTTGGTTTTTTTTTTTTTTGGGGGGGGGGGGGGGGGTGGATATGTAACGGCCAGGGGTAGACTTGAAAAAAAAAAAAAAAGAAAAAAACAAACAAACAAAACAAGTCAATATTGTCGGGAATGAAAATGGAGAAATGAGGAGGGGGGTCTTGCATCATGCAGTATTTTGTCCGAAAAAAATAAGCAAAACAATAAAATCACCGAAAGTTGGAGAGTTGAAAAATTATCAACGGCTGGGGAATGTTTGTGCAATGTTTTGCAAATTGAAAAAGTAAACGAATCGGACAACTTAATTACACTGCTTTTGCAAATTGTTGAACTGTGAGGAATCAGACAACTTGGTTTGTGATTTTTTACGCACGTAAGAAGCTCTATAAATACAAGAGTTTGATTCAAAAAACTATGAAACATTCAAAAGCTTGTAACCACCTTCACAAATTGAGTTTTGCTAAATTATCAACCATTCCCGTGTTTTAAAAATATCAGACATTCATGTGTTTGATATTGCTTGTTATTTTGTAGACTATCTTGCACGAGGGGGTTACCCAGCAACACTTATTTATCGTGTTTGCTCTTAAATTTTCAATTCTTCTAATACTACCACTCACATTAGTACGTACTCATCGTTTATAAAAGGGCCAGATAGCTTCCTTTTTCTTTGGTGGTTCATCAAAAAAATCTGTAAAAAAAGACAAATTAAAGGCGAAGATATCCAAGTGCCAGCAAGAGCCTCCTATCAATGTAGATGAGGATGCTAATTGCTATGACTTTAATGAGCCTCGGGTGTCCGACTTTGATTTCACACCTGAACAATTCTCTCGGGTTCCACCAGGTTTCGAGATAGTCAATCCAGTTTACCATCAACAAGGGGATGATAATAATGACTCCCAAGATCCGGAAATGGAACAACTACCACAACATGAAGCCGGGGATTATGGCAGTTTGGGTGAAGAAATACATCCCTCCATCAAGACAAATCCATCCACAAAGCCACCTTGACCATATAAGTCTAATATGTTCACTAAATATTTTAGGAAGATCGAAGGACCAGATGGAAAGACTAAGGCGCATTGCAATTATTGCAACGCAAACTATGCCTTTTCCAAGGGAGATGGATATGGTAGTTTTTCCAAACATCTAAAGTCAAAGCATCCTAGTGAGTATGGTTTAGATCCATCACAACAACAAAATCACGATCGGTTCCAAGAAAGAAGCAAGACTGTGGCATTTCAACGAAGAACAATATCGTGATGCCATGGTGCAATTGATAAGCGGTTGCATTTGGGTTTTAATGCAAGTAAAAATGCAGATCTTGTCTATTGCCACCAAGAAACTTTGCAGCCACAAGCACCTAAATGGAGTGCTACGACAATGAAACGACATTGTCTAAAATGTACCGCAAGGGTAAGGAACAGCTTCAAGCAACTTTTTTTTCTCGATACACGTGTGTCCATCTATTCCGACATTTGGACTGATAGATGAGGTAAAAGTTCGTATATGGGGATTACATCTCATTGGATTGATAGACATTGGGTAATACAAAAGAGATTAATTGTATTACGAAAAATGGATGGATCCCATACAGCTCAAAACATATATGCCATAATACGACAATTTTTATGAGTACGGGTTGATACAAAAATTTTTTTCAATAGGATTCGATAATGCTGCAGCAAATATAGCAACTATTTCTGATCTTGAGTCGTTATGCCAACCAACGCTTGGGGGAACTTTTTTCCACATAAGATGTGCATGTCACATCTTGAATTTATGTGTGAAAAATGGAATAGATTCTTTAAAAATCTGTACATCTCCCATAAAAGCTGTGGTTGACTTCATTACCGACCATCCATCTATTAACAGAGAATGGCGGAAATGGTGTGGTGTGGTGTGCATGGCCAAAAGCCGAGAAAATTCAAAAAGGATATACAACACCGATGGAATTCGACGTACGAGCTTTTAGCTAACACCGTACCATATAAGGAATTGTTGTGTAGTTTCGCCATTGCACATGTACCAAACATACCATTGCATCCCAATGAATGGAACTTCTGTAGCAACTTATTGCAGCTACTAAAGGTTTTCTATGACTGCACAAATGTTTTCTCTCGTGTGTACAATCCTAGTGTCCATCTCTTTTTACTGGAGGCCTGCAACATCATCGGGACACTCCAACAGGTAAGATTTGATCCAATTTTGCAAATGTGTGTTAATGATATGAGTTGCAAGTAGTTGAAGTATTATAGGGAAATTCCTATGATATACAACGTGGCATGGTTGTTGGACCCACGCAACAAAGTTGAGGGACTTTGCAAAGTCCTTGATTACTATTACGAACATGTAGACAAGTTGTCAACACTCAAGAGAATAATGCAATTTTTGCTAATAATATCGTGAAAGAGACAAGTAATGTGCTGTTGAACTTATATTCTCAATTTAGTAGCACATATGGTGGACAAATACCCACCAGTCCAGCAACCCCAAGTAATGCCCTCATATCAACCACCGTGGAGAAGCCCAGAGTGGTGCTCCAGCACCGACGATTCAAAAAGCACCGTGGCATAGGCGGCAGTGAATCAGACTCAGAGATTGACAAGTACTTGAACACGACATTCGAGTTTGGTGACATGGTGGATGCATACAACTTTGATGTCTTAAACTGGTGGAAACGTTACCAGGAGACGTTTCCAATACTATCTCGAATCTCTAGACAAGTATTGGCTGCACCTGCTTCAACTGTGGCAGTTGAGCAAGCATTCAGCATTGCTGGGCAGTAGTTAGATGAGCATAAGTCCCGGTATGGCCCCGCGACGGTTGAGGCACTAGCTTGCAATCATGATTGGACTCGTGTAGAACGACGGCAACAAGACTTGAAGGACTACTCAATTGAGGAAGACGAGTATTTCAGTGACTTCAACTCATCTGTGGGAAGCACAGTTGCGACCTCTCCGGGAACTAGTCCAGGCCAATGAGCATTAACTTTACATTTACTCGATTGATATTATTCTACCATGAGTGTTGGTATTGTAGTCAAGATTAATGAACTGTGTGATTCTAGTTAGTCATTTGTGGTTGTAATAGTTAGTGTATTCATGTTGTTGTGGAGGTAATATGTAATGTTTGGCGCAATAAAATTTACTCGTCATCGTTTGCTTGTATGTTAATCAACTTCTATGTGTTCCGTAATTGTGTTTATTATTTGCTAACCATTATATTTTATTTTAAAAAATTTTAAATGTTTACTTTGGATATAAATAAGTTTAATTGTTTTTGCTGATTTTAGGTTTTTGTTTTCTTCATTTTTTTCCAAAAAAAAAAAAAAACGGTTCACATGGAACCTGAACGTAACCAGAACGGTCAGAACCGGCGTTCCTTGAAACCATGAACCGTCCCGGCTCTGACTGTTCCGATTTCAGTTCTACGAAATGTGGAACCATAAACCGGCAGTTCTGGTTCGGGTCCGGAACCGACCCGAACCGTACCGATGTCTACACAAACTGAAGAAAACAGTTGTCATGACCGTATGATATAGATTAGGACATTTATAAAATTAATTAAGAGTGTATAAATGTAGTAAAATTAGTTAGATTATTAGTTAATAGTTATAATAAGTACGAATATTTAGGAACTTAAGGTTATAGAAAACAATATAAATTGGATTTGGTTAAAAAAAAATTACATCAATTTAATTGATAAATATAATTCATCAAGGTTTCATTCATGAATCTTGTATGGGAAATTGTCTTTTACTTGAACTAATGATAATTGCATATTTTTTCATATCTTTCACCTATCAAATCATGCAAGATTTGATCAATGTTTCTCTCTATCTCTCTCTCTCTCTCTCTCAACTCAATCCCACACCCACAGTTTGCGACGCTATTAGCATGTACGACGGCGGTCTTTGACATATTTACCTCAATTAACAAGCTAATGAGATATTTCATAGCTGTAGTAGAGCCCTTACAATATCTAGGTCTCTGTTGGTTTTATTAAATTTTTGACAAATGTTGATATAAACTAACAGAAAATAAACAGATAATATATAAGGTATCAAATGGCAAATCGAAACACTAAATTAAGGACTTTTGGATAAAATAAAGAAGTTCCTAAGAAAAAAAGTTGATATTAATATATAACATTTACTAATGTACTTATATATTAATTATATAATATTAAAGATTGATACTTCTTTACATGTGTAATTACATACTAAATTGATAGATTGCATTTGTAATATAAGATATATAATTCATATGATATGCAAAAATAAAATGAAAAGCCAGGTTATTCGAGGGGATTTAACCTTATCTAATTCGACCTAATCCAAGTCCAAGGTTAGGATGGTACTCTAGAGTACAATAATTTATCATATATGCCAAAATTACAAAGTCCTTGATATAGTATAGTATGGGATTAGTTTTATGTTATCCAGACCTTTATCTTGAGTGCCAAGCTTAAACTAAAACTCCACGAAGTGTTTCCACTATGAATCTCTTTTATTTGGTATCAAATTTCAATTAGGATATGCGATAGAAGAAAGCAATATCAAATAAGGTAAAACAACAAATAAAGAGATTTGATAAAAGGGATTAACTATTTTAAATGCAAAGCCACGGTATAAGATGAAAAACCATAAGAAGTGGTATCTAGTAATAGTTAAGAGTATAAATGGAAGAACAAAGGAAGAGTATACTAAGCTCAATTTTAAATTTATATTCGATTGTAATTGAATTATTAAACTACATTTTGCATTAGTTTTTCTAATTAATTCAATGATTGGATGACGTTGAACAAGACATTGATGTTTCTTCTTAAAATTGAGGATTTTGGTTTTAGGGGAAATGCAATTTGCTTTTGAGGGGCGTAATTAATTTGACTCTCCTCTCATTATCATAGATTTATAAAAATAGACTTTTAATTGTATATTTGTTTTGTCATGAATTAAGCATATCTACGACAGATAATTAACACTACTACAATACACGAATAGAATTAATGCATAGAAATAAATTTTAAATTAATTAATGACACAGTGAAATAAAATATTACTATTATTATTATTATTATTGAAACATGCGTGGTACGCTTATTCGCTAAAACAGAATAAAACAGGAAAATCCACCCGCGAGTCAGGTAGGCACGCAAACATGCAAGACTTTTCTTATTTTTTTTTTTAATTTGAGCAAACCTATGAAAGTTCAAAAAATTTAACAAAAAGTTAGTGATAATTATAAATAATTATATGTAAGCACTGAATTAAAAAAAAAAAAAAAAAATCAAAAGAAAAAGAAAGTGAAACTTTAATGTTAAATAAGAAAATTTTTATTTTAACCTTATATGTATCTTTTAATATTTTTCTATTTTTTTATCCTATACGTAAATATATATATATTTTTTTTTTACTTCCTTTTTTGTGGAGATACCTTATTTTGATTTTTTAGGTGTGCTTGTCAGTGTCATGGATGGAATTCAAAATGTAATTAGAAATTAATAACCCATAACCAAATAGTTACAGCTCCAAAAAGATCATAAACACCTAAAGAAAAATCAGATAAATCGAACTCTTAAACCATAAGCAGCTCAAACTTTAAAAAGCTCTAAACCTGATATCATGCCAATAGCACATGGTGTAAAAAATCTCCCAAAAAATCCATACCAATCTCCAAAAACTTCATATGCAGTTCATAACAACTCGGAATTGCATCCGTGGATATAAATATTTAATAATATTTGCCTAATTAGAATTGAACATACAAGCTGCAAATATATGAAAAGTATATGGTACAAGGAGTCTAAGCCACTTTCAGTAGTAAATACAAAATTTAACGCGAATCTGAGGAGTTGGAACACTAGAATCTGTAATAACAATACAAGTTAGAAAGCTTCATATAGTAAAGCTAAAGGAATAGTGCATACCTGAGTATAATTACAGCCACCGAAGACGAGAGTGGTTCAGATCCGAAATTGCAATTGAGAAAGTCAAAAGAGAGCGTCTGTAGTGTGTTTTTGTGTGCTTGTAATTTGTTTAGAGATGAAATGGGTAATAGAGTGTAGAGGGTGTGGGGAAGTAATTGTTCGGTAGCGGAGACCGTGTCGGCTTGACTATGATTTTTAGGTCCCCGTCAAGTTCTGCTAAGACTAAGAGCGTGTTTTAACAGTAGTTTTAAAATTAAAAAACTTCATTAATTTTTTTTATATAATTTATAAGTTTATAGTATAAATTTTAAATAAAAGTAAATAAAAAAAAACATGTATATCTTTTCATCTCTTGTAATATCCTGAAGTCTTTTTAAAGCGTCTGATTTTTATGTGTATTTTATTTTTATTTGATTTTTATTTATATTTTAGATGTATATAATTTATATTGTATTTTATTTATTTATAAATAAAAATATTTATTTTTGATCTATATCATTTGTTAATAAATATTTTTATGAAAAGATAAAAATAAGATATCAAAAATTCAAAATAATACAGAAAAGATAAAATATACAGAGATGATAAACGGATCTTTTTGGATAATTTAGTTTTCATCTGTATCTATATCTGTATTAAAACGATACATATAAATATATTCGATTTGTATTTATATTTAATATATTTAATTTTTTATAAAAATTATCAATTTTTTATCTATATTTATATTTAAAAAATTTAAAAATATTTATATTTATTAAAAAAAAAAAAAAAACTAGCCAAACTATTCAAAACTCGGCAGGACCAAATCTGCATTAGATACCTTCCGGGCCAAATAGAAAATAAACCCTACTTCTCCGCGTGGAAGCTGGAAAGTGAAAAGTCAGGCACGCAGATACTTTCGGGGCCAAATAAAAATAAACCCCACTTATTAATGGTACGCTGACCAACTCTGCGTCTTCTTCTTCTTCTTTTGTCTTGCTGCTTCGTTCATTTTGCTTTTTCTTTCTTTTTTATTTTTTATAACGATGGCTTGAATGAAATGAGGCAACTTGGTATTTTCTTTAAATTATAATACTGTAACTTTTTGTGAAGCTTTCTCATGTGGCAAAAGGAAAATTAAAAGTGCAAAAAAGAAAAAATTAAAAGATCACAACATTCGGAAAAATGTTTTCATTGAAGCAGCTAAAATTTTGAGGTCTACCAAAAAAAACACAAAAAAAAGATTATCTACTTTTTATAACATCTTTCATTAAGTTTAGCAAATAAGACTATGGAATCTATATGGTCCCACATGTAGTATCATGCAAATCATGTTATTTAACATAACCTTAATAGAAATGTGTTGTAAAAAATAAATCATTAAGGAAAACCTTTTACTTGAAACATTTATAGCATAGCTTCCAAGCTCTAAGTATGGTGGGGTGCGAAACAAATACTAGAATGATAGGAAGTTAATTTTATATTATTTGATCGGTTCATCATTAATAATTAATTATATTAACGGTTAACCTTTTTTTTAAATTTTTTTTGGTTTTTGATTTTTAATTATTTAATATAATGGTTAACCAAAAGCTATGGTTAACCATATTTTTCAGTTGATCCATAAAAAGTTAAATCCTTTTATTTCACAATTATATTCAAAAATTGCAAATTAACAAGTTAAGTGCCACAATTACATTCAAAAATTGCAAATCAACAAGTTAAATAACTATAAAACCAATAAGAAATCATAAATAATATAACTCTAATAAAACATTATACAAATTAAAAATTTATAGTCTTCTTCTTTTTTTTTTAAATGACAACACAATAACATAATAATTAAAACACAAATGTTCAAATTATCGGTTTTTTTAGCGGTTAACCGTTAACTATCGGTTTCTCATGGTAACTAACTGAAAATCGAAAAAAATAAAAATCATAATCTTAAATTGAAACCAACAAAATGGTTAATCATATTTTTCGAATTGGTTTTCTAGTTTTTGTTCGGTTTTTTGGTTTTATCGGTTTTTTTTGCCTACCCCAAAATTCTACACTTTATTGATTTGTTTGGATTTACATTTAAAAAAAAAAATTGGTAAATGGGATGTATATATAACTTTTATTAGATTTTTTTAGAAATTGAATAATTACCAACCCGCTCAAATAAAAATTACATAAAATTGATTATCAAAACACTGATGCAAATTTGTGTCTAAAAAATATGATTCAATTATTAACACACTAGTCATACATATTAATACATGAGTTCGATTTGACTCACTAACGCACCACACAATTATAATGAGTACATTAGTAAATCGCATTTCTAAGATGTAATTTAGCATTGTACAACTTTTGCTAAATTGCATTTTAAAAAGACAATTAATAGTAAAATTATAAATCACCTACATGTGATTTAACATTGATTATTTTATAATTAAAATCATCTTATTTGTATTTAGAAAATATTTTTTTTAAGTTCTTAAATATGTTTTTCACCCAATTTTTTTATAAATAGAAGCACATGCATTCTCAATTCTTCTCCCAGATATATTTATAGTAACTGGTAACATTATGCATTTCTACCACTTGCAGTATCTGTTATTATGAAAATTAAATTTGTTTTTTTTTAAGCTAGTAACAATTAACTTTATTCACTTGATTCTTTCTTTTTTTTTTCTTTTTTTTTTTTTTTTTTTGCCATTCACTTGATTCAAATTACTAGATATTGCATTCATAACATAAGTGTTAAGAAATTATAAACAATTAAGTTTTTCAATCACATATAATAAGATTATTTTAAAAATTATGTGTAATTTGCTTTTTAATCAAGAAAAAGTGGACACGTACATTTATATAAACACCTAAGCAATTTCTTTTTAATGTTCATTTTTTATTTTTTTTTCATATGACCATTTTGAAATAATTACTTTTTTCTAAATTATAAGAAATAAATATGCTCTAAGTGTTTTTATATAATAGATTATAGCTATACACGACAATCTAACCCTTCTCATACCTAATACGATGTTCAAGATGGAGGAAAATAATAGGAAAAAAATAAAGGAAATAATTTACCAATGAGGAAAGCTGTCATATCCATAAAATTTATTTAGTAACAGTCCCTTCATGATTATCAAGTGTTTATGGAAATTAATAAGTATCATCCATAATCAATTGAATCACTAGGCTTACATTACATTTCAACAGTTAAGATATACTTACAAAATAAAAGTCAGTCAAGTTCTTGATATATACTTACGAGTATGATTCCAGACATTTCGGGATAATTTCCGAAGGATTACCTGCAAAACAAACTGTAAGGTGGTAAGCAACTTCCACATGCTCAATAAGTGGTCAAATCCTACAATATATTTTAATAGCAACCAATAAATAAGTTTAATTATTAAAGAGTATGCATTGTCACTCAATATGTCATCCACATGATGTTGACCAGTACATCATAAAATTAGAGAAACTAACCCCACTCTAATATAGGTTTTGAGGAGTATGGCACAAATACGTTTTCTACAAAAATCATGAATGTGCAATGAATTATCGTCCTTCTAAATGTTGAGTGATATTGGGCCTTCTCAACCTTAAAAGCTAGCTCATGAGGTGAGGCTTTCCCTCACACTTATAAAGTAGCACCCATATAATTGTGTTGTATTCTATTATTTCATATAGTAGAGGATTTTAGTGCGGTGGCGGTCCTATGGTTTTTTCTCCACATTGCGGTTTTCCACGTTAAATCCTAGTGTTGATTGTTTTATTTTTGTTTGAATTATTTGTTAATCGCTTCGGTAAGAGGAAAATGATCAAGCTTTTCCTACACAAAGTGGTATCAGACCCAGGTTTACAACATCTCTGGTTGAGCCGGATATGGACGGTCAATCCCATAGTCTAATGTGTGAGAGGGGGAGATGTTAGGGATATCTCACATCAATTGTGGAAGGGGTTGGGTACTACTTTATAAGTGTGAGAGAAAGTCTCACCGCACGAGCTAGCTTTTGGGATTGAGAAGGCCCAATAGCACCCAACAATAAAAACCGTCTAGGTATATCCACTGATAGCTTTTAACCTTTATTGCGACCTCCTCCCTTGTCACTTAATTCAATAAAATGTTAGAAGAAGAAATTTACTTGATATCTTACCTAATCGATCAGTTTTGGTAGAAGCAAAATGTTAGATGTTTGTGAAATGTGTGTCGTTTTTTAAAAGACCGAATTTATTCTTAAGGTTTATTTTTATTTAAACGATCACTCAAATCCTCACACCAAACCAAGCCAATTCTTTATACAAGCTTAAACCCAAGCCTTATTCTCTAACAAGTCCAAGAGCCCATGACCTTTATCCTTTATCATGCTCCCACATGCACCAAATAATTTTATTATAGTAGATAATTACAATGTGTTAAAAGGTCAAAGTTACTTTTTAGATATTTATCTTGCTAAATTACACAAAATTATCCCTAATATTTTACCTTAAAGCAAGCATCATTTCTCAACTTGGGAAGTTCCATTCCTTCTTAAAAATTCTTTTTTTTTTTTAAATCTACTAAAATTCTCCTCAAGTTGCTATTTTCAAGTTAAGACCAAGTAAGGTAAAGTACTACTTGCCTTTTCATTTATTTATTTTCTTTTTTCTTCTAGAAAACTAATCTCTATTTTAATGAGTTCTTAGATGAGTTAGAAGATTAGAACTAAGAACTAAGTTGATTTTAGGTTTTGTTAAGCTTCTATAACTTAAAGGAGAAGAGTAGCGGAGTTTATCATATGTATTTCGTAAGGTAGATGATTTAATATAATTTACATGTTAAACATAGTTATTGATGATATTAGTGTTAGATAAGCAAGGTCTTAGTGACAAGATTGATGGTTTAGTACTTAAACGCATGTATGAAAAACTTTGTTTGCTTGATAAGATAAATATTATGCGTGTGTGTGTGTGTGTGTGGTGTATGTATATATATATACACATATGTATAGTATGTTATGGCATGAGTAACAAGTTCACATGTATTTAACAATGGTTGATATTAAGCTTGTATATTATATAGAAACGTTTTCTGTTGTTAAAGAGATCATTTTAGCACGTTAAGAGATGAAACACTTTAGAAATTTCAAAGCAAAGAACATAGGGACAATACCCTGTTCATCATGGACATAATGAAAAGCGTCATCCTCTCGGAGGATTTATCTTGGCTAGATCAAAGGCATGATGGAGACCGTGATCTCCTCGGCATCAATTTTAAACCTTATCATGGCCGCAATTCAACCATGACTAGATCACCATGATAATGGGCATGATCTAATATGTGAGTTTTTCATAACTTGAAACTCCCTTAATCACAAGCATGATGATACACATGATATAGATCACAGCTATCATCACGAGCACGATCTGGCTTACAATTTGCATCACGGCTATGATATATCCCCTAAACATTGTTCATAAAATAAAATAGAATAATAAATATAAGTATAAATTATAAAATAATATACATATGTAAATACTAAATTAAGTATTTACATAAGATCTTACTTATGTAAAATTAATTGAGTCTAAATTTAAGGGTATGTTACACTATATAATTTTCTAACTTGATTATGTAATTAGTTAAATGTAAGTAAATAAGTAAGTTTATAATTGGATCTTATTTAAAATGATTTATTTGGAGAGATCTTTCCACTTGATTGAACTTATCTATTGATTTATTTCAAGATATAATAAATCAATCGGGTATATAGTAACATGAGTGTAGCGTACTAGGATAGACATTATAAATGAACTAATACTTAAAGACGACTTAATAAATGCTTGTCATTTGTGTTTAGCTGTTGAATTTAGTCCAGGGAGCGACAACCTTGCCTAATGATGCCAGCACAGTAGTTTGGCACTTAAACCATCCCTACCCATGTGTGGTATATTGAGGCGGCATAGAAATTAGTTAATAGGACAAATAGTATCAGTGTAACGTTTACCTAGATCGACGAGAAGTAATATAGTAGGGCTCATGACTTATGGGGTCGATTGAGCCTTATTATATTATGGACTAATACGTAGAGATGTATAATGGCTATAAACTCTAGATGAAACTATTATTTTATATGGCCATATAGGAGATATAAGTATTTAAGATTGTTTATATCAACCTCATGAGTAGTTGCTGCTACCCAAGACCCCTCTCCCCCCCTCCATCCCCCATCCCCAACCTCAGAGTGTGAATGCTTAATTGTTGTTGTTGTTACACTTAAAACTTAAGATATAATTCATTGATTATTGCATTGCATTAGATTAAGTGTCTTTGTTCAACTTACATGTGCTTTTGTTACTATTATATTAGGCTTCCACTCATTGCTATTCCTTTTCAGATAACGATGTTCGTGATGATGTCGCTTATGATTGTATGGGATATGAGACGAACTTTGAAGAATTTCTTGATGAGTGAGATGATTAGAACTTATAGACATATAGGAGATATATTTTGTATAATACTATGTTTTTACCTTTTAAGCTTGTATTTTTGTTAAAGGCTTATCTGAAAGCCTATGGACCATAACTTAACATACTGGACTTATTATAATGTTTCGAGAGATTAAACTCTTTACATTTTTGAAGTACCAATAGTTGGTACTAATAAATAAATATGCATGATGACCTACTCACTAGAGTAGCTTCTTTTGAAAAATATTAGTAAAAGTTTAATTTCCGCTATTAATTCAATTATTTTTCTGAATCTTATGATAGGATTTTAAAAGTTAAAATTGGTTAGCAAACTATCACAATAAACGATTTCTTTTTTGATAGCCTAATGTATAATGCTTTAGTATTATTCACTCCTAGGCTGTATACCCTTATGGTCATTTTGAGGCATGACATTAACAATTGCAAAATAGGTACCTAAAGGAAAAGTTTAAATAAATTAGTATTTACAGCTTGGAATTGAACTTCATTTTAACTTTATGGTTCTCTTTTAAGGCATAAGGCTATTATAATATCCCTTTTAAAATTTTTATATTACTTTGTCATAAAACGCCATTATTATTTTTTATTTGAGTCATTATCATTCACCACAAGTTTATAAGTATTATTTTATTCTTTGCATATAATATATTATAATTAACAAGTTTAAGGATAAGCCCATACTTAATTATTTTATTGTCAACCAACAACTTTTATTTATACCTTTGTACATGTTCTTGAATATTTTCTTAAATACAAGCTCAGAAGTAATTAATGTATATAGTGCCAATATTAGTCACAATTTGTCATTTTATTATGTATTGGAAAAATAGCAAAAATAATAGAAAAATATCTAAAAATTTGAAACTTGTAATATTACTAGTATAAATATCATATAGTAATGATATAGTGTTTTGATGATTTTTAAGAATCATTGAGGTAATGTATAATAATTATTTTGATTCGGATATTTTGGCATTATAACGATTATATTTGGGAGAATTTTTAAAAATATTATTTCATGAAAAGTTTTGAGGACGTACCTATTGTGAAATATTGAAGTCGAAACAACAATTTTTGGTGTTGCAATTTAGCTTTGTTAGAAAATGGGTACCCTTCACCAGCACTACCACTAGATGGCCTCATTCTGCCACCTAAGGTTATCGGACAACCTTCCCTCTTCCTCAGGCCTCTATGAAAAGCCTTAAATTTTTGTTTAGCTAAATTAAAAATTGTTATACTTAAATACTATATGTCATGCTCTAATTAGGATAAAGGCGTGTCTAGTACCATGTATAACACTTAAGCGTTATATGCACAGGCTAATCCTAAAACACCTGTTTATGTCAAACAGTTGCTAGCCAATTTTAAATTATGAAATTATTTAAGTAGATTTTGGAAACAACTGGATTTAACTGTGGAAAAATAAATTTCAAAAAAACGTTTCTTTTTTCTACTCACACGAGTAGATCAACTTCCAAAACAAAACCATACTATCAGGTAACTCATCATAAAAAAAGCTTATTACAAAACATGCGGGCTCCACAACCATCGTTTTACAGAAAATATAGATTTCAAATGATATAAATCCAGCTCTTAAACAAAATGAAATAAAAATACATTCATGGTCCTAACTCGTATCACTCTTCAACGAACTCTTCCTGAGTTATCCTATTCACCCGATTCACTCATCATCATCAACGTCATCCAATTAACACTGGAATGGAGACAATATGAGCTAAAGCCTAGTACATAGCAACACAAACATATACAAGATCACATACAAGCTTATACTAATGCAATGCAAAAAAATAATAGTTTACTATCTTTAAATTAAAGTGAAACAAGCAACACTAGGGTACTCGCACTCTGAAACAAGCCTCTATGAATCTAGGGGTCATGAGTAACAACAGCTACTCAGGAGATTGATATAGGCAATCCGAATACATATATCTAATAGAAAAAGAAAATAGTCTCATCTAGAGTTCACAACTATTACACAGCTTTACTTATCTCAATCCATAATATTATTCAATATAGCCGGTCCCATAAACATGAACTAAATCATGTTACTTCGCTTTAAGCTTAAGAAAACATTATGCCGATACCATTTACCCTATAAGCTGCCGTTGCATCATGACATACTATTGCATCATGATAAAGGGTGGCCTAAGCGCCTAACTACCATGCCCAGCTCCAAACAAAATTATTGCATTTTTTAATTTATAAACTTAATTTATCTACCCAAGTTCTTCCTAAATTCTTACCATTTGGTATGTTATTCCTATCTCTGACAACCTACAACTCTGATACCAAACTCTGTCACGCCTCAAAATAGGGCCTAACAAGATTATCCTAAAGTTTTCATACCACGTGTGCACCCATAATATAAGAACTGTCTTACAAGTTAGAGTCTACAAGACTTTATCTTATTTATTTACTTCACATAATTTAATCATATGTATATGATATGTTTATTTAGATTCACTAAAGAATCTGATTTTTGACATTCCACCAAGATCATAGAAAATTGGTATCCCCTACCAAATAATAAAAATTGGGTTTTAATCTACACAATACAAAGTCTCATTTGTTTATACAATTTATCTAATCCACATTCTAAGTTCAAATAACTTATATTTCTAACTTCAACAAAGTTTGATGAAGAAGTACTCTTCACATATTCCTAGCCCAGTCCCAGCTAGTATTATTCCTGCACAAAAATTGTTGGGGAGTGAGCGAAACTATAGCTTAGTGAGATAACCTGACCAGACCAGACCACACATCAAACAATAACAAACAGGTATGATTAGCAAGCGTATGCAATGCAACAATAAACTATATGCACAAGTACAAGCTTGGATAACCCAGAATCCAAATAGGATATAAATTTATGCCCTCCCATCGAGGTTGAAAGAAATCCAATCTATGATCCACTTATCCGGGAGAATCAGAGAACCAATGAAGGAATATACCAATCTACTACACCAAACACTTAACTTCAAAGTCTCAATATCTCAACCTTGCCTTGGAACAAAGAAACTCTAATAAGTGTTAGTCATTTCAAAGTGATACCATAAGTGGCACCTTCATGTACCAGTTAGTTCTTATAGAACCGACGGAACAAAGGTAATCTTGCGTTGAACTAATACCCTTCCACCTAGAAAAACTAAGTATTACCAGAAAATCGAAATACAAACACGTAGTAGGCTGTCACATACTCATAATGCAGTATACGCAAATTATGCAATGCATATCCATTTCATTTATGGTACCAATATTTTTTTATCAGGTTTAAGGTGATCATATAATTCACAGACAAACATCAACATGCTTCATACGTTAATTATCATACAATGAAATTTTCACTTACAATATAATGGTCTGGCAACCAAACACTGCAGTATACCCTATTCTGCATACATATCGGTTTGATATATTATTACAAGTGCAGCTATGCCACAAGCACAAACAATGTGATAAGATCAAAGTTACCCACCTGTTGTCCTCACTTGATCATAATAGTCTACTAGTAAGTCCCCGAAGTGGTTTGTTTTTCTTATGAAATAAGAGAACAAATATCTATTACTATACTATTAACGAATTTGGTTGGATTCTTTCATGTGCTAATTTTCAATCCTAACATATCTTTATATACTTAGTTAGGAGCCTTAACTTTATATAGGTTATATTCTTTTGGTAAAGTTGTAGAATTTATATTTATGTAAGAGAAGTCTTCTTAAAATCATAGATACTAATTTTAGTCGCATAATCTTATACTAGACCTGTTATATTCATTTTAACTCTGATTTAGCGTATGAATAGGTATTGGAAAGTTTGTTTTGAGTACTATATGATATTTGACCTAATTTTATTAATCTGTAAATTTTATTTACTTCATGTTTGCCAATAGATGTTATAGAATATTTTAAGTCTTGTTTTGCTTAAATTTTTTATTATTCAAGCTTTTATTATTTTTGTGGTCCTTTTAGTATATCTACTTTAAGGTAGTTAATATTCATTACTTATTATTTATTTTCATCGTGTTTATCTTGTTTCTAATTCATGTTTTTATCTATATTTAAGGGAATCATGCTATTAGAATCTATCTATATTTACATTCTTTAATGCCTACTTTGAAAGGGAATTTGTTTTTTATTATTTATTTCATCTGTCAACCTTATATGTCTATGTAAATTGGAATTTCTATTATTTATATAGTCACATTTATATCTAGTTCTTTAATTATTTTTCTAACATATTCGTAGGTTCATAGAGTTTAGATATATATCAAATGTTTATTAAACTTAAATTTTATTTTAAGACTATAACATGTATGGTGTAGTTCTTAAAGTTTAATTTTGTATTGGGAAGGAAAGGAAAATAGGGTTAGAGATCTACATGGGTATATAGAAGGATAGATGATGTTTTGTGTCCTATATTACTAATACACGACTTATGTAGAAGGGACAAAATGCTCTGTTTCTACACCGCCGTTCTACACTGCCTATGTAAGAGGTCGTGCACAACTCAAACATGTAGAGGAGAAAATAAAGTCATAAAGATAATAAATATAACCAAGTAGCAACTATACATATACACAATTATTAAGGATTCACGTGCATAAGTAATATTTAATCTAAGTTAAGTGATTGATGTGTATTATATGTGTTTAAAATAATATCATGAAGAATAAATAAAATAGAATAAAACTAGTTGTATATATATACTTGTTCATAGGGATATACACATACATATATACAAAATATATGCATATAACATCAAGTATGATTAAAAAAAATATCAAGAGTGCAAACTGAGTGCTTAGGGAGCTGAGACAGGGGTGCCCATGGAGTGCATCTGCAGCGGATATGGAGTGCTATAAACCCCTGTTTTCTCAAGCCTTAACCTTAAGCCGGTAAGTCAATCGGAGACCTTAAGTCAACGGATCTTGAGTAAAACCCTACAGTTTAGATCCGACAAACCTGAGTTCGTAAATCGAGGAGTCGAAAAATAATTAAAGTGTTTAGAATAATCCGTAATAATATTTGATTTATTAAAAATATCAGATTGGATTAATTTTGGCTTATTTTGAACTTTGGATACTGCTTTGGAAAGCATGTCCCGGGGCTCGAAAATTAAAAATATATCTTTAATATTTTTAATCTTATAAGGATTTCAAAAATATATATTTTATAATTTTTGGGCTATAAAAATTACAGTTATAGCCTTTTTCCCGTATTTTCGTTACTACCGGTAAAGTAAATGTCTTATCTACTATTTATTACTATTCACAAGTACAACCTACTACACACATACCCATACCCTATTCTTACAACCTTTCAATCACTCAATTCATTTTCTTTTCCAAGAAATTTTGTCTCTTAACAAATTATTACAATTAATACAATTTATTACACAAATTCAAATTTCAAATGAAATCAAATATATCTCCCTCTCACTCCCTTCATTGGCCGGCGCATACCCCATATTTTTCCCCCCAATTTGTTTCATTTTAACTCCTTTTATTATACAAACAAACCCTAAATCCACCTAATATAAATACTCCTTTACTTTTCTCTCTCTTCACTTTTCATTCCATTTGTTCCAAAAACTCTCAAACCCTCTCTTTTTCCCTTTCCTTTCTCTTCTTCTTTGCTTTGTTCTTCTTAAGAACAAGTTGCCACCATTTTCTTTCCTTGCTCATACACACTTTTCTTGCAAATATTTGAGGTAATCATTCCCTTTTAACTTCCATAGGATGTTGTAGGATGATATTATGGGTGTTTCATGCATCAAAGGATATTCCACAAGCTTAAAAAGCTATGGATGATGATGCTAAAAATTGAAACACTCCTCTTGTTGATGATCTCTTTTTGTTATTAGTATATTTGTTATCTTGAAGGCTTGTTTATCTTCTTATTTTTGTGATAACTTGTAGATCTAGAGTTTTACAAGCTTTAGTTATGTTTATGTGTAGATCTAGAAGTTTAAGGCCTACTACCAAGTTTTTCTTATGTTTCATGGTTGTATTTTGAGTAGATCTTAGATTTGAGTTTGAATGAAAAAGTAAATTCGTAACTTGTCAAGGCACCATTTTAAAAACCCTTTCAAGTCTTAAAATGGAAGTTTTTGTTGAGAAAATGAAGGTTTGATGGATGTATATCATCAAGACTTCATCTTACAAGAATCAAAGTTGATTTTCAAAGTTTATTTTCAAAAACAAAAATTGTATTTTCGGATCAAGACAAAGATCTAAAATAAAAACATGTTTTCCAACTCAAAAATGAGGATTTTATTCAAGAAATGAAGGGTTCTTAAGATATAATATGTAATGGGTTGTTTTTCATGAGTTTTGATGAATTTTCTCAAGAGATATGTTCAAAATAAATTTATGAAAATTCGGATCTAGACCAAGACCCATTTTTGGAACCCATCATTCAACTTTAAAATGAAGATTTAGACAAAAATATAAAGGGCTCTTGGTATAGATATCTTAAGGAATGAATTTTCATAAGTTTAAATGAGTTTTCCTAAAAAGTATTTCTAAAATCAAGTGCTTTGTAAAAGACAAAATTTAGGTCTTGTTTTCATTTAAACTTCAAAGAGGAAATTCGTATCTAAGGGAAGACCAATTTTGAAAACCTCCTTTTAGATCTCAAAACAAGTATTTTATATTGAAAATGGAATGCCTTGATGATAAATAATATAGGAAAATTATTTTCATTGAACTAAGTAAGTTTTAGTAAAGGAATTACTCAAAACAAGACAATGAGTTTCAACTTATAAATTTCGGTTTTATGAAAATGGATTTTTAGAAGTTTCATTTGAACTTTATGTTTGGGATTTAATAAGTGTGTAGTCTCTTGATTTTGTTTTAAAGGTCTTCTTGCAAGTTTAGGACTAAAATAAGTTAATCTAAGTAGTTAAATAGAGTAGATATGGCAATTTTTCACAAAGGCTCAAATCTTGGATTTTCGCAACCCTACTGTACAGTATGTTTCCGACCCTTAGATGACCTTAAAAGTTTGAATTAACTTTGGAAATAGATAGCTCTTTCGAAGTAGATAGAAATCGGTATATTATAAGCTTAATTCCGAGTTAAAATGAGTTAGATATGACCTTTTTAAGTTAAGAATTCAATCTAGGCGAAAATTGACGAATTTAGTAAATAAAATTATTAAGTTTAATAGAACTTCATAAGAGATACTCATTGAGGGTATTCTTTGTACTTAGGTAATTTGGAGGACGGGTTACCACTCCCCGAGGACTATTACGACTAGTGGATTTCACTACATGGACAAGTGAGTTCATTTCTCAATTAATTATGCTCTTGGGTGTGCTTGTAGTAGTAGTGGCATTAGACTTAGGAAAAGATAAAATTGTGATTGAATGGTGATCTAAACTTGCATGAATGAACGATAAGTATATCGAGGCAAGCTTTGTTGCAATAACCTTGTATGAGCTAGTATAGATTTGGAGTGTCTGAAATCTGTATGATCACTTTTAAATTATCTAATTAATATGCCATGATTATATGAATAAATTGTACATGCATATCACGTAGTGAGTCACATATCATTGTCGAGTATGCCTTTGGTGGGACAAAGGTGTATTTGGGAGGCAGGGGTCTTTAATAAAGGGGACTAGGGTTGCATGACTTATGGACCACCTCATTCAAATAATGAAAACTATGGTTGCATGACTTATGGATCAACATTAAAATTATGGTTGCATGTCTTATGGACCACCCACTAAGATTGGGACTTATGGTTGCATGTCTTATGGACCAACATTGGAACTGTAGTTGCATGACTTTATGAACTACCCCAAACCCCGAAGGAGGGCATAAATCCATTCACATATGACTAACCGGAAAGTCATATGCTTGCTTGCTCATTTGCTTGTGCATTCATATGGTTGCTTAATTATAACTTGCTTGTATAGATATTTTTAGCTTGATCGAGTATGTTACTTGGAAAATGAATCTCACTAAGCAAGTAGCTTATACCCTAATAGTTTTGTTGCAGTGTCCCTATTTTTGGTTGTTCCGAGGGGACACTTTGTGCAGATTTATCACATTGGATTAAAGAGCTTTTGAGGAAGTCGGAACCTAGTATAGGCATGGACTTCTAGGAAAATCTCTTTAATGTAGACTCAGATATTTGTAATTTGGAGCTAGATGATGAAGACTCTCATTATTTTGGCGGGGGTATGCCCCCTTGGCTTTTGTAAAACGTAACTATTTATCTTGTTGTGATTTATATTCTTAATGCTATATATGCTTTCTTAAGACTACTCGAATCAAAGTGTGATCCTAAAAGTTGTGTAAGTACACCTTACACTCGATATATAAACTTATAGGATGACTAAAGTTGTCATACTTAAGTTTAAATACCGGGTGTGGTGGACTGTCGCGTTTAGGGTACCCTTTGGGGCGTGACACAGTGCTCATCGAGCGCATATATAGCGATCACAGAGCACCTATGGAGCACATCCTTAAGCGCTCACCGAGTGCTTGTGTGTTTATGTTTGTGATAACACTTAGTGAGTTTTTTTTTTGCAATATCTTGCTTGTTTTTAACCTAATTTTGATGTGTAAATAGTCAATTTGATAGTATTCTTCAACTACTTTTTAGTAGTGCTATTGTTTTTAAGGAAAGAAACATGTAAGATGTTCAAAATTATAAAATATGTCTACAAATTTTGGATTAAATTATGACAATTTTAACTCAAACTTATTTTTATGACATCTAACTCATTTCTAGTATGTTTTTTTGTGAATAAATAGTCATTTTCATAGGATTTTTTTAGTACAATACATTGATGGTGTTGTTTTTATTAAATAAGATAGGGTCTGTTTGGATTGTCTGTTTTTCATCTGTATCTGTATCCTTTTTAAAATGATATGTGCAAAATATATCCGATTTGCATCTAAATTTTATCTATATTTATTCTATTTGATCTTTTGATGAGAACTGTCAACTTTTTTTTATCTATATCTATTTCTTGATAAATGATTTGTTAGAAAAAAGTTTGAAAAAGTGTCTGTATCTGCCGGAAAAAAGCCAAAACAAACAGACCCTTAAGATGGTGAAAATATAAGGACAGTTATGCAATCGTGAAAAATCTAACAGCAAGAAGTGAATTTTTGTTTTTGTGATATCTAATCCGTTTCTTATCCGTTCTCAACAAATGAGTAGTCGATTTCATAGGATTTTCCTGTACTTTCCATTGGTGGCTTATTTTTAGCTTTTGATGGTTGTGTCGATATAGTTTATTCAATCTATTTAATGCCTTTCAAGGTTTATTTAGTAAAGTTGGTGTTGTATGTTGTGTTTGTGTTGTTACCTTGTTGTTATGATATGTTTGTGTTGTCATGCATGATTCCTAAAAGCAAAACAAAAGGAGAACATAGATGATTCAAGTGAGGATACATATGAAGCTAATATTCTCATCTCTAATTCTAGGAAACTGAGACATATACTATACTAAAAGCAATTCAATTCATAGAATTTCCTAGTTTTCTACATAGTTTGATATAAGCTCTAAAATAGGATGAGAATTACCTTGATGGAGTAAAAATGGTGTAGAAAACCCTCCTTTCTAAGAGACCGAAACCTATGATAAAAAATAGAGGATTTGACTTTATTTGTTCTAAGAATAGACCAAGTAGAATGAGTCATTTCCTCACCTTGATAGTTTACGTTGGCAGTAAAGAATAAGTGGAACACAAGTGAGTTTTGGTTTTGTTAGATTTTGTTTACTTAAGTGTTGGTTGTGGTATTGATCTAACGGTTAACAGTAGAAATGAAGTGGGGAGTTTTAGTTCGTTGTGATGTTTTGTGTGGTTAGGAGATGGAGCTTCACGATGGGTTTTTGGAAAAATAGGGTTCTTATGCTCTGTTTTGTTTTTCCTTTGAAGTATGTTACGATGTGGTTTTTGTTGAAGGAAATGAGCTATTCGTTTTGGTTTTTAGGTTTGACTTCAAATCAAAATGATGAGAATAAATTGAACTTGTTTGCTAGATAATTACTACCTATTTATATATGTCAACCAAAGGTTGTAATGAGATGCAAGTTGGGTTGTTTTAGAGCATGAAAAATGTTAGTTGGAGTTGTTTTCATTTGAAATTCTGGAGCTTCCAAAGTCGGTTTGTTTGCTAGCTACCAATGTTCCTTCATAGCTATATATGTGGTGTATTTGTTATGCAAATTAGGTAGATTTTTCGGTGGGATTGTGGGCTACAATTCAAGTCTTATGTCTGTAAATTTTGGAGCTGCTAATAGTCGGTTGTGCGTGTTCATATTTACATCTTTCATGAGTCATATCCAACTATCTATGTGTCCATTTAGGGAGTTTTTATTGGAGCTTATTTGGTCAAATTTTTAACCTTTATGAGCTTATTTTTCCTACTCTACTTATGTTATTGTCGGTGAAGTGTGTGTGCTGCAATTTTGTGTGCTGTTTGTCTCCTCTATGGCAGTTGTAGCAACGTGAATTGAGGAAGAGATTTGAGCTGGTTTAACAAGTTGATTAACGGTTGTATTTATCTCATTTAATGCTTAGCTTATTTGGAGTTTTCTTATTAGTTTACAAGTCTTTTTCATTTGACTTTTGATAACTATTTGGTGCAAATTCTTGAGGCAGCTGATGTGTTCTTCTCTAAGTGCTGCAGTGGCCTTCATGTTAAGTTTTTCCACCGTATGTAGTGTAGTTTAAATTAGATTTATAGTTGTTTTATTAATTATCTAAATTTTCAAGTAGTTTATTAGGCTTTACGAGTATTTATATATTAGTTATGTAGGGGTTTTATCTCTAGAAATTTATCTAAAGCTTCTACAAAATCTCTAGATTATTTATGAATTCAAATCTTGAGTTTAAAGTTTATGTGATTAAATACATTTAGAGTTTTATCTTACGTGATTGAGATTTTCTGGGTCTCATAGGCTAAATTAGGATTTTAGTACGTATAGACTCCAAATTTCCTGATTAAGGTTATGGTGAAATCGAAATTGTTATTTGAAGTATAGATTTGAAGTTATGGATATGTTTTATTTTTCTACTACATATTTATAATCCTAGCAATTCATCCTTAAGTTATCGTTTTTAGCCAATAGACTATATCAATTAATCGTTTCATATTACTTTTGAAATTTAGAGTTAATTATATTCATATATTTAGTTTTCTATACCAATTATGGAATCTTGTCCTAAGGATTATTTATTTTGGATAATCGATAAAAAAATTTTTAGTGCTATTTCTAGGTTTAAAAATGTTAGAAATAATTGAGAATTCATTGTATCATTATTTAATTAGTGTAGAATTTTATTTTTCTAATAGCTAAACTTAAGGTAAAAGGATTTTGAAGTTTATAGTAATGATTGATTTATCATTAATAATTGATTGTTAAGGTTATAGAAGTTACATTTTGCATTTCGAAGTTTTATTAGTAAGAATTTTAATTGTTACTAGCTATAATCAATTTATTTGCACTTTAATAATTTTTAAATTGGGAAAAATTGAGAGTGATTTTTGCTACTTTTTTTCCAAAGTTCTTTATAATTTGATATTTTATTTTTGGTAATTATTATAATCTATTATGTAAAATTAAGGGGATTGCAGAGATACTTTTAGGCATATCTTTTGCAATGTGGTCTTCATTGGTTTTTTTTTCCCTTCCTTTCTTTGTCCATCTTTTTTTTTTTCTTCTTTTTCTTTTTTTTTTTCATTTTTTAAATCCCTTCATGTAATGAGGAGTTGAATACATGAACATGAAATGACTTGGATTTTCTTTGATATGCAATCATTATAATAACTTGTTTTGCAATGCACAAGAATTTCAACATAGGGGAAGGTGCTTTCCATCAAGCTTTAGCAATTAAGAATAGAAGTTACTCAAATATTGATAACTTACCATGTTTCAATTAAATAACCAATGTTTCAAAATGTTAATTTAATATCTAACTTTTGTACTTTTTGTAATTAACTACTTACACTCTACTCATTTTTGTTATTAACTACTTAAGTAAAGTTAGTCCAGATTGATAAATAATTTCAAATAATTTGTAGATAGTAAATTGATACCTTTAAGATTCAAGTAGTCAATTTCAAAGAAGAATAATATTTAGATCCTAGATCTAACATTTACTCCCACATCATTTTGAGTCAAATTGTGGAACTAAAACCAACACTGCATTTTATATCTCATGTATAATAGCTTTTATAGAAGTTAACACTGAAATGGTCTATAGTTTTTCGACACATTTATGAGAGATGATTTATAAACGATAAAAAAAGATATGTCTAGAGAAAATGATAGTGGTAATTATTTCTTCCACTTAGTAACTACTTATAATGCTGCATCTTTTCCTTTTGACTGAATTCTCATTAGTTAGTTTGAAAAAACCCACATATACTAAGAAAAGATCTATAAGTAATTTTATAGCATAAAGATAGAGTGAGTTCAAAGCTCTCCCATTCTATTCATCGTTTTTCATTTTTAGTACAATAATGAATAAGGAGAGTAGTATAGGACTTCACAGATGAATACGATAATGTAGGTTCTTGTATCATGTTTGGTACTAAATATGATACAAAATTTATCTTTTGTTTCTTTTAAGTTTTATATGTTGTTTTTCGTGGACTATAATACAAGGAGTCTTAACTTTTCTCTTTAGCCATATTAAATCATCTTTATTAGGCTAAACAACCCTAGATAACCTTGCATCATTAATAGAGAAGAGTATATAGAAGGTTGCTCAAGGATGTGGCTCTTACTTTAACCGGTGGTTTCTAACGCATGACAAATAAAAAGGTATTAGAAAAATGTTAAAAAAATACTCTTTAAAGAACTTATGGATAAACATAATATATAATATTTTTCATAGTTTTATATCATTTTCAGAAACTTAATTTGGTTTTTGTCTCTCAAACTCCTTATCATTGTGATTGAGATCTACAATAGTGGTGAAAATTGCTCTTTCTTTTCTTTTTTTTTGTTTTGATCTTTTGTTTGTGAATTTATACTCACTATTCTAATATAATCTATCATGATCTTTTCTTTATATTTTTTAGACCATAAATCACTAATAATATGTATCCTATTCTAATATAATATGTTAGGTTGGCAGTATGGCACTTCATTGTACTGCATAGGGAGCTTGACAATTGAATTGCAAGATAGATCAGCGCTTGAAGGGAGCTAAATACGTTTGTGTAGTAAACACTTGGTAGGACTTGTGGGTGCTAGCATGGGGTGCTTGGTCTTCACTTTGCGAGCACTCAACAAGGCTTGCATTTGGTGATCAGTCTTAATATTTGAGCGCTTCAATTGTAAAGACCTAACATGCCTAACTCAATAATCAAGCATGCTTAGTCCCCAACCATGTATTATATATAAGGTTATAAAAAAAGAAGTTGTTTATGTTGAACATTGCTAGCCAATTTTAAGTTCTGAAATCATTTAATTAGATTTTAGATACAACTAGATTTGTGACAGAAAACAATTTTAATAAAAACATTTCTAACTTCCACTCATACAAGTCGAAGAACTTTTACATAAACAAAGCTTTGAAGTTTGTTACAAAATATGTAGGCTCACCAGGCCCTTAAAGAAAAATACAACTTTAAAAGATTAAATCCAATTCTTTCAAAATGAAACAAACTCAAATAATCGAACGCCCTACTTCACTTCACTCTTCAATAACTCTTCCAGTTCATTCCATACCCGAGTTAAACATCATCATCATTACAATACCTGGAAAGATAATAATAACAACAATAATGAGACAAAACCTAGTACACAACAACACAACCACATACGAAGCGACACATGAGCTTAACTTAATGCAATGCAACAAGGACATGTTATTATCTTTAAATTAAAGTAAACAAATCATCACAGGAGCACTCATATTCCAGAATAAATCCTGGAAACCTAAGGATCTTGAGTAACAGTTGCTGCTCAGGAGGTTGATATAGGCAGTTCGAATACCTATATCTCTTACATAACATTACAAGAAAATAGCCTCATCTAGGGTTTACAACCATTGCTCGCTCTTTACTCAATCTCAATCCATAACATTATTTAGTTCAATCGTTCCCATAAACGTGAACAAAATCATGTTAATTTACTCCAAGCTTAAATAAAAGTTACATTGATACTATTTGCTCCATTAGTTACCCACTGAGCCACTAATAAATGTCATTGCATCATGGTGAGGGTGGCCTAAGCACCTAAACTATCATGCCCATTTCAGACAAGGTTATCGCTCCCCAGATCAGATTCAATGATACAAGCATAAGCAATAATCATTTATTAAGTCGGGTTTAAGTTTTAATTCATTTAGGATGTCTATCCTAGCATACAACACGTGCATCACTGTGAATTGAAATCCAATTAGAGACTCATAAAAGCCATCTTAGACGATATATCAAATATCCATATTTGTTCAAGAAATAACTCATATAAGCATTTAAATTGATTATCCATTTATATCAAAATTATTTTAAAGCCCTATTTGATCAGACACTAAGTAGGAACTCTGCCATGGCTGCAATATTCATTTCACCAAGATACGAACAGTTCTCTATTATCTGCTAAAGCATTTCTTTTCTCTTTGTTTAAGATTATTTATCATAGAAACATTACCACATCATTCATTTTCAAAACATTCATATTTCTTAACAACCAAACATTTGAAACAACATATTCTTTATATTATTTATGGTTTATCCTAACTCATTAACTAAAGCCAATTATTAGCTATTAAGCTTATTTCAACTTAATCCTTACCAAACTCATTAGAGATTAGAGTTAATCATTTTATTCAATTACTAAGCCAAGTCGATTAAACTAAATCAATCTAATTCATTTTAGCTCGTTATAGGTTATTAAGTAAAGTTGAACTTAAGTTTATTAATTAAGTTCATTTTATATCTAACTTCTCTATTTAATCCAATTATTTATTAAATCTACAAATTTACTAAATTCATGTTTAATTGTATCATTTAACTAATATAGCATATCAACTACCATTCATCTACTTCATTTTATTTTATTTTACTTATGAAAAGTACCAGGGGGCAGATTACGCCCGTGATGGGAGCCGTGATCCTCATTATGCCCATAATGGAGGCCATGATGGTTCTCATGGGCCTTGTCACGTCTATGGTAAAGAGATAATGCCCCTTGTCACGATCGTGATCTAAGCCATGACATTTGAAAATCATGATCAAAGGAGATCATGCTCATGATCACCCCTGATTTTTCCTTTCCGCATGTATCATGAGCCATATCACGCCCATGATGCATGTGGGGATCTAGATTCATTTTTTCTTTCTATTTTACTCAAGTTTTAACTACTTATTTTTCACATACATCAACAAAACATCTTATTCTTAGCATGTTCATACATAATCTTAATCTGTAAACACTTCTATATATGTATATTTCTATGTAATATTTCATTAAATCATTTAATCAAACACTTAGTCTACACAATTATACATATATGTAGGTTTTAGCACATACGATCATATATCTTTAGTATATCAATAACATCACAAACTCTACATAAAATCTACAAAATAATAAAACCAACTAACTTGCATGTTTGACCAACTAAATCTTCACTACTACTACTACGAATTGGGTTAGTGTGGCTTATTCTAGTTAAATTCTCTACTTCAATCTTGTTTTTATCTTCAATTTCTCTTATAATCTTGTTGAAATTGAGATTTAGGGTTGTTTTGAGAGAAAGAAGAGAGAAAAAAGAAGTGAAGAGAAAGAGAGAAAAGAAAGAAACGTAAAGGGGATATAAGGAAGGAAAAGAGGGCAAGAAAAGGAAAAAGGATTAAAAGGTTAATAAATAGGAATTATGAGACATTTCATTCTTCCCCTCTTATAAGAATTTCGTCCTTGAAATTCATTTGATTATTTGCTGATAGAAAACATTTTATATCATCTTTAAACTTTATCACTCAAAAGATTTTCGTCATTTTAATTTAGTAAATAGATTTAAGTTGAAATTTAAAATTTCAAATTCTTAAATGCCCATCATGATACAATGACATTTATAAGTGGTTCAGCAAATAGCTGATGGGGCAAACAGTATTGGCGTAATGTTTATCTTAATCGGCAAGAAGTAATAAAGTAGAACTAATGTTTATGGGAACAATTGAGCCCTATTGTATTATGGATTGTGATGGTAGAGTGTGTGTAATGACTATAAACTCTAAATGAGGCTATTTTCTTGTAAAGTTATGTATAAAATATAGGTGTTCAGGCTACATATATCTAGCCCTTAAGCAACTGCTGTTACTTAGAACCCTTGAATTCCCAGGATTGTTCTGGAGTGTAAGTGCTCCTATGTTAATTTGTTTAATTTAATTTAAAGATAATAACCTGTAGCTGTTGCATTCTACTATATTAAATTTGTGTGTCACCTCGTGTGTGCTTGTGCTATTGTGTACTGGACTTCGACTCATTATTGTTGCTATTGTTTGCTTTCCAGGTAATGATTTGATGATGTTGATTCGATTATGGGCGATCCTGGAGGTTTGAGAGGAGAAGTAAAGTGAGATGGGGCCGATGAATTAATTGTATTTGTTATATTTTGTTTATTATAAAAGAATTGGATTTATATCTTTTAAAGTTTGTATATTTTCTTTTAAGGGCTTGGTTGAGAATCTTAAGTGTTTGTAATGAGTTTTAAGTCTTTGTTGAACCATCATGTAAGGTATATGAGATATCTGATGATAGAGTTTTGTTTTATGAAAGTTAATCTACTCTTGTAGGAGTGGAAGCTAGAAATGTTTTTACTAGGATTGTTTTCAGTCACACATCAAGTTGTCTCCAGAATCTAACCAAACGATTTATGAATTTAAAACCGACTAGCAATGTTTAATACAAACATCTTCTTTTAAAGAAACCTAAGCATGTAATACATGAGGTATTATATGTGGCTATATACACCTTGATTAAATTTCCGAGCATATGCCAATTAGTAGCTATGGGAGCTTAGCCAGGATGGTGACCACTCGATTGGAGGTAATGCAACTTAAAGATTCTACTATTTGGCTTTGCTTATCTAAATTTTGTTCTTTTCTAGTCTAGTTGGAGGGCTAAGAAGTTGCTATTCCACTTAGAATTAATGTTTAGCCACTCCTGTTAGACTGCCTAGGTGCTTTGCAAACGTTGTGGAGAGTTAGGTTGGTTGGAATACAGTAAGCTCGACTTGTTCCACTACTCAATTTGAAGTTTGCTGTTGCGCTCAAAACCTTAGAGACAGCTCGGTTTTGGAGCATGTAATGGCATCAAAGAATGGCTTGGCTTTGAAGTGTAATTCAATTCAACTACATTTTTATCCATTGAAAATGCCCAACTTTCGTTTATGTTTCTAAGCTACTACCATTGGGTTAAAAGCTGTAGCTGCTACACATCTTTGATTAGCTCAAGTGTGCGAACAATTATGTGAGAATAAAAGTAAAGTACATGAGTCATTCCATCAAGATTACAAGGCTACTTCATTAGTACCAATCCTAGGAACCAAAGTCTTCTACGTACTAAAACATTTGATCAAATTGATTTTTTTTAGGGTTGATGAAAAAAAAAATCTCAACTTTCGCAAATTTGGTACTTGAATTTTCGTTTTGAATAATTTGATAGCAAAACAAAGTTTTTGCAGGCTTTTTTTTTTGCTTGAAGTCTGGTTTTGATAATTTTGGTACCTTAAGCAAAGTTTTCGTGGACACATGAAAAAATGTTTACAAAAACTTTACTTAAGTACCAAAATTATTAAAACCAAACTTTAGGTACCTAGTTGAAATTTTTGTAAAAGTTCGGCACTAAATTGTTCAAAATGAAACTTTAGTTACCTAATTGAACTTTTTGTAAAAGTTTTATGTATCATTTTTGACATTAGCCCTTTTTTTAAATCTCACATAACTCCAGCTTAAAGCGAGACATTAAATTAGGTACAAACCACTTCACTTTTTGTTTCTTGGCACTATTTCAACTTTTTTCACAATCTTTTTAAAGAGTATGCAATTCATGGGTTTTTCTACTACATACACATTTGAGGCATACAGTTAAAATAGCAAGTGTAATTCTATTAAAGTCAATGAAGCAGTATTTTGATACTCGATGGCTTTTTGCATATTGAACACACAACCAATCCAAAGTCATGCAATTCGACAATTTACATCCAAAACCCATAATAAAGTGTTAACGCATACAAGACAGCAATAATTATATGAGATAAATGTGTTATTTTGCACATTTATCAGTAGTTTAGTAATGTAAGTAATCTTCATTTTTTTTTTTTTTCCTTTGTAAATAATCTTCATGACTTGGAGGATTTAGATCCTTCAATTTTCCTAATTTAACCTAAAATATCTTCTATCTCCTTAAAAAAAATGACATTCCCTTATGAAAATCTGATTTTAATCCGCATTAGCTAGATTTTAGTCATGACAAATGTGACATAGGTATGTACATATTATGTAATTCTTGGTTGGAATTATTCTAGCAAAAATGGGTACGACACGAATGAACTTAGTTTTGCTATAGTTGTGTTAGCTCTTTCTTCTTTGTTTCCCTTCTTGTTTTGACTCAACTTGGAGATTTTATATCCCTCTTGTGTCCTCTTTGTAAATTCATCATTTTTTTGTCCAAAATGCATGAAACTTGATCAACTACTTTCCTTTTGCTTGAATTTACACTTTAAAAGCCTGAAACTAAATTAAGATTTTTAAGTGCTATTTTCAAAATATTAGTTGCCAAAATAACCAAATTTAGTATATTTTAGCACTCATAATTATGGGTATATATGAATAGAGTTGTTTCACAAACTACTCAAGTTTCATTCAACAATAATTGAGTTGAACTTGTGCTATACAAGAAGTTTATCGAGCTAAAGTCAAACTTTGTATGTTTATCCCAATTGGCTCATAAGCTTAATTGAGCTTGGTTGCGTATAAATATTGATTGAACTCAAATCGAGTTTGGATATTGTTGCACGATCTAAATCTGGGCCAATAGAGATTGCTCCTACAAACACTAAAATATAGATTAGAGGGACGCCGATGGTTGCCTAGCGGGGCTACTCTGATACTTAAGTCAATCCGTGGGTAAAAGTAGGGTTTATGCAAACAAGATGTCAAATAACTTGCTTTTCTATTTGTATTATATGTTTTTCTATTCTCTTTCTTGTCCCCTTCTCAGAGAGGCAAGTGAGGTATTTATAGGGTTTTAGGATCATACTAGAACAACTAGTACAAGGCTTGGTACTAGGCGTGGAGATGGTACCCGAGTTGGCAGGGCTGACTTCATGGAGTGTGGCTAAATTGTTAATGTCTCTCTTAGCCACAAGGTGTGACTAGGACATGTATTATAGTCGAGAAGGATGGGGACCCGAAGGTAAGGACTTGAGGTTAGGTTAAGTAAAGGTTGAGCTGTTAGACCCAGCGACCTAATGAGTTCGTAGAGCCGTTCAGGTGCAAGGACTTAAGATTGAGTCTCGTATCACTGTGTACAGTTGAGGTGTTATGCTCTTTGATGACTTTGCCCTTTGGGTTAGGATGGATTGAGCTGCTGTCTTCTTGGGCTTTCGAAGGCAGTAAGGATTTCTGGGCCTAGGAGATTGAGTGGACCTAAGGTTATACTTTACTGTCAACATTTGTCCCCCCCTCTCATTGTGAGAGCAAAGAGAGTGTACAACCCATGAGGTTGTTGGCTTAAGAAGGACGTCTTAGAGCGAGCTGCACTTTTTGTTTAAGTTGCATTCCCTCCTTGGCGATATTTTGCTACAAAGACCATTGGATTTCTAATAGGTGGTGTACCTAATACGTTTCGTAGTATTTGAAGGAGGTCACAGCTATATTTAGTAGGAGATATGAGATGCTCCTCAAGAACTAATGATCGTGAAGCCCAAGAAATCAAATCGTTGTGCCTCCTTAGTGGCCGTCAGTTCGCTTTGTACAAAAAATCATTCGAATTTGGGCTAAGAATGCCTTTTCTCTCCTTTTCAAAAGGAGTTAAAGAAAAACCTTAGTCATTCAAAACTCCAAATAAAACCCTAAAACCGACCCAAGTTAAAACTGAACTTTAGAAACTCGAAATAAGATCCAATATGAGTTTCATAACATTAAGATAAAGAGAACCTTCAAAAATAAAGTAGAAAATCCAAGAATCGTTCGATTCAAAATCCATACACTAAACAATGCCCGTATTTGATCTCTAACTCATAAATTGAGATAGCATGCCCAAATAATATTCAATGACAAAATTATAATACCGTAAAACATTTGATGAATTTTATAATCAACAATTTAAAATTAATACCAAAAGTCAAACCAAGTCAACATATAGTATTAGAAGTCCTAAACTCGTCTAGACAATCCCAATTTTTTAAAATATTAAATAAATCATAAAAATAAAGTAAAACTTAATTTTTGAACCAAAAATATAATACAGCTCTAAACCTCTAGATTTTATAATCTTATGAGTAAACCTTAAAGCCATAATTGAAATTAGAACCTTAAAAGTCAACTACGCCAACAACAAGTCATAGTGAGACTAGTTCCAACAATCTCATGCTTGAAATCCTAAAGCAGTAAAAATGAGATAACCTTGGATTATGAACCAAAATAATATGATACAACTTAAAAAGATCAGATTAATAAAAAATTCGCTCATTTTAGATCCGAACGGGATCAATTTTCGAAATCAGAGTCCCAACACGTAAAATGGTAAAAATATTCCGACAAAAAATTTATTTAGAAATATATTAAGATATTCATAAAATATAAGATATAAAATTTTCAGGTGAAAATTTTGACAGTTAAGGCTAAATGACCATTTTGGTACCCAACCTCTAACACACAAATCGAGATAACAAAACTGGATAATAATTAATGATAAAATAATATCAAATCATCTTTCAAATATCATCTAATAATTTATGTGTATTCTTATTACTACCGATAATTTATTTGTCTTGTTTACTATTCATTTACTATTTATTACTATTCACTACTATTTACTACTATTCTCCTCTTTCTATTTTTTCTTATACTTACTTTTACAACTCTTACACCTTATTCTTATATTTTACATAACCTATTCTTACACATATCTAATCACCATACTTTATTACACTTTTCTTAATATTTTTTCTTCTTTAATTAGTTTATTTCTCCTTTTTTATTTTGTGTGGCAATGCTACCCCATTCTCTCTCTCTTATTTATTTTTCTTTTCATTTATTTTCCATCTTTAATTCACTCATTTTTTCTCACTATAAATACCCATTCCCTCCTTTACTTCTTTCACTACCTATAACAAAACTCTTGCAAAATTTCTCTCAACACTCTCTTTCTCGTCTCTTTAAAAGCGTAACTGATCCCCACCCTTCTTGGTGATTTGCAAAAATTTTCTCTTCATTCATCTTTGATCCTTCATCTTAGGTAAACCATTAAATCATCTTTATAAGTTCATATTAACATAACATAAATCATGTGTGTTTTATTTCCATAAGAAATTCCTATGGGCTTTATACTAGGGAATGGAAATATAGGAACAATATGTTATTCATGTCATTGTTCAACCCCATGTTTTATTCATGTTATGTTATGTTCTTGCTTCTAACATAACTTCCTATATATAGTATGTATAGTATATGTAAATATATTTTTAAAGCCTAATGCTCACTAATCTAACTCCTTATTATTTCATACTTTTATTTCTGCTCTTATTTATTTCTTGCTAATATATAAGATTAGTCACAGTCTTAGACTTGTCCTTAATCAGTGAAAATAAAGGGTTTGTCCATAATCTAAGTCTTGGGGAGCCCTGAAATTAAATCTAAGACTCCTAAAATTATTTTCTTACTTTTGTTATTTTATATAGGAGGCTTGTCCATAAATAAGTCCGAGAAGCCTTGATGATGTCTAAGACTCCCAAAGTTATTTTTTTGAGGGACTTGTCCATCTCTAAGTCCTGAAGCTTTTAAATAAATCTAAACTTCAATGATTTTCTTTGATTTTGCTTTCCTTATTTCATGGAACTTGTCCATTTCTAAGTTCCGAAAGTCTCCATAACAAATTAAGACTTCATATTTTTGTCCTCATATATTTGCATATTTAATTTCTATACTTTTATTTCTCTACATGAATTTGTAAATTATCTTATAATATAACTACTAAGTTCATATTCATGCATGGTCATATGATGATATTGTTGTCCTAATGAAACTTTTCAAATAAGAACATGATTATTTTCATTCATATAAATGAGGCTAAATTTTTAAGTGGAATAATATTTAACAGTTATGGAAAATTTTTGTTTAAATTAAAATGATTTTCTAACCATATCTTATTCTAAATGATAAAATAGATTTACACAAATTTTTCATATTGATAATTTTTTGCTACATAAGTTTTTCTTAAAACTTATTTACAAGGCATATGCTAATGTTTTGATGAAACTCCTTCTAAAAACAAACTTAAAAATCAACCCCCCAATTAAAATCCACTTAGAAAATATATCGGTATACAACTTAAGGAATCAAGTTTCAAGAAGTAAATTCATTTTCTTATGAAGTTCAGGAAATATACAAATAATAGTTATAGTAATTTGGGCATCCACTTGTAACAAACTAAAAATCTTAGTTTTCTTCCAACAACCTTCTAAAAGATCCATGTGTTGAAAAATTACTAGTTGAGAAAGGAATATTTAGTATAAAAGTTTACAACAAGTTATTCACCTAATTTTTCTCATATATAAAACTAAAAGCAATTTTTAATGTTATACAACTAGAATGATTTTTCCCACAACCACATAAAGATTCATGTTTTAGAAAATTATTAGCTAAAGAAGTTTAATATGAAAATGAAATATTCATGAACTCAAAAATAAATATGAATCATGATTTTCTTTAATTAAGTTTCATATTCACAAAATCTAAGAATTAAAATTTTTTTGAGAATGAAGCATAGGAAAATTTTTAAAAGGAAATACACTTGGAGTTTCATGTCCCAAATAGGTAAAACCATATTTTAAAATAAGTTGTTAAATGAAAATTTTTGAGCAAATATAATACCTTTGAAGATTTCAAAAATATAGATTGAATTATGCTTTTCTCGTTGTAGAGCCATGATTACAAAATAGCAAATTTAATTACAAGTCAAAGAATGACCTTCCATAGGATCGTTTGCAAATTTTTCTTTAAGACAACATCACTAGGATCATGCATATAATATGAGTTATTGTCTATGTTAAATGATTTCAAAGGTAGAAATATTTATATGCTTGCTATAAAGTGTCTAAGTGAAGTAAAACTTGAAAAAATTTTCAATTTAAAGGCTGGAACTTTTAGATAAGATATGCCAACCCATTTCAAAACCCAAATGGATTTAAATATAAAAAATAACCTTAGAAATAGATATTTCTTTTTGAGTATGTAGAAAACGACTACTAATATGCCAAATGCGAGTTAAAATGAGCAAGTTATGACTATTTTAAATTGAATTTCCATTATCCAAATTTTGACATAAAAAATTAAGAGTTAGAAGTTAAGTCTATGAAATACTCATTCTGGATTTTTTTTTTTAGGTGACGAGGAATACGAGACTTGCCTTCTTAAGGATTATTACGACTAAACAGATTGCAATATGGACAAGTGAGTTTTTCTCTATAATTTCGTTAACTTGCTTGTGCTTATAGAATAGTAGGTACTAGTATACCAAGAAAAATAAAATTGGATACGTATGGGGAATTCATGAGTAATGTATGTGATTCTTTGCATGTATGAAATGAAAAGTTAAATATATCGCAACTTCGAATTGTTTATTTAAGTGTTTTGTTACTAACATATATGATTGCTTGGTATTTGTCAAATTGTTTGATTGCCCCTAACGAACTTTAATAAGGTTTGGCTCAACAAAACAAAACAAACTGCTCATTCGTTGCATATTGTCAAATTATATTCAGAAGACTACTACTCCTACATGCAACGATGGAATGGCGGACCAGAATGCAATCTTGCTCTAAGTGAGGTATGAAACATTTAAGAATACAGCCTCACGGGGAGCCGCGCCGTACCAATCGCTAAGGGTGTATGGCCCAAGGACTAGTAGAGGAGGTCATAGAAACTTGCCATAGCCATTCCCAAACCTTGCCATGGAGGGCGTAAATCCGTTTTATATATGTTTTGATAACCATTTATACTTGTGTAATCATGTGTTTGTTGCACAGCATGTATAGCATATGTTTGAACTTAATAATCTTATTTGTTCATGATTGTTGGTACGAATGTTAAGAAATATCTCACTAAGCATATTGTAGCTTATACCCCCACAGATTCTTGTTGAAGCAGTATGCTTGAGATACACTCAGGATAAGACATTAAGGAAAACACTGATGGACTTTGAGCCTTTATGGAAGAATTGGGAGCATAGGATGAAGCGTGAAATCAAAAATCTCTTATAAGCAATCTGTAATATATATTATTATGGAGACTTCTAGGAATTCTAATATGTTTTGATCTACTGAGAACATTAGCAGGGGCATGCCCCTAAGAGTTATATTCGACCTTATTTATGTTTTATGAATAAATATTTCTCTTGCCTTGTTACTTAATTATTATCAATATAAATTATGCTACTTCAACGTGTTCCTTTGATTGTGATCTATGCCTTATACATAACATGAAAACCTTTGCATAACTATGGTAGTCATTCTTAGGCTTTAATATCGTATACGACGAGTTGTTACGTTTAGGTTATCATCGGGGCATGGCATTCCAAATCTGGTCTTAATTCCCTAGGATCAGGCTTAGCAGTATAGGTTTTCTAATAGTTAACAATCTCTTTGAAACGTTATTGATCTCATGTGGAAAGAGTTAACATCTGTGTAATCGAACAATGTTGAGATTAATGGTTTGGTATAGGTAATATTTTGTATGGCCCCTAATTGTCTAACCACACTTCATGGAAAGTAACATGTACAACTAGTGATTCCAATCAAAGGAACCCATTTATAGTCTAAGCAACCTAATATAGCTTTAGTACCCTTAAACCATTTGGCTACCTAAAGAATCGATGTAGCTGGTAGCTCTCTAATATACCAATCCATCCCGAGTAATAACACTGCTATCCATCTTGATCTTACAAGCACAACTTTCAACTATGTTAATGTCTTATTCATTATAGGTAAAGTCATTTCCTAAACAACTGAGGTGACTAGCAAACTGCAAAATCAGAAGAGTAGAGTCGCCTAATTCCCCATGATTGTGTTGCTTGACATAAGTAAGCGATCTAACTTACTCGGCTAAAAGTGCTGGTATATAAGACTTGCTAGTAAGGAATTGGGAGACTAACTCATCCACACATTGAAATTACTTGGGGAATAACATAGTCCTGAAAACAGCTGCTATATAGGCATTGATCCTATGTTATTGCCACATTTCAAATCCTCCATAAAAAGACCTAACGATTTCTGTTGTATCCTATTGGGGTAGCAAACCATTCAATAAGCAAAGAAACTTTCAAAGATCACCCCTACATTAGGTCATGGCAACAATAAGTTTGGCTTTTTAACCCTAATCGATTTGCTAAAAATGAAGCTGTTGGGTTTTAAGCTCAGGAACAAAAATTCCTTCTTTAGGAGGGGTAGTCAACAAGAGCTGGGTATATTCCTCTAATGTAGGGGCCAATGTGTGAGAATTGGCTCAAATGTACTGATATATGGGCTCAAAAAATGAACCAGCGCTCGAAGTAGTTTCTAATTCAATTGGATTTTCATTAGGGACATGACTAGCCAATTTTCTCGATAAGGAAATCCTAGTGTTGTTGACTAAAGTTGTTAAACCAATTTTCCAGAGTGCTAATGGGCAATGAATAGCGTCAAGATGGACCATAGGGACTTGGGCTGGTTGAAAGTTACTTCATTGACTTTCCATGACTGATTTCAAAAGAAAACAAAATTACAACCTTTTTTCGAAGCCTAGTTACAAGATAGCATTTACAACTTACAGCGCATAAATGGACCAATTACTAACATTTTTTTTAATCGGTTCAATTAAAAGATGTCTGTTTTTTCAAAAAGATAAAAGATAAATAAATAAATAAATTGCATAGATATTAGGGTGGGCTTTGGAGCGTCGTTTCTATAGGCTCACTGTCTTAATTGGAACAAATCATAATCTATATTGAAATGGGGCTGGAGGAGCCTAATCACTATCGGGCAGTGACAAAACCACATAAGCCCATAGGCTACGCAATGGCCCTCCGACTTAGTTTTTAGTGGGCCTGGGTTTGGCCCGTCTAAACAGATATATAAATAAATTGCTCAAAATAACCCCCCTCCCCAAAAAAAAAACTATATTTATCTTTAGAGATTTCCTACAAAACAAACCAAAGCTAACAAACAACTAGGTTTGAAAAGTTTATAGGATAATTACAAGGATAAAGGCCTATATTAACAAAATTCAAAAATTTATTAAGCCCATTAAGCATAGACGAGCCCACTGAACTTTATTCCTAGTGGGACCCCAAGTTGTCAAGCTCAAATTTTACTCCTATTTTCGTAAAGGTCCAGATCCATATCAAATCCGGCCTATTTGACACTAAACACTCGACAAGGAACCAGTAGAATTTTCGTAAAAAGCTCAATTTTTGAAAAATAATTTGATTGGAGTTGCTATCGAGTAGAGCAGAAAAATGGGTGAACTAGAAACCAAACGGGTGGTTTGGTTTCCTATTTGGCCACTGGTTCGTGTGAAAAACCATAAATTGATGGATCTTAAGGCTATTATTTTAAAACTTAAAAACGGTTATCGATGCTTTATGAGCTTTAGAAATTTTGAACATATGAGCTAAAAGGAGGTTAATTTTTGGTTTTTTTTTTTTTTTTGCAATTTTTTTGGTCTTTTTTGAAAAATACCTAGGAGTCTTGTATTGTTGTGACTGTCCCGCGAGTGCTTATGTATTTGCTAGCCTGAATCGAGTTCCTATAGTTTGTTTTGATTTTATAAATTTTTTAATATGTTTGTCTTTTTTAATTGTAAAAAGCCGCCAAGTTTAAGTTATTTAATTGATTTGAATATGTGTCTGAAAATTCCTAAAAGATCTAATTTTGATTTTCTTGGTTTTTGTAAACTCCTAAAAATATGCTAATTTTTGGAAAACCCCATTTATTATGTTTTTTGATATTTTTAAAAAATAACTAAGCGATAATATTATTATATATAAGCTGCAAAAAGATTTTCTAATATATATATTATTGGAAAAAGGTAAAAGAGAATTTTTTGTTGATTTTGTAAAATTTTTCATTTTTTAGGTTTTTAAAACAAAATCAATATTTACAAAAGACTTAAAAACAACTAATCACATCAAACAATTTGTGAAATTCTATTGATATTACTTTAACTCATTATTTGCCATTCAATTGTCATATATCAAATATAACATTCACTTATTAAAAAGGTGATATAAAAACTATAATCTAAAATTTATATATTTTTGTGGATTTTCATAATTGGACTTGAAAACTTATTCATGGATCATAATAAAACTTATCCAAATTTATTTATTTACTAATTCATTTTTACTTATCTAAATATCATTTATCATATACTAATAACAGCAAAAACAATAGCAAACCATGTACTCACAATTCTTTTCTTTTCTTTTCTTTTTTCTCACTTTTTTTCACTATATATATATATATATATATTATTATCACATGCACCTACAATATTACAATATTTACAACTATCTAGACCTAATACAAACGAATAAACATGTAAAACAGAAGGGAGGCAAAAGAAAATTAAACAGGACATTGGACTAGACTTCCATTGATCGAGTAAGGATCGAACCTAGGTGCAGATTAGAAGGAGGGTTGGATTCGGATGTCGGTGATGTTGCTCCCCAATACCTACAAAGACAAAGATGCAGAAAAAAAATGGACTCTCTCTCTTTGGTTCAATTAAGAAACTGACGGTGGTTGATGGTGGCTGTTTGGGTAGGCAGAGGTGGCGACCAGGCTATTGAGTTGTAGAAACTCGGTCTTGGCTCTTGGTATAAGGTATTGGAGTTGCAACGAGGAGGGTGGGTTTGGTTGGTTGATGGTCGAGTGGTAGAGGGGACTTAGACTAGCGGTGGTTTCTGCAGTTCGTGGGTAAATAGGATTCAAAGTGGTGGTCGGGCTCGTTGTGGGTGTTGGTCGAGATGTGATGGTTTCGGATTTGTGGTGGTTTTCTAGCTTTGTCAAAGTAGGAGCGCTTGGCTAGTGGGGGCTTAGGTTTGTTTTGGTGGGTTTTGATAGGGGTGTTCTCGTTGTGGTTTCCACGAGTGCGGCTGAGCTCGAGAGAGAGGTTAAGAGAGAGTGGTCATTTTTCGAATTGTCCAAGGCAGTCATAGGTCAAGAGCGATGGAAGAGACATCTCAGGTTCTCTGTCTTGTCCCCTAAGGTCTGTTTTTTCTTCTTCTTTATAGAGTGATAGCTAGAGACCAGATCGACGTAGAGGGATCTGTTACTAAAGATTAATGCTGTGTTTGGAAATTTTGAGAGCAGAAATCGAAAGATGTGAAAAGAAAAGAAAAGAAGAGAAAGGAAACGAAAGGAAATATTGTGTTTATTTTTTGTTTGGATTTATTATATAGAAACGGAAGGAAATGGAATGAAATTATTATTTTTGATGTTGTTTGGTATGGATAATGAAGGAAATGAAGGGAAGTGAAATAAGTAATAAACTAAAATACTTTTTTTTTTAGCTGCTTTAAGGTATTTCTAAAGGTTTTTTTGTCATTTGAATAGTTTTCTCTTGTTTCCACCGTTTTCATCCCAAAATCGGGCAGAAAATTTTGAGCCCCTCTTTCCTTTCATTTCGTCAACATCATCCCACTTCTGCTGCAAATAAAGTTGCCAAACACAATCAATTCCTTCCATTTCTCTTACCTTCTCTCACTTTCGGTAGATTTCATTCAATCCAAACACAGCGTAAAGTGGCCATTAATGGCCATTCAAGAAGTTCCAACGTCGGGTAGTTTACGAAACATTTTCGAACTTTTGATTTTCCAATTTCCTTTGAGAAGTTCTAGAGTCGAAACGTCATATTGTAGATGATTTTGAACTAAAAAAAAAAAAAAAAAAAAAAGCTCAAAAGCTTGAGGAGAGAGCTTCCATGACATTCGCACGAGTTGGGGAGATGAGGCATGTGGGTCCCATGCGCTTTTAGCAAATGCCACATTTTAGATGATTTTGAACTAAAAATTTGAAAAAAAAAAAAAAAACAAGCTCAAAAGCTTGAGGAGAGAGGTTCCATCCATGACATCCGCACGAATTGGAGGAGATGGGGCGCGTACATCCACTCGAGTTGAAGGAGATGAGCGCATGGGTCCCATGGGCTTCCAGCAAAAAACTTTTCCTAGTACCTATGTGGGATCAAACCCCTAACCTTCTCCAGCATCCTAAGCCTTAACCAACCGAGCTATGTTTGGTTTTTAGTAAATTAGCCCATCTAAATTATACTTAAATCAAATGAATCAGGTCGAATATGCTCCAAAAATTAGAATGGGTCGAAAAGAAAATAGGTTTAGGTCCAAGCTAATTTGTAAAAATAGTCCAAAACACTATAAGATTAATATTAAATCCTATAATAAGCCCAAAATGAAATTTTTCTTTATATTTTTTTCTTTCCAATTTTTTTGTCTTTTAATTTTAAGTAACCTATTTACTAAACAGATGGGGTTTTCTAACTTTTTTTTATATTTTTCTATTTTTTTACTTTTTTTATTATTTAACTTAGCTAATATTTTTGTAATTTTAATAAATTTTGGTTTTAATTGTATTGTCTACTTTTTTTTTATATAGAATTTTTATGATTTTTCATTTCTTTTTCATTTGGGGGGGGGGGGGGGGGGGGGGGGGGAAGGGGATGGGGGTAGGTGAAAGATGGGTATCGACATTACTTATTGTTCACATTTTGTTTAGTGTTTTCTTTGATTCCCATTCCACATTTACTTAAATCATCGAGACACTACAACTTAGCATGTATAACATTGATATCTTTATCGAATACAATATTCAATATTGTTAGGAACTTTTAGTTTAATTCTAGACTTGAGGGTTGTTGGTTAAAAATGTTTGCTCATTATTTTGACATTTTTTGTGGCCACAATAATCAAAACTATTGTTTTTATAAATAGTTGATATATGTGATACGCTTTTAGTTGAAAGAGAATATTTTGAGAGCATCAAAACTATCGGCTAGTGTACCGAGTGTGTATGCAATAATAAAACTACTGAGTATTAGGTCGAATCCACAAGGAACTAATTGACAAGGTACTAGATTGTAATGTTTCTACTCTATTCTAGGCAACCAAAATAGAGATTGAGATTACCACTACAAACTACAATCAATCTAACACTCAGGACTAAACTAATGCTAAAACAACTCAATGAAACTCCTTTAGTAGCTAGGTGTGGGATTATGTAATGGTTTTGGTTAGGATTTCCACTCATTGCTTTGTAATTATAATTGCGTTTGTTCAGTTGGATTTTAATTAAGCTCACAAGAATTTGCTTCCCTTTCGAGTTGCAATATTCTAACTATAATATGGATATCCCTCTCGAGTAACCCATTTATAATCACCGGTTAAATAATACGCTCCTCTCACAAGCCATGTTATTCTAGTTGAACTTATGGCTCAAGCACGTATCCGTGTCAATAAACCATAATTTCAACTGCATTAAGAACATGAGTTCTACAACTCGAGACAAAACAGCACGTGTCTGTATCAGTTTAGAAGTTGTATTTTCTAATTCAATTGAGCTCTTGAATCCCTCTAGAGTATATTAAGCTCTAATTTACAAGAAATTCCTAAACAAATTTTGACCTTGTAAATATTGAAATAGAAATAATCAAAGTTCCAAATCAACAAGACCCGTTATAAATTTCTAATCAACTACTTAGGAAATCCATAAACACATCACATAATCCCACTAAATAAAATTAGCTCATACCGAATAATGAATTTTCATTCATACAAATCTGAACACTATTCATTACAAAAGATAATAGAAATGACCAAAAATTATAGAATGTCTTCTAGTAATTCTGGGGATCCAACTCTCACTGTGAAAATGCAAATGAATGGTGTTAGACAATGAGGTGAAGTGAGGTTGAGGTCGGGAAAATGAGGTCGAAGTCGGGAATAAGGTGAATGTGGATTGAGAAATCTAGAGTATCTAGACCCAAGAGGGCCAGACCAAGTGAGGGGTTCCTTCTAGAGCAAAAAGGCTCCAAAATGAAGATAACAAATGGTATATATAGGGTATGTGGATGGTGAGTTGGTATGTGAAAATATGGTGATGTAATAGTTGATTGGGTTTGATGTTGAGATGTGATAGGTATGTGAAGTGGATCCCCAAAATACTGTAAAAGGTACAAAAGAAGGATAAAAAGTCTTAAAATATTGGCAAAACAAAATAAAAAAACAAAAATATCAGGTTGCTTGATCTCAATAGCTTGCTGGTAAGCTCATTTTGAGGAGTACTCAGTTTGGCTCATTCTTCTAGATAAGATGAGCTTAATTTCTAAACCTGAGCTCATGCACATTCTGATTTGTTATGTAATCCATCAGCTCGGTTTAGTGATCTGGTGAGGTTGGTGTAGTAGCTCGGGTCTATACATTGATATCAGGTCATTGCATAAGCTCAAGTCGTTGTGTTGAGCTCAAGTCGTTTGCATGTTGATGCTCAGATCGATGTGTTGAGCTCAGGTCAATGCGTTAAGCTTAGGTCATTTGCTTGTTATTGCTCAAGTCGATACGTTGAGCTCAAGTTGATTTGTTGAGCTCAGGTCAATGCATTGAGCTCAAGTCGTTTGCTTGTTGTTTGCTCAGGTCATGCGTTGAGCTCAAGTTGTTTGTTTGTTGTTGCTCAGGTCATGCGTTGAGCCCAGGTTGTTGAGTTGAGCTCAAAATCTACCATTGCTGCATAAAAACTGCATCTTTTTACTCTGTTAATCATAGTTGATCCACAGTCATGCAATTTATCATTTCCTAGCAGAAATTCATCATAAAAATGCCAATTTATGCATGAAAGTGCAAAATAAATGTAAGATATATCAATATGCTATCCAAGCAGGAGATTGTTAGTTTTATTTTTTAATTTTGGACTAGCATAAGCCAATTGTTAATATAATGATTAATTGAATGTCAAATTTTGTTCTATTGTTGTACAATATTAAAACATAACCCATATATGGGATCAATTCTATTTTATTAGGTCATTAAGCACTTGACCATAGGGTAAATTACATTAAAAGATATTAACATCTAGAGTAAGTTTATTTAATTATCAATATTTTGAGTGGTTAAAAAGAGGTATCAAAATTTCGTAAAATAACTCAAATGATGTATCAACATTTTACAAAGTTTATTTAAGGTATCAACGTTTCAAATAGTTTTTAATTAAGTTTCCTTAGTTTTTGTTAATGCCCATTTATTGATACATTTTTTAACTTACTTTGAAAAATGTTGATATCTTTTTTTGACAATTTGAAATGTTGATACCTTCAATATCTGCAAACGTTGATACCTATTTTTAATCACTTGAAATGCTGATATCTTAGATGATCTACTCTCAAATGTTGATACGTTTTGATATAATTCATCCCTTGACCATATAAGGGAATAAAATTGTTATTCATGGGCCTTATTACTAGGTAGCCCAATGATGGGTAGGTCATCCATATTCTAATAACATAAGGGGGTCCTTACTCTCTTCGTATATCTGCGTATATAAGTGTGTCATAGTTACCCTATCAATAACACGACATAGAATACATTGTAGGTGGAGTATAATAAAATTTTCCTATACACACTCCTAATTCAATACTTTATTTATTGATTTTAAAGATTGTTTTTTATGGATTCATTATTAGGTATGTATCAATATTTTATTTTTATAAATTCACATGACACAATATGTGGTTATTAGTAAGCCCCCGAATTTTTCGATAATGGTTTTGGAATACCAAATCAAAATCTTAAAGTCTAACCCAAGTTGAAACCAAACCTTAAATAATTTCGATCACGAAATTTCATATAAGGAATTTTCAAAAAACTAAAATAGAAAGTCTAATCATCAACCCGAATGTGAGAAAGACCACCTATCCGATCCCTGATTTAAATCCCTTAAATTTCTAGGGTAAAGTTGGATTAAACCCTAACCCTAGTCAAACCGGAAATTCAAAAGTCAACAAAGACCAAGACAATCAAACAATTTTGACTCCGGCACTCCCGTGTTCTCAAACCCTAGAAAACGAAATTAAGTTAGTGGCTTAAAATAGTTCGTAATAATATAGGGTAATATAAAAATATCAGATTCCTAATTTCATGCCTTCAGACTCGAACGAGTCAGTCCTCGAAAAGCGTTCCCGAGCTCGAAATATTAAAAATATTCCATAACACCTAAAAGACTCATAATTAAACAATTTAAAAAAAATCAGTTTTAGAATTTTTTAACTAAAAATAACAATATAGCTCGTTTACGCGTATTTTTATACTACCGTATTTTATATGTCTAGTCTACTATCATAGTACTATTCCTACTATTCATTACTATTTCACTATCTCTACTTTTCTTACACCTATTTCTTACTACCTACATACCTATTTCTTACTTTTACATTACCAATATAACTTTATTCACATCAAACTTTACACTTCATTTCTTCTTTACAAAAAAATTACAAAACAAACAAAATACACTCTCTCTCTCTCTCTTAGGTGCCGGCCATCACTCTCCCCTCTCATTATTATTTCTTTTTCAATTTATTTTATTACATCAAAAATTTACTCCAAAAATTCTATAAATACCCCGTTACTCCTTCATTCTTTCACACACTCATTTTACATAACAAAACTCTACCAAAATACTCTCTCAAAACCTCTCTCCAACCATTCCCTCTCACAATACTCTCTACCCATTTCTACTATTCAAGAAGAAAATCAAACACAAAACCCATTCATCTCTTTTCAAACCTTCCATAAAACCTTAGGTAAAAATTCTTCCTACATTCTTTATTATGTTCATACAACTTAACACGAGTTTAGTGTATGTTTCTTAGACTCATGAGAGTTAAAGAAGTAATAATTTATTCATGTTTTGTTTTTGTTCATGTTTCTATTCTTTGCTTTATGTTAATATTATGTTGTTATTATTATTGTTATTATTTGTTTCTAATCTAACTATATAATATTACATATACTATATATATATATTTATTTAGAGCATATAAGCTCATTTGTTATTTATTTACTTTCATGTCTTGTAATTTATTATTTACTTGTTTTATGCAATTTATTAAGACTAGTCTTTCTAGTCTTAGACTTGCCCATATCAAGTCAAAACAATTTTCTTTTCTTTTGGGACTAGTCCATTCTTAGTCCTGGGTTGCTTTGATAAAGCTAAGGCTCCCAATACATGATCGAGATATCTTGATGAAGCTAAGGTTCCCAATGCTTGACTATTTTATTATGTTTATTTACTTTAAAGTAATTCTTTTTATGTATTATCTTTACCTTTACATTGCTACTTATTCATGCATGATTATAATATTGTTGTCTTAAGAGAAAATAAAAGTGGTTCTTTTAAATAAAGAAAAGTAAACTAGATTTCTTAACAAAAAGAATTTTCAACAAAAAGATATAAGTTTTGTTTTAACTCTTTTCAAAGGATAACTAACCATAAATTCTAGATTTCTTCAAAATAATAAAAGGAATTCTTTTCTTTTATAAACCAAACTAAAAGCTCCATAAAGGAATGAATTTAACATTAAAAGATTTTAACTCAACCATACCTTTTTATAAAACTTAATAGGTTCACTATAGACTTTGAAAATCATATATTAAGAAAGTTTCTTCAAAACTTAAATTGATTTTCTCTTTTCAAAATTAAAATGAAGTTTTTGCTAAGTTCTAAAGTTAACAATTCTTTAAGAAAGCTTTTCTTATAAACTTGTCTAAAGGAGTGATTCTATCCCTTAACAAATATTAAGTATAAAACAAGTTTTTCAAACCAAGATAAAATTAACTTACTATTTTAGAAACCAACTTAAAAAAATAAAATTTGTCAAGAAAGTGAAGTTTTAAAGGTATATCTATTTTCTAAAGAAGAGGAATGATATAAGAATAAAAGGAAAACATACATTTAACACAACTTCAAATATTTGAAACTTAAAAAATATTTTGAAAAGCTTATTTTTAATCACTAGAAATAAAGTTAGTAGATAACTTAAAGAACCAAATTTTTGAAATGAATTTACTTTTGAAAAGTAAGAAAATTGAATTATAATAGGAAAACATTTGCTCATAACAACTCAAATATATTTTTGTTTTCCTTCTAACAATTCAAAAAGGAGAAATTCTCAAAAGTTTTATCATTTAAAAACCATCAAAGACAAATTGATATTGAGACAACACTATCAAAATCATACATACATATGAGTATAAATATATGTCCAAAGGATTTTTCAACTATATATATATATATATATATCTATATATTTTTCTTAAGAAATTTTGAGTAAAGTAAAGTTTGGAAAAATCATATTTTGTGAACTGTAAATTCGTAACTATTCTGTACCGTGTTAGTTTGCAACCCAAATGGCTTTTTATGACAAAAATAACCTTAGAAATGGATAGATCTTTTCAAGTAGGTAGAAAACAACATATTATTTGCGCGATTCCGAGTTAAAATGACCAAGTTATGGCCATTTTAAGTTGGAATTACCTTCTATGCGAATTTTAATGATCTTATGATATAGTTTTCGATAAGAACCATAGAATCAATAAGAAATACTCATTATGGGTATTCTTCTTGATTAGGTAATCCCGAGGAGCAGTATTCATACCCGGAGGATTATTTTGATTAGTGGATTTACCAATCGACTCATCCGTAAGAAAAATAGATCCTCATGGCCAAGTGAGTTTATTTCCTATCTTTTTCGTACTTTGTTATGCTTGTAACTAGAGGCACTAGAAGTAGGAAAAGATGAAAATGAATTATGTATGATAATATTGGTTGAAATAATGTTAAGCATACAGAGGCATGAATCGTTGTTAATTAACTTGTGTTTTTCTATTATTCTGTTGGAGTGTGTGCAAAAATTCTGTAATCACCTTTAAGTTACTTTAAATATATACTATGAATTATATTAATTGAATCATTCAAATCACGTAGTTAGTTTCATTGCACGAGCTGCTATTCTCGATGGGACAAGAGTTTGGTAGCCGAGTGTGCAGTAACCAGAAATCTGCAAGATGGGCGAATAGGAGCCTGAAAGAACTATTTTGAGATGGGCGAGTAGGCGCCTGAAATAAACTACATGAGTTGGATTTAAAGATGGATTTAAAGAGCCTAGAACACCTAACCTTGAATGGAAGGGTAAATCCATTCAAACGTATGATTTCCGGTAGATCATATGTATTGCTTGATCACTTTCTTAATGCATTCATATGCTTGTTTAATAACTTGTTTGAAAATTATTTATACAAGTACGTTGATTTAGGAATATTCTCACTAAGCTGGTTATGCTTATACTCCGATAGACCTTTGTTCTAACAGGACAATATCTTTTATGCCCAAAGACTCCATATACTCGAGTGGGGTGATGTCTTAGTAAAGCTTATAGAAATCTTTTGAAGATCATAGGTTAATTATCCTTTAATATTTCTTGGTGTTAGTATTATTTTGTTGTGAGAAAGATTAAAGTTGATATTATGAATATTTGGAGAAATATAGGGGAAGACCCCTAAGATGATATACGGATTAAATTTTCTCTTAATGATAAATTGGATGATTATTTAGATTTTTATATGCTGTATTTACTATCTCGAACTATACATCCCACTGGCGTCTCCTATTGTTGTGATAGACGCCTTACATATGGTATTGAAAACTTTAGCATGACTTTGGGAAGTCATTCTTAAGTTTTAATACCGTATGTGGCGGACTGCCACGTTTAAGGTACCCTTTGGGGCGTGACAATGTAATATTTCAAAATTAGGTCAAATGATCAAATAGTATTGAATTATTAATTTTTCAATCTATTAATACTCTCACCATATCCATTTCTCTCACAACAATTCCCCTACTCCTAAGATCTCTCTCGCCATGTCATCTCATTACTTTCACTTTCTCTTTATATGCAATTTTGGTTCTTTTTAACTTCTTAACTTGGAAACCTTCCTGTCTCTCTTCAGGAGGCTTTGTATGGGCACTCTCCAAAACCTAGCTCACCCCTCCAGCCAAAACTGCTATTTGTAGACCATTTGGTTTACCTTTGGTCTTAGACTTTATAGGCTCCTTAACTCATAGAGTCCTATATGACTTATTTTAAAGTTATGGAGGGTGGTGGTTTATAGCTTTCTCAATCTGTTTCACTTATTTACCATATCAATTGATTAGGAAATTGCCAAAAAAATTCTCAACAACTCGGCTTTTGCAGATCGCCCTATTAAAGAATTAGCTTAAGAGCTAATTTTTCATAGAGCAATGGGTTTTGCTCCTTAAAGACAATATTAGAGAAATCTAATAAGAATAGCTTCAACATACTTATAGTGAAGGTATCTCCTTTTTGGCTAATATCTTATTATAAGGTTATTCTTATGAACTGCATGATGTCCATTATTTAAATTAGGAATGTTAAATACTCATGCTGGTGTTTTGTATCTTCTTATTGTGCAAAGTAGTGAAACGCTTGTATACTTCTTGTGATTTCTGTGATGTAAGAGAAGAATAGTTTGCGATTTGTCTAGGATGGTCAAGAAGGTAGGCGTTTTGATGAAGAGGAATTCAAATAATTAATGAAAGACTTCCACTAGAAAAATTGTTATATTGTGACAAAATTATTTTTTACCCTTAGGATTTTGTTGCAAATAATATTTTATTGTAACAAAATTAGATTTTGTCCTTTCAAATCTAAAATAAAAAGTATTTGTCATAATATTTGTAATGACATATAAAACTAATGGAATTAATAATAAAAAAGGATTTTATGGTCTTTTGCCATAAATTTTTTTCATATTTATTTTGATGCTAATATAAAAGACATATTGTAGCAAAAATATTCAATAACTAAAATTTATTGTCACTACATATAATTATATATGATATTTTTACAAGTGATTTTGCTATAATAAATACTATTTACTTTCACAAAATAAATCTTTTAATATTATTTTAACAATAGTGAACATTTATATTTTGTTATTATATATTCTTAAATTATTATTTATTGTGACAAAATGATATCAAAATAAAGAAAAGAGCAAGGCTCCTAGAACCGCCACTTTAGTTAACCATTGCATACCAATAAGCTAAGACAATACATTTCCATCCCATGTCACAATTAACATATGCTTATACACTTTCAACAAATTTTAAAGCCAATCTCTCTCTTCTTTTATGGCATATTCAATTTTTTTGCATTAGGTCATGTTTGACCACTGGCTCATTTGAATCCATTACATCCCCTATGTAAGTTTTTAGAGAGCAGAGTTCTTCTCCATTAACTTAGGCCTTTTGAATTAACCTCTTCTACCATTGCTGCAAGCAATCTCTTCTTTTTTCTCAATTTCTCCACGATAGCTGATCTTTCCTTTCGCTTATCCTCGTCATTATGCATCTACCATAAAAATAAAAATAAAAATGAAAATGAAAAAGAAATAAAATAAAAAGATGCATCTATCATTCTATTAAATAAAAGCAATGCTTTATAGTTTAGTGATGCTTTGATATTACCATCATGGTTATCAAACTCAAGTTTCTACTTAGAATGTAAAGACCCGACATGCTCAATTCTCAAATTAAGCACACCAAGTCCCCAACTACGTATAACTCTTACGAATTATACGTAAGTTGTCTTAAAAGAAGGTGTTTATGTTGAACATTGCTATCTGATTTTAGGTTATGAAATCGTTTAGTTAGATTTTCAGATAACTGGATTTAGCAGCGGAAAAATAAACTTTAATAAAAACATTTCTACATAAAAGCATTTCAAAATTCCACTATTACAAGTGGAAAAACTTTCACTTAAACAAATCTTTACAAAAGCTTATTTACAAAACGTGGGCACTAACAAGCCCTTAAATGAAAATACAAATTTATACATAAATCCAGTCTCTATAAAACAAACAAAAGAAGAAACAAAAAAACTAAACTACTTAATGCTCCTAACTCACGTTACTCATCCACAATCCTTTCCAAGTCAACGGAAGCACCAAAAAACCCGAGACAACATCATCAACAACGACAACATCATCATATCATCGTCTCATCATCCATCATCGCCAACATCAACAAGAACTCATCATCATCAACTTCATCAACATCACCTTTATCAGCAACAAAACCTGTAAAAAGAATAATAACAAGAAGAATGAGCCGAAGCCTAGTACATAGCAACACAATCACACACGAGTGACACACGAGCTTGACTAAATGCAATGCACAATCAATAAGTTATAATCTTTTCTTTAAAACAAACAAATCAACATGGGATTATTCAAACTCCGGACATCAAGGATCTAGTATCACGTCCGTTTCCCTGAGTGGTCCCTACTGTTCATACAAACTAGGCAGCCCTACCTTCCCACGTGGCCAGTAATACTAAAGATCCTAAGTAACGCATCACGACACTTAGGGAGTTGATATAAGTAGCTCGGATACTTATATCTCCTAGATAAATTTATCTAATAACGAAAAAGTAATCTCATTTAGGGTTATCAACCGTTTCTTGATTTCGCTTAACTCAATCCATAATATCATCTAATTCAAGTGTTTCCATAAACATTGAATTAAATCATATTATATCCTTTTAAGAATAAGCAAGTGTTATACCGATACTGAATTCCCTATCAATTACCCACTAAACCACTTATGAAAGTCATTTTAGTATGACAAGGGTGGTCTAAGCTCCTAAAACTACCATGCCCCCAATCTGAGCAAGGTGCCGCTCTTCGAACCAGATTCAACGGCATAAAAGACAATCAGCACTCATCTATTATTAAGTCAAGTTTAAGTTCTTAATCCATTTTAGATGTCTATCCTAACATCCAACACGCAAGTTATTGCGTACCTTATATATGAAATCCAAACAAAGGCAGAAGGTAGGATAGAAGCTATCTCGGAAGATAGATCAAATGGTTGATTCAGGAGCAAACATCTGTTCAAGAAATTAAACTCATATAAGAACTTAACTATATAAGAAATTAAACTAGTTAGCCTTTAACTTAAACTTTTATTAACACTCTATTGACAGACACTAAATAGAACCCCACTATAGCTGTGAAGATCGTCCCGCCAAAATATGGAGAGTTCTCTTTTATATGTCAAAGTGTTTCTTTTCGCTTTGTTTCTTTTTGCTTTGTTTATGGTCTTTTATCAACAAAAGCAAAATCAAGGTATTCATTCACAAAAACATCTATTTCTTAAGCAAACACACCTTTAAAATAACATATTCACCATATAAATCTAAGGTTATTATATCTCATTAACTTAATCCAATTATTAACCATTAACTCCTTTTAACTAAATCATAGCCAAATTGATTAGAATTAGTAATTTAATTCATTTACTAAGTCAAGTTGATTAAACTTAAACAATCTAACTCATTTTAGCTTAGTAAAATTCATTAAGCCAAGTTTGACTTAGATTAATTACTAATTCATTATACATGTAGGATCTATGTCAACTTGAGCTTACATTAACTTAAACTTAGCCAAATTAATTAACCTTAATCATTTAATTCAAAAACCAAGTCAAAGATGGTTAAACTAACTCAATTTAATGCATTTTAACTCATTCAAGTCTATTTAATCAAGTTGAACTTAAGTTTGTTAACTAAGTTCATTTAAGTTCAATAGCTAATCATAAGAACAAATAATAAACAAGGAAAAACAATTGAAGAAAGACACAACTTGAAACATACTAAATCTTAAGCTCAACATCAAGAAAATTCAAATAAAATTCATATAAATACATAAATCATCATTTATATACTTACCAAGATCATTTAATTTCACTAACTCGTCACAAGATGATAAAACAAGCAATGGAAATCATATATATAACATAACTACTTTTAGTTTAATACTCATGGAAATTCAATTATTTGTTGAATCTACAAATATACTTAAATCATTCTTCATTATATCCCTCAATCATCATTACACATCAAATATCATTAATCTATCTTATTTTAGTCAAAAAGATTCATTTCCTAAGCAAAACACATTTAACGTGCAAAACACAAATTTTTAACTTAGTTTAAAAACACAATAGCTGAAAAGAACTAAAATTTAAGCATCGATACGTTTTGAATTTGTAAAAACTTAAAACACAAAAGTTGTAGATCTCTTTTTAATCTTCTCAACGCAACTTGAATCACCTCAATTGGAGGTTAGATGAAAAATTTATGATGAAAATACAAAAACATGTCAAATTTGAAAATTCAACTTTTCAAGGGACATGACCAACGGACAAGTCGTGTCTCCAAAATGTCGACCGAGCAATATCATCACAGCCAACAACATGGCTTGGGGACAGGCCATGTCTCCAAATGTCAACTTGAGAATATCACCACAGCCAACGACACGGCTTGGGGACAAGTCATGTCTCCAAAATGTCACTTAAAATTTCAACTAAAAAGCCTTTGACATGTTTTGTGACATGGCTTGTCACAAAAATGTCTTTTTGACAGCCCGTGTTCTTTTGAAAAACAACTTTTGAAAACATTTTTATCAACTTCAAACATCATTTTAAACACATATACAACTTCAAACATGAATATACTTGACTTTCAACATATAAAACACTTCAAATATCATTTTAAACAACTCAAACACTTCAACACTTCCAACAACTCCATCAAACTTCTATTCTCAATTCATCATTTTCCTCATCACAAACCCATCAACCATAAATCCAATAAATGCATATATAAACAATGCTTTTGACTTATTTATAACATCCATACATCATATAAATATATAAAGAACAATTAAAGTAAAAAAAAAAAATGAATTGAAATAGAAAACTTATCTATCCAAGAACACATGCACTATTGAGTTTTCTTTATACTTCTAGCTTGATTTCCTTCTCCAATCCCCATTTCTAACTAGATTATCTTTTATTCCTTCTTGAATTTGAGATTTAAAGAGAAGAATTTAAAGAAAAAGAAAAAAGGAAAGGAGGAGAAGAAGAAATAGATACGGGAAAAGAAGAAGAGAAGAAGAAGAGAGAGAGAGAGAGAGAGAAAGAAAGACAAAAGGCAGGGAACAAAAAGAAATATAAGATGGAAAAGATAAATATAAATATATTTTCAAAATAAGATATTAGATTTAGAATTACCAGATCAATATCTATAGTTCCAGAAGTATTTAAAAGATGATTTCTGAACTAATAGGTTAGAAATTAAGAACTTAATTTAGGAATTTATTTTAGATAAAAAAGATATGTAATTTAAGTTCGGGTTTAAGAACTGATATTTTTATTTAAGCAAATGAACTCAAATTTTGTAGGGATTTAGGAATTAGAGTTTTGGCTAAGAATTAAGGGTTTTAGAATCCTTTAAATATTTTAATGACTTGTTAGAGAATTTAGATTTCAAATCTTAAATTCGACTTAGTTAATTATTAATCTAGTTATGTGAACTTGTCTAATAATTTCATATAATTCATTTATCTTATCCAAATCTATCTAAACTCAATTTCTAATATATATAAATATTTGGGTCATTTCATAGAACTACCTGGGATCTGTCAATTCAAATCGTAGAATCAGAACGAAAAATCATAAGATTCTATAACTAATATAAACTTGCTTGCAAAAATTGTAGATTTATTTACAGTACTAATAAAACTTTACATAAATGATGAAATAAAGAATTTAGTTACATACAACCACCATTCCTTGTATTAAGTATCATAATGAACAAGTGGTTGGGGAGTATAAGTTTTACCAATCATAATTCACATACTCTCATTAATATGTTTAGTGCAATTCTAATAATTAAAGCAATTATTTACATGTATTGATGATTCATAATTTACAATTATTAATATGTATTGCAAATCATTTAAATTATTATGCATGAGAAGTTGGTTTTATGTTGTAATAAACATTTTCATGTTCAATATATATTTGTATAAAAAATCATTACATTTATGACAAATAAATTACATATAGAATTTTTTTTTATAAAAGGATGAAAATATAACACTCTATATTTTGTTTAATTTTCATTTAAATCGTTCAAAATATATTATATTATATACCTTCGAAGAAAATAATCCTCTAAAAAAAGAAAAAAAAAAGACAAAGGAAATAAAAGGAAAAAAAAGGAGAAAAAAAACCTAAAATTAAATTAGACTAAGATAAACATCAAGAACCAACCTGAAAAACCCTAAATTTAAACATATTAAATTAACTGTATTTTTAAAGTTCAAATAGATAAAAAAGTGTAAAATTACTATACTATGATTCTACTACCGATTTTACTATGTAAAATCACGAGTCTCTATGAGTTTACTCAAAAAACGATTTTGTATGCGAAAATCTCATCATCAACTCTTAAATTGTAGAAGTGTTCGAGCTAACTTGCAAGTTTGACAACCATGATTACCATATCAAATCTAAGACATCCACAAAATAGGCAGCCATGGTTCGTTTTTGTCTTTGCAATTATATGTCTCTCCTGATGTTCACATTTGTACAACACATGCACATGCTCATAGACAATGTTCTCTAAGTGGTTAGGTAAATGGTAAATTTGGTACTTGAACTTTATATAAAAGTTCAATTTGGTTAAACTTTGAAGTAGTCAATTTAATATCTAATCAAACTTTTTGTCACAATTTTTACTATCTCCTTAACTTTGCTTACTTAGTTAGCTAACTTGGAAGAAGTGTAATATTATTGAATTTTTCACTATTTTTCCTAACACCGTCTAATATTGATGGGTTGTTTCTTCTATGTTAAAAAATAGAATAAACGGTGTTTGTGAGTTGGTGATAATAGTCATGAAAAATTTGACTAAGTATTAAATTGATTATTTTAAAATCCATGTACCAAATTGTGTTTTTATACAAAGTGTAAGTACCAAATTCAACATTTGCCCCTAATGGGTTCATCAAACCTTTGGATGACTTCACCATCCTCAATAAGCTTATGCTTGCACTTAAAAATTCATCTCATGTACACAAGTCTAAAAAAAAATTGCTTTCTCTTCTTCCCATTATAATTAAGCTTAAACTAGATATAATGGTGCAAGAATTAGATATTTTGGTTACTACCACATTGAAAACACATCAAATAGGTAATCCAAACAAAAGGCAAGGTATAGTACAAGACTTCACATTTAGGGACATAGAATCCATCAACTAAGGAAAACAACAACAACTTGTTTTTTCCCCAAACACTTGGCGTCCTCCTTTCGACTTAAGATCTCCCAACTCCATAAACATAGTGCTTTTATTTATTGGCCAAATATGAGATTCTAATATTACCAATTTTCACAAAAACCATGAAATTAAATACATTCACAATTCCCTCCTTACTGAAAATGGACTACTACATAATCTTAGCTCCCTTCTTAACTTTAAATCCCACTAATTTGTCACTTGAACAATTTATTCACAACATGAGAAAAGGAATGTGGATTTCATAATCTATTTGACTATGTGAAACATTATAGGAAGCTTACATGATTAGCTCATGAACACTATTACATAGCAATAAGCAACATGGAAACGACAAGCTACCTTAATGTATATAAGATTTAAGGTTTGCCTTCAACGTTGATTTGGAAGTTACTCAAAGTAAGGTTTGTTTGATGATGGATGATAGTGTTTCACATGCTCCAATGTTGGAAATACTCAATTTAGAGTTTGTATGAATTTTGAAGCTAGGGTTTTTCTTGCTTTCACTTCAACATCGCATTCCCAAATCTACGTCTTGACGTAATCTCCGATTTTCACTAAGCTGAGTCAGAGATTTTAGTTTTAGTTATTTTTCTCACTTCATTTTTTTAATTATGTTTTTAAACGTAATACTAAGAAAAAAAGGGATAAAAAATGTTCTTTAACCTTCCTCATCTACATGTCATAAACCTATTAGCTGGGTGTGTGACGTTGCCTTGCAAAATGCAACATTTTATGAATGTTGCAAGTTTTTAGTTCCACAATAAATTGGATTTCAAATGTTATGCTTGAAACAAACTTTATGTTACATACGACACGCAGTAAGGAACGCAAAATGAGAGGGAGATTAGAGTTAGATTCACATTCATATAAAATTTTGGTAAATTTATAGCCCCGCCCATCAATCTTAAACTATTGGAGTGGCTGAGGAGAGAAAGAAACTGCAAACGACCAGTTTGGAAAAAGGTTCTACTTCATATTTACAAAAACCTCATGATCTCTATGGGTCTAATGATAAAAAAAATTATTTAGGCTTTGCATAGGAGTATATATAATCGTCTTTTATCAGAATAGCCCAATATGAAATCGGGTGAATCTATGCTTGGCCTAGCCCAATTCTATGTAACAAATTGCATGTGTATAATTAAAAACTAGAGTTACTAGAGATTCCGAAAGGATGGAAATATATCCATGCCAAGACATCTTTAAAAGCATCCCATGAATCAGTACTGTGAAGCCTGAGTTGACTCTTTCTGTTCGGTTCTGTTCAATCCAGTTGAACCTGAGCTCTCCACAAGAATGAATTGGTTGAACTGGAGTTGGATTCCGTGTTCAAGCCGGTTTATTTATTGATTCTTGACTTTCTAGAATATCCGGATCAATATCTCGACTGGATATAACAATATTGTTATAAAAAACTATGAAAGGATTTGCCGATTAATACTTCAAAAATAAGGCCTATTTGAATATACTAGTTTGGTATTATTCTGGTATCATTTTTAAACCGAACAAATACTGATATGATATCGATGAAAAACTGATAATTTTATTCATATATTGATTGAATTAAACCAATACTAAACTAATACAAATTTAATAATGATATATTATAATGTTGATTTGATACAGATTTGATACTAATAAAATCTTACTATCCAAAGGGGGGTGTTGATGCAATCAAATGATATATCCTTTGATCGTGATTTATAGTAATACCAGCGTATTATGTCTCTGAGATACTGTAATTTCATGTCTTAAATTATAATCTAATTGGTATGAGCATTATTCTACTGTATGGATGGGCTGGATTTGAATTCTCTTTTTCTTTGGGATGGGCATTATTCTTTAAGGGATGGCTGCAATTTTTAACTTGAAATTTAGCATTAACAAGAAGAACAAAAATTAATTCCTGACTTGTCATAGATCCTTTTCACCTCACCATACCGTTAAACAAATATAGGGTCTGTTTGCTTAGCTTTTCTATAGATATTTTTTTCAAACTTTTTTCTAATAAATTATTTATTAAGAAATAAATATAGATAAAAAACATTAACAGTTATTATGAAAAAATCAAATATAAATAAAATATAAATACAAATCAAATATATATATATATCATTTTAATACAGATACAGATAAAAACAGACTATCTACACAAATAATAAAAGCTGTCCTGATTATAAAAGGACAATCATAATGGCAACTAGTCGCTGAAAACTCAAATCTTTCACGACAAATAGAACGATATGCTTAGGCCTTAGGCAATTAATATATGCCTCAGGATTACTGATAAATCATTGCAGCATGGCAATACTGAGAATACTAATCTAAATTACCCCTCCAATATATTTATCAAAAATATAAACAAATTTTGTAATCACCGAAAAGAATATAAAAAAAATTCTGTTTATCATTTTGATTACATACTTTTATAATAAACAAAACAAGAGTATATGAGAAGGGGAAATAAAAAAAGGAAATCCTAATAAATCGATAACATTTTTCTAATTTATATTATCATTTTGGTAATATCAGCACAAATGGATTTATTTATTTTATTAATATACAGATGATACACAAATGTTTTTAAATAGATTGTTTGTCAATAAATATGTATAAATAAAAAATAAATATTTTTACTGATAAATAAATTAAAAAATTAAATATCAATAAAATATAAATACAGATCAAATACATATATTTAAAAAAAGTAAATCAATACCCATGATCTAAAAAGTTGGCTCGGCCCTAACATTCGGCTTTTTTAAGTCAACAGACTACAGCGTTTAACCAATGTAAAAGAGTGATCCATGTTTTCAAATTCCACGTGTACTAGATATATTTTGGATATATTTAAGAAAATTTATTTTCACAAAATCTGCTATATATTTAAATATTACTTATATTTATATACCATTAATTTGTCCGATAAAGGCTCTCGAGAGAGTAGAGAGATTCGCCCAGCATCCTTTGGCTGATTTTTCCAAAAATTCGGCTGTGTCATCAACCATAGCAGGGTGGCAGCTACTTTAGTACCTGATAGGGTTGTTGTACTTGTGCCAGCGTCCAAAGTCTGTTCTCATGGCTTTACTTAATACTTATCTAGTCTTGGAAACTTGGTTCTAATCCTTTTTGCAGTTTGCATTTATGCTCAAAGTTACTGCGCTAAGCTTTATAAGCACATTGCTGGCAACTATAATCAATAGGCCAATAGGGTACTTAACTTCTGCAATAAGCAAAATTATTCCTTCGAAGAAAAAAGACAAGCACCTTTTACTTACCCTATCGCCACAACACTCCATTTATGTGCAAAACCAGCTATCACAAATTAGCATTAGACGTCTATCGGTCTATGGTATCGAAAGTGTAAAATGTTGGGTTAATCATGAAAAATATACATATGTATATGCACGTATGTTTACGTTTGTTTCGATTGTAAACATCTATGTTTGAATTTTCATTTTACATATGTAAATTTTCCACCATAATATTAGTTGTATATCGAAAATAAACATACTAAGTCCATATGGGTTGAAATAGTCCCCCTTTTTCTATCCTCAATCAATAGCGCTTTATGATATGAAGATCAAATAAAAAAATTAATGCCATTTAAATAGTACATTAGTTAGAAAGTTAGTTATATGCTTTGCATGAAGTGGACATCATCACGAGCCAGTTGGAAGCGAGAACTAACCTGACCTATCATTATTGGTTTCTAAATCGGGAACTAATCTATTGATGGTGGGTTGAACCAACCAAGACCTACCGGTTTTGGCAAGTCAAGACTGTTTAGAGCTTGAAACCACTAGTTTCGGCGGTTCAGGATCACTGGTTTTAGAATCGGGCATTGGACCTGACCGTTTCATGGCTGGTTTGGCCAAGAAAAAAAAAAAAAAAAAATCTAAAAAGCCAACGAAGATAAAAGATGACAAAAATGCGATTTACTTTGGCCACAAAAATGCTAAAAGCTCAAGTATTAATATTGTTGTGCAAATTGTTTCTATTGGGAGTAGATGTCAAAATTATTTGATAGAACAAATAAATAGTAATAAGAATGACGCACAAATAATTAAATAAAATATATAGTTAAAAGTGAAAAAAATTCAATAGTATTATCAATAGAAATCTTAGGTTCATTGTCTCATTTGAGTACCTTCATCAATATCTATCTTTTTTCTTCTTTCTTTTTTCTTTATGTTATATAATATCCAATTCCAAAATTTAATAAAAATAAAAAATAGTACAACATATTAAAAAGAATTAAGGAACTCACAAATTGAAATTTATCATTTTTTGCGTATTTTTTTAGAAACCAATTTAAAAAAAGAAAAAAAATGGATAGTTCATGGTTCCTGTGGAAACAAAATTGAACCATGAATACCATCGGTTCCCTAAAAACTAGGAATTGCTCCTTCCTTCACGGGTTCGGTTTTGGTTCCTTCAAAATTGGAACCACAAGCTAATGGTTCTGGTCCAGTTTTGGACCCAACCCAAACCGTGACAACCTCTAGCACGAAGTTAGTATAATCACAACTTTTAATTCATATTAGATTTAACAAAATACATTATACATATTTGGTTGGCAAAATATAAGTTCCTATTGGATAAAATGTCAAAATACATAATACTGGACAAATCTCAAAATTTTTAATAACCTAGTAGTACAAAAATGTAGGAATTAATCAAAGTAAAATTTCTTAACCAAAATCCATACACTTTCTTTAACCATTACTTCATTGTAATATCTACCAACACCACCACCATTACCATCACCATCACCATCCACCATTATTATCACAGCACTGTCATTATAATTACTAGTGTCACCAAAAAAAAAAAAAAGGAAAAAGCAAAAGCAAAAATCTGAAAGAATTCTTGTGTTGCACTTTCCAACCAAATAAGATACAATAAGTTTGTGTTGTGTGTTTTCTTTGCACCACGCTGTTTTGTCCAACTTGTTCCATACCGTACTTAAAATAAACACTACCACAATTATATAGTGATGTTAATAAGCTATCCATTGGAACTATAGCTAATTTGATCTCATTACAAGCTTAATGGATACATGCATGCTATAATTAAGATTTAAAAAAAAAAATTGGTTCTAGCTTTATTTGGGATTGTCTCATATCAAATAAAGATATTGTATATTTTCCTTTACTGAATTACAAAAATTACTAAATCAAATGTCATACTCCAAAACCAAAAGGATGTAAATAGTCTACCACATACTTAGATTGAAATATGGGTATGTTAAGGCTATGAACAACTAAAATTACAAATACTAAATAATCTACAATTTTCCACATCTCAAATTGACATATTCAATCTTTAATACTTTGTAATTTCAAAGCTATCAACTAATTGTAAAATGAAACCAAAGTAATTATACATTAATTAAAACCATTTGCTTTATAAGTTGTCTCTGTTCACTAGTGTAGATGTCCAATTACACAGTTAGAGGTTATGATCTTAACATACAAGCTTCTCTATACTTAAATAAAATAAACAAATAAATAAAAATGTTCCTTGAAAACACATTGACCATAAGCTAGTACATAACCACAAGCATACACATATATGCCACAACAAATATTTTCACATATTTGATCTAATGTAATAGACACTATAATATAAAAATAAATGAATCATAGCGAAGGGCAAAGTTGTTGTATATTGATAAATAAGAAGGCTTTATCGTCCGCCCTAATATAAATAATAATAAAATGATAAAAAAACTCTTCCCCTTCCTCACCTAATAGAATAAGTATTATTCTACAGTATCACAAGGAGACAAACCCTAACACTCCATCAAGCTTGTATCTTATTTCAAGGAAGATCAAAGGTAAAATATTTAGGTAAGTTTGCTCTTTTTCAATCCTTTATCAATAAAAAATAACCTTAAAAATATCCTTATCTTTTGAAAATAAGTTTTGAGTTAGTTTTGCTTTATGTGATCCGGTGTTTCTAGTGAAACTAAGTTATTTGTTCCAAATGTTGTTTCAAGTACGTCCTTAACTTGATTGTTATTTGTGAATGTAGGTTTAGAAACTGCAAATGAACTTAATGATATCCGGCTTTAAATTAATTGTTGCTTGTATTTGGCTGAGTCCAGTAGATCGGGAATACCGATGCCACTAAGACGATGCCCTAATTATCTATGTGTAGCATTGTCCCGAGTGTAGAGATGATTCCTGCAGTTTAGTAGTGGTATGAATACAATACCTAGGGTGTGTTGGAAGTTCTCAACACCAATGTATATATAAGTATTTATGTATACGTATTTGTTTTCATGGATTTATGAGTTACTCCAGGTGTAAGGCTAGTTGCAAATAGCTCTAAACTGTATTGTTTGCCTGGCTAATTAAAGATAATAATATGTGATTGCTGCATATATTACTATGTTGCATGTGGATTTGTATGATGTTGTTCATGTACATGTGGTTGTGGTTTGACATTTAGCGCACTGGGCCTTGTGCCCACTCTTTTTATTTTTCAGGAACAAGTGATGATCCAGTAGTCTTTGATACTAAAGTTAGAGTCATCTAGATTTGAAGACTTATGAAGTTTTGAATAGTTTTAAGATCCTTTTATGATTCTTGAAGTTATGAGACCTTTTCATTATGATGTTTTAAGTTTAATATAAGTTGACGCTTGGTTTATGTCAATTAAGTTGTCCAAAAGTTTCTATTATGACATAAATGTTTTAAAAGTAACCTTAAATGTGAGACTTTGAATTTATAATATACTATAATTGTGGTTTAGTAGAATTTGATCTTTAGTGTGTCCACTTCTAGTGAGAATACGTGGCAGGCGGTTAATGCTCTCAGTTTAAGGCATTACAAACACGATATTATTATCTTTAATATTAACAATTAAACACCGCAGTTTAGAATCATATGCATCTAACACTAAATTTGGAGTAACTCATGACTCCAGTATATCGTTTTTTTCACTTGGATCACATTAACGCTGGATCGATTCATAAGACTAGTCTACTCACAACAGTTCAGCACAAAGCTCCATATCCATAATAGCAACTCTATTCACAAATTTTCTCTACAATCTCCTAATCCCTTGTCATAGTATCACCATGATAAAAAATTGCTTTAAACATCGATACCTAAATCTATCACACCATTTTATTGTATGACTCTATTAGGAATACCAACACACTAGTAATAAGTTATTGTGCCGACTCATTAATCATTAGGATCCTTGGCCATAGCCAAATGCAATTAGTAATTGGTTATATTTTTACTTTAATTATGTTTTGTTTGTCATTAGCTTAACAAGCACAAAACAACATCTAAGGTTATACACCAATTTCTTAACCATCCATAATCACCATTTCTATTGTCATGGCCGATTATACCTAATAGTTTTACATATCTAAATGTAACCATCTCAAACCTAGAGTTAACTACCTATTTAAACCATTCTATTTATTTGCTTACCATAACTTACTTAGTTATCCCTTTCCATGTATGTAACCAAGATGAACATAAAATTATATGATTGGGCGATCATATCTTAATCGACCTAATATCATATTCATCTATATATGTTTGTCTATCACTGTAGTTATATTGCATCTTATATATATCAAAAAATTGTTTCAATGATTTCATCGCAATATTTTTTAAAAGATTATAGGTATAAAAAATTCTTTAAATAACAAACTGAAAGTGTTTTGTGCATTTTGTAGGATATTGGATATATATTAATTGAATTTTATTTATTAATTTGTAAAGAATAAAACTATTAAACTTATCTAAATTTCATTTTCAATAAAAAAAAATATTTAAGTTGGACTATTATTCAATAGTCTAAGTTTATTTTCATAACAATTATTGCAAAAGAAAATGATACTAAATGAAGTTATATAATTGGTGTCTTTCACTAATACTTTAAGTAATAAGATGAAAATATTTGTAATATGGATAGTATAATTATTATTTATAGTTTAATAAGAACAAAAAGTAGTTGTTCATTATTTGATAAATATCATTTTATGATAAATGAATTCAATATTATAAGTTATAGAGGTGAGAAAGGTTTGAAAGGAAAACAAAAAAAAGGTAAAACAATTTATGGTTATCATCATCATTATCAGTACAGAGTAACCAAATATCAAAGTTGCATGAATAGATGTGGAATGGTTGATATGGGCTTCAGTGGGCCTCCTTGTACTTAGAGTAATATGAGTAAGACGTCGATGGACCTCATAAAAACAAGAATATATAGGGCATGAATTAATGACCAATTGTTACGGTTGTTTTTTGAGACCAAGCTATTTCATCTTTCCCATTCCCAATCAAACTATAGAACTATTTTGTTGTCTATATGGCCTTGGTAAGAGATTAAAAGTAACGTAAGATAATTTAAGTATCATAATATATGGTTGGACCATCTAGACTTCAAGCCTTTCATATAGAGTAACTAGAAGAGAGGGTTAACTTCTTGTATAACTTGAAGGAAATTGAAAAAAAAAAAAAATAGTCATAAGGAGATGCTTAGTACTATTTCTACAAGGAAAAGGAATTTAATGAAAGGAATTGAGAAGCTAGAAAATATATAGGGAGATGGACCTGGATGAATTCAAGGTTGGATTTTGTTATAAAAGAATTAAATATGGTCTTACATAATGAGTGATTCTTGTGGGTAGCAAAGTTAGAGCCTGATGGATCATCCATGCGGAAAGAAACACTATTTTTTTTTTTCATTCTTTTATGGCAAGAAGATTGGAAGTTAAAATTTGTGGGTTGTTTATTGAAGAAGAAATCTAGATTGGGTAAATTGCTTTAGAATTATTCAACGTTTGGAGATAAGTTCATTTAAAGTATTAACATTTTTAGTGGTTAAAAAACGGGATAAATTGCACCAAAAGATCACAATGTTTGGGGGTAAGTTCATTTTGGATCACAACGTTTCAAGTACTTAAAAAAAAGTCACAACGTTTGAAAAAGTGATTCAATTTAGGTTTCCATGGACACGTGTCGATTTCTCTTATTAACGTGTGATCTTCTTCTGGTCACACATTTTCATGGAGACTTGAATTGAATCACTTTTTCAAACGTTGTGATCTAAAATGAACTTATCCCCAAACGTTGTGAGCTATTTTTAACTACTCCAAACGTTGTAACTCAAAATAAACTTACCCCCAAACGTTATGACCTTCCGATGTGATTTTCCCTAAAAAAAAGGAATCAATATTTCACATAGTAAATCAAATGAGGAATCAACATTTAAGTTAGTTTTCAATTAATTTTCCTTAATTTTCATTAATGGTAAATTATTAATATCTTATTTGACTCATTTTGCAAAACATTAATACTTCTTTTTAACTACTTGAAATGTTGGAACATTAAATAAATTTATCCCAAATATTAATTATTCTTTTTAACTATTTGAAACATTGATACCTTAAATAAACTTACTTTCAAACATTAACCTTTGCATATAATTTACCTAATCTAGATTTCAACAAAAACAAACATTCAATGTTACATTATCTCCTTTTACGGCAGTTGTTTAAAACAAATAAACAAGTGGTGGATATGAAAGAATCGCCACATGTAGGGGGAAGGAAACAATTGTATGTTATGAGGAGAGTTTGAGTAAAGGTATAGATATAGTAGAAAATTAAAAGGCATTGAGGAGCATAAAGAAGGATAACTCCTGGATAAGATGATTTTAATGCAAGGTTTTACTAGAATTGCTTAGATTTTACCGGGGATGAAGTTTGCAAAATAATACAACTTACTAAAAGAGAGGAGAGATTGATGCTAAGATTAACAAAACTCTTATTGTGCTTATAACAACGAAGATGGGGGCTAAAAATCATAGGGACGTAAGATCAATAAGCCTATGTACGACCTTATATAAAGTCAAGGCAAAAATCTTTATAGTGAGGATTTGGCCAATACTGGACAACAATACTTACCTTGAACAAACAAGCTTTGTACCAAGTAGATGTGTTGTAAATAATGTTATCATAATGCAAGTGATTGTCAATAAAATACTTAAAAAGAAAGGAAGTAAAGGATAGATAATTTAGAAGTTGGAGTTAGAGAATGCTTAAGATAGGATGGAGTGAGATTTTTATCATAAAAGTGCTTTGCCATTTGAATTTCCTTCAAAACTAGATTGGAGTGACCAAGTCATGCCTAAGCTCAGTACCTTTGTGGACATGTTAAATGGTTTAATTATGGAATACTTTGAATCCATTGGAGGCTTAAGATAGAGGGTCTAATGTCCTCTTATGGCAATTGATATGCTTAGTTAATGGATTCATAGCTTGGTAGAAGAGGGATGGTGAAAACCTTTGAAGTTTAGGGGAATAGAGATCGAGCTATCCCATCTGTTCTTCGCTAATGATGTCATTTTGACAGGAAAAACATTTGATAGTAATGTCATTGTTATGTGGGAAATGGTAAGGAAATTTAAGGAAATATATGTCTAATATAATTTTTTCAAAGAATGTTAATGCTAAAGTGAGAAATAAAGTCAAAAGAGTTGTTAAGTTAGAAGAAGAAGATGAGATGGAGATGTCTGGGGTTTCCTATTTCAAAGGAAAAAAAATAGTAAAATCTACATATTTAAATTTCATAATGGAAAAGGTTAGGAACATTGATAAGATGGAAAGCTAACTTATCAAGTATGGCTAGGAGGAAAATCTTCAATAAATTTGTGATTGAAAAAATTATGAGCGACTACATGCAGGCTTTATACAAACCTAGGAATATACTTGAGAAAATAGAAAAGTTACTGAGGTATTTTTCTAGGGATTTAAAGAGAATGGTAGTAGCAAAAAAAAAAAAAAAAAAGGTATTGGTTCTACGACAAAAAAATAAAAATAAAAATGGTATTGGTTGGAGGAAAGTTGCTAGAATGAAACATTGAGGAGTAGGTACTTATGATCTCAAAGGAAGTGTCTCATATTAAACTTTTACCAAATGTTATTGTCCAATGCAAATGCATGGTGCAAATGCAAAAAAGAAGCAATAAGATAAAGAGTTTGCTCAAGACGAATAGATGAATTGAGAAGTAAGTGATGCGGCACATGAGATGGCCACCGCTAGCTGCAAGTTCTATTTTAATGGTTTTTCTTAACCTTTTAATAACATATTTTCTAAAGGAAATTCTACCGTCACATAAACGAGGTCATCTAATTAATTATCTCACCATTAAATATATATGTGATAGATATATTAAGTATTTTAGTGATGCAATTATGGTTAGATATGTGTATGAATTTGAACTGTTAAATAATCAATGAAATCGATCTCATTAAAAAGAAGGATGGAACCAAAGAATTTTCCAGTATCTAAACTTTCTGAGAAGCTAAGAAACTTTTTTTTAACTGTTGTAATGTTGTTGCTAAAGGAGTTCTCTAGGAAGCTATAATTTCAAAGTATGGTTTCTGTTCTACGGTTACTACGAGATCGGCATATTGACCCTGCTAATGCTTCATATTTTGTATGTACTAGTTATTTGTTTTTTAACTCTTTTGGTTTCTTTTCTTAATATAATAGTTTGATTTTCCTTAAAAACAACAACAACAACAACAAACACTTAACTATTAGAACATACTGAATATTATAATCATTATTTACTCTTTATAATATACATATACTATATTTTTTAAAAAATATTTAGAAAAATAATTTTTTTGAGTCTAGGGTAACCCTCTAAGGTCCAACCTTGCTTTAAACTTAAAGACTAGAAGAATTTATTACTATTTTGATAAATTTGAGAAAATATTAAAACATCTTTTGAAAGTAAGCATTTAGGATGATTTGCTTTTGGGAAAGTACAAATTTAGTGTATAACATTTGATTGTTTTTTATTTGGGTTGTTAACGTTTCAAAACTTGTCTATTTGAGTCCTTCCATTAACTCTATTAACGTTAAGAATTAACATGTGTAACTTCTAATTAGTTACAATACTTAATTTACCATAATATTATTATCAAATATGTTAAATTGATTTAGTAAATGAATAAAATAAATAAATATAGAACTGGAGGGGGAAAAAAAGAGAGATAATAAACTAAAATCCTTTTCGCACATCTTCTTCCTTATTCTATTCTTGCCATGGTTATTGTTTTCTTCTTCTTCTTTTTTAAAAATCGCATTCAATTTAGTGTTGTCTTCTTATGTAAATCATCTTCACCTTTGTCTAAATTGTTTATATCAAAAACGACATTTTCCGAACATGTTGATTTGTATTATGCTAAAGTTCTTTCCATGAACAAAGGTAGTTGCTAAAATTATCATATAAGAATTATATTAAAAAAAAGACAAAACCCTTGTTATTGGGCTTCTATCGCAATAATCTCATTGTGAAATCCAAAACAAAAATGATGGGGTGACTCAAAATTTCATTAAGTGATTTTCTGATAAAAGCCTTTTCAATTTAATATATCATATGATAATAATTGAGAGACATATGTCCTTGTTTATGGGATGATGCCAATAAATGTATTTTCGATATCTAAATATCCAATACCTACTCTTTTTTTTTTTTTTTTTTTTTAGATCTTGCGGTAGAGTGGGGAAGTAGAAGGAAGTGTAGAGGTGTCTATTTTTCTTCTTTCTTTTTTTTCCTTATAATTTTGTTTTTCTTTTATCAACTAATTTAATTAAATATAGTTGATAATAATACTAAGTTTTGAAATGTTGAAGACTTAAATAGAAAGGGAAAAAAAAGAAGCTAAGTGCTCTTTCATTTATTATCTTTTATATTTTTGGTAATTTTTCAAGATATGAGAAGTCAATAAATGTTGCTAGTGTAAATTATTCATAAACCGTCTAATTTTGAATTAATAACCATGAAACTCAAATTATTTAAACATTTTATTAAGTTATATTTAAATTTTAATGTATTTAATTTGGTTAGTACACGAATTTAATGGGAAAAGTAAAATATTTAAGTTTTTTAAAAAATTACAAAATTACCAATGGGATGAAAATAACCCTAATTTTAGATAAGTTGACCTCCTCTCTTAAGAGACGAGATCATAAATACTTGCCCTCTCTCTTTAAGAGACGAGGTTCTCATATTTAGAGATACATCGTCTCTTGAAGAGAGGATGTTAGTACACCATATTAAATTCGTCTCTTCAAGAAACGAAATCAACACAAATTTTATTCCCTCCTCAAGCAAATCTCATATATCGCTTCTTTTTACATTAGTTATTACAACCTATCAAAATCATATACAATCAGCTCTATAAATCATTCATTAGCCATCAACCATGGGTAAACAACTTCCAGACTACATAATCCAATCATAATAATATTCCCAAGCCCTATCTATCCAAACACAATCCCAAACCCAATCCATCCAACCATACATCACTCTCAATCCTTTTACTGCCAACGTAATAAAAAAATCATAAAACATAATATAAAATGATTATATTACTGTTCAATTAATTACATAAAAAATATATGAAAATTCTATATACAACAATCATAAAACATAAGAATAGATGAGATATAATCTCTACTCTTGGGTGCTTCACCTCTCTCGTCCTCGCCTGATAAAAGTATGAGGGAATGGTGTATGTTGATACCATCTTGATGGGGATACTCCATACATGGCTTAACCTATGTGAGTGTGGCATCCCCATCTCCATTACCAGCATTGTATGGGTAAAATGGGACAAGGTCTAGATCCACCTGGTAAACTCTTCTCCCATATCATGTAGTGGTGATGGTCTCCTCTTTTTTAGAGCAAGGGAGGTGTGGAACTCTGTGTATGAGATGTCTGGCATTAGAGTCTCTACCAAATGAGCATATGATGATGATGGATCAAACTCATCATGATGAAATTGTGAAGAGTCAGGCTCATTAGGTACATATACATGCAAGGTGAAGACTCGACTCTAATATCTGCAGCTCAACCTCGCCTTCGCTCCTGACCCCATCCTTGCCTTTGCTCCTAACCCATTCTTAACCACGCCTCTCTGTCTATGGCCATCGTCTCTGTACTAACCGATGCTGTTGGTCATCCGGTGCCAGTGCTGGTGCTGGTACTAGTGCTAACAATGAATCATTTATATAAAGTACCATGGACTCATCTACTATACGAATGACATCTTGTGCAATGGCAGGATTGTTCTTTGGTGGCATATCTGGGACTTTGTATATGAAATCTGTTTGCAAGCAACATCAAACATGTAGATCAGGAAATAACGAACATTGTATACATCCATATATACCTTATCTAATCATTGAACTTACTATAAATTGTATAATGGCACAGGTACGACTAATCTAGTGCCTAGTGATTGAATGACACTAATCAAAGTAAGCTACGGATGTATTGTCAGGGATGTCCGGCAAGTCAACAATGCGATTAGGCCTGTCATCCTACTCTGCGACTCACCTGGTGTGCTTTCTCGCCCAGTTCTACTTTGAGCGCCCCCATAAGTCAAGCTCATGTGAGACTCTCATATTAGCTGGAGGGTTTAGGATCCCCTGGGAACCACCAGATTGTATCAAAGCATATTAGGTAAACCCATGATCGCTAGACGTCAATGCCAGATAAGTGGTACTTAGGCAGGAAACCTAAAATAATAGAGTGTCACTCCTAAGCAACCTGTTCATGAAAAAAGTAAGCTTTACGTAAGCAAAAATAATGAAATTATACATATAAGATTACATAGGACATATAAATTAGTACCTGGCTGGGAATCTGTCAATCTAAGAAGCCTTTAGACTCAAACGGCATATTTGTGGGGTATCGAGTGACATCAAAAGTTGCACCCCAGTAATTGATGAGAGGGTGCCCCGCAGTCATTATTGTGATCTATCGCTGTAAGGGAGTGATGTGTGGGAAGTGCTCCTAGGCCCAAATTTGCAAAACAACAAAGGATCTTGCAATGTCACCTGTCTTAATATGCAATGCCATATATAGCTGCCTGTATAGCTATGCTAAGTAAGTTGCTCCCCATGCATAATATCTTACCATCTCAAAGTCTTCGGGTAGCTGTAGGTACATGACATGAACTAGGTTGGATGATTTGTCCCCAACAACGAATCCCCCTAGCAACAATAGAATATGAGCCCCAACATGGTGTCAAATAGTAATGTTGTCTACATCATGAGGTAGCGATGTGAAGTGTCCATCCAACTACGACATCTTCAAATGACCACCATCAATATCAACATTAGACACGGGTCTAACACTAGGTAAATAGGCGCATAACTTTGGCCGGTCCATCTATGCTATGCTAGTAATTGCATGACCATCGATGGGAAAACCGACTAGTACTACAACATTCTGTAATGTCATAGTCCACTTCCCTATAGGCATTTGAAATGTATGCATCTCAAGGCACATCTCTCGACTAAGGCAGTAATTAGGTGCCAATCCAATAGGATAAATGGTATATTCGCAGCACCTATGAAGCCTGTCTATGTTAAATAAGGAACAAGTCGCTTGTCTAGCTGTGCAGGCACACCACCTTATCGTCTCAGCCTCACCTATCTCTAATGACAATGTAATATGACATGCTCTTGTGTTTGAAAATAATTCAATGAGAAATAATACTTAAATGTTTTAACTTAATAGGATAGGAAAAGATCTTACTTGTCCCTTTTATGCAAGTCTCAGTCTATGAATAGCCTTTTTAGTAAGTAGTAAGTCATCTACAGGTCTCGAATCCATCTGTAAAGAAAAAAATGTAGTAATTAGTGTCATCAATTGTCATAAGTGACAAAAGGAGCGAACAACAAATAAAATAGGTAATTTTAATGCGATAGAACAAATCATATATAATATTATACCATTACGACATGACTGATTCGTAGATGTCCTACTAGCTACTCACCTGCTTGGAAAACTTCTAATGTTGTGCCTAGTCTGCCCATACAAATCGCATGAGTAACCCCATGGGCGTTCCCGAATGTCTAACTCATTCTAGAAGTGTTTTTCTCTAGACCTGCCCCTCTTTTTAATAAGTCTTAGGAAGAAGTGCCATGTTGGATTGTCAATACGAGTCTATGTCGCCTTATCTGTTGTAGGTATGAATGAATGCCCATATACCCTTAGCTAATTCTCCTACTCATACACCTGCTCAATAAGTAAATGCGATAGCTCCGCATATGAATCCTCTTAACTTCTGTACACCTGCTCAATAGCTTTTCATTTCTTCTCACGAATTTTCTTGATATGAATATTATACCCAAACTCTTTTAAGATAATCAATTGGGGGTCCTTTGTCCTCACATCTAGAAAATTATGAATCTCTATTATAATGCACCTGGACATGCTAGTGGAGTCCAATTGAGAATGATCATTGCCAGTGATTTCATCTAAATATGTATAGGGTCCTTCATATTTGGTCATATGAAACCACCTACCGTTTTTCTTGTAGCTACCTCTCAATCTTCACTTACAACCTCTATTGTGGGTATCAGTGTACTTAACTTCCCATGACCTTAGGTCTAGGTCCACCACCTTAAAATTGTAATGGTACGATATGTGCCACATTTTAATTGCATGTATAAGATGATCTTTAGTCTCAAACTGCATCTCAACCTTGAATTCATCATTGAAACTCCAATTTCCAACACTCATTTTCTACTCATCATCAAATGTAGTATATACACTACCTACATTAGCAGTAAAAAGGTCATAGAGTTCCCTATTGCATCACTATCTGTAGGAGCCATAAAATGGTGCTAGTCATTTCTCTTAAGTTGTTTATCAGTAGAAATAACCTGCTGGGACAAACTTAGCATAGAATCATTGCTATCATTATCGCAATCGTCAGTGGATTTACTTACTGACGAGTCTCGTGTCGTATCTTTATCATTACCATAACTTTAGTCGAGTGCACCCATTTCAAAGTTACTTATCTGAATCTATGGGCCTATTGCTGTTTGATTTGGAGTTGAGTTTGAATCTCCCAACCCTTAACTACTAACATTTCCATCAATGCCCATGGCACCTTCAGAAGCCTATTGCAATTCCTTTTCAAATAGTTGGATATATACAGTTACTGACCCTTCTGTGTACACTAACATTTCTTGTGCAGTATCATCATCGGTCACTGGAATAATATCATAATGTAGCGTTTATCTCCAATAACTACCTTATGATACAGCTCAAACCGATGTGTAGACCTATTCACTTCAAGTCTACTGCCAATGGTGTTTAGTATTTGCTCATAAGTTGAGTTCCTATAAACACTGACCATGGTAACTGGCCATCTATCATAACCAAAACCATCGTTCCCTTCCACAATGTTTCCATGAGCATATAATATGAACTTGGCCTTATCCATTTCCTCACCTATTCTACCAGCTCATAAAACATAGGTTTTTTCTTTCTTGAACATATCATAAAACATTGGTTGAATGTATGACATGTAATCATGACTTATAAATTGCACTCCCATAATATTGATGGCTAATGAGTAATTTGTAAATACCCTAGTAAGTTGTCTGTAATGTTAGAGACAAGGCACTAATTGTGGTGGTGGCTCAGTACATGGTATACACACATTTTTTCTTTTTCTTTTTCCTTTTATTATGGATGAAAAAAAAAACAGAGGTGATTGATGAATATAAAACAGGTATTTTATATGAAGAAATGTTTTGCTTTGGCATCTATCTCTAATATACTTTAAAACCACTATAAATACGAAAATTTCTATAGATCCATTATGGGAACTTTCAAACCTACTAAAACTGTTTAATGTATTATCTTACCATTGAAATTATTATAGAGTTAATGCAATAGGTTAATAAGTTAAGAAACTGATCATATAATTAAATGGAACAGATTGTAAAATTAAAAAAAAAAATTGCTCATCTACTAGTTTATTGTCAATAAATCTAATTGAAATAAAGTAATAAACTTAATAACTAAAATTTAACTCCCTTAAATTAGGTCATAGAAACTGGTGCAAACAAATCATTTTCCTTTTCTTTTTTTCCTTTCTCATTTTAATCAATTACCACATTTTACTTTGTTAGGATAGAAGCTATAGATCCTACTTATATGACCAAATATAACGAAACTAGAGTTGTGTAAGCAACTGAGATTACATTTGGGACAATTAGATGAATCAATTCTACTTACCTTCGAGTTTGACGCGTCTTGATTGTTCAACTGGGATGTTCCAAATGGTTGATTTTTTGCTCCAATTGATGACTCTATGAGGCCTATTGATCGAAACTTCCTAAGATCACATGCCAATTTGAAGCTTCAAAGCGCTACAATGGAGGTGTTAGGGTTAAGGTTTCTGAGAGATTTGGGCTTTTTTTTTTTTTTTAACAATAGCGGAATGAGAAGAAGAGGAAGAAGACAACGGGGAAAAATTATACCTGTCAATCTTGTTTCTTAAAGAGACAAGATCATTTGTGCGTGACCTCGTCTCTTTAAGAGACGAGATACTTTCATTTTAACGACCTCGTCTCTTCAAGAGACGAGGTAAGTGACTTGGTCTCTTCAAGAGATGAGGTAGCTCCGAATTATGAGAACCTTGTCTTTTGAAGGGATGAAATTAGACACTAATGATCCCATCTCTCCAATATTAAGTTGTTTGAAATTGGGGTTATTTTGATCCCAGTTGCAATTTCATAATTTTTTTTAAAATTAAAAATTATTTCTTTTTTCCCCAATTTAATCAAGATTAATCAAATTTAAAAATTAAATAACTCCGATTGGATTTCATCTTTTAATTTTATTTTAGTGTTCAAGTAAGATAAACTCTAAAATCAAGCCAAATCAAATTTAATGGGATCAGTTTTGAGCTTATTGAAACTGCTTCAATTTCAATTTGAATATTTAGAATCTCTTTGTTTTATCATTTTCTTTGATATTTTATTTTTATCATTTTTAAATAGGTATTTATCAAAAAATAAATATATATTAAAAAAATAATTTTTATCTATAAAATGATTAAATATAAATAAAAATCAAATATAAACAAGGAGTTAAACTTCATTCATTTGGCTCAAGCGTGGACTTTTGAAATTTATCAGTTTTCTTTTTTTTTTTTCTTTTGTTTTTCCTACAGCTGAGTTCGACCTCAACCATACATAGTAATTTCTCGTATATACAAATTGGTGTCTATTATTATTATTATTATTATATCTTCTCAAAGTGGAATGGCATATCTGACTTCAGTAAAAAGGAAGCAAGTCCTAGCAAAATATAGTAATTAAAGGTTGAAGAATTAATGAAAAAATTGTGATCATAAATGCTTGAATTGATGGTTAAGCAAAACAAAAGCAAAGTGGAGCATATCATTACCTAGTGGTTAATGGAAAATTGCTTTGAGAAAACTTGATACCTTTGGGCTTTGCCTTGCTTGATCATGTCAATGAACACCACCCTCAAAAGTTGCATTCATGACTGGATACACTTTGAATTAAAATAAACCCACTTCCGCAATCTTAAAGCTTACTTGCAACTCAGGAAACCAGATATTGAGAAAGAGAGACAACTTGGGTTGTGCTCTCTCTCTCTCTCTCTCACTCACTCTTGTCTTGCTATTTCTTAGCTGAGCTGCTGTATTCTCTTCAGTCTTCACACCACAGAGTATAATCTGAACTTTGAGCAGTTATTATGATGTCAAGGGCTGATGTTCTGTTCTTGTTTTTGCTTGTTTTTTTGGGTTTCAGTTCCACAGGTGAGTGCCCAAAATTTTCTTTACTCACCCTGGAAGTAATTTATTTGGGCTGTTTTTATCTTCGCATGCCACTAGTTCATTTTTATATTTATTTTTTCCTTCCTTTATTTCCTGTTTGTTTTTCATCTAATCCAAAGGCATTAGGAGTTTAGTAGTTCAAGTTCTGTTTTCATTTAGTTCAGGAATTGCTATTATGAGTGTGAATGCTAAAGAGATGGTTCACATTTTCTTAGGAATTGAGTTTCGGCCACGCTTATTCATGATGGACTAGTAGTGGTAGACCCCAGAGCTTAAGACATTCATGCAACCAAAGAAGATGGACACTGGATAGGGGGGCTAGGCCCAGATGTCGCCCCCATAAGTTTCAAAATGTTTCAAAAGTTGGCTTAAAAAGTTAGAAAAATAAAATTTTATAACCTATCTTCTGGTTAACTTCATGGTTTTGGCTGTTATTTTGTTTCCCAAAACAACAAGAAAATCCAACATCTGCCACGGCATGCAACCCAAAACGGAAAAACCCATCGTGGGTCGAGGACTTGGTTGTAGAGATATAAACTTATATTGTTCTTTCATTTTGTTGTTTGGTTCCGATTCTGTATATAGGAGTTCAGTTTTGCTTGTAATTTGATGCTTCATAAGATTGGACTACTATGTGACAGAAAATATAAGACAAAACTCATCCATGGACTTTTCATGAAAAAGAATGTATAGGACTTTTTACATTTTGGATGTTTATGCTCTCTACTGATGATTATGCAGAAGCATACGACCCACTAGATCCCAATGGAAATATCACTATCAAATGGGATGTAATGAATTGGAACGCTGACGGTTATACTGTAAGTATCGGAACCAAAGTATTCTCATTGGTTCATTGATTATAGGAAATCTTAACTCCTCATGACCGATCTAACGTTAGGCAGTCATTTCTTGAGTAGAGTATGTGCGGTTCAGCTAGTTATGTAATGAATCACCATCTTTTGATGCTATTATGTTATGTACTGCTTTTTTTTTGCAGGCTACAGTTTCTGTACATAATTTCCAGCAATACCGTCATATAGAAGCCCCAGGTTGGAAACTGGGTTGGACATGGGCTAAGAAGGAAGTAATTTGGAGTATGACAGGGGGGCAAACAATGGAGCAAGGTGATTGTTCAAGATTCAAAGGAAATATACCGCATTGCTGCAAGAAGGACCCAACAGTTGTTGATTTATTGCCTGGAACTCCTTACAACCAGCAGACAGCAAACTGCTGTAGAGGGGGGGTTTTAAGTTCATTGGCGCAGGATCCTGAAAATGCTGTCAGTGCATTCTTAATTGTTGTTGGCAGTGCTGGCACAACTAATAAAACTGTAAGACTTCCCAAAAACTTCACCCTCAAAGCTCCAGGACCAGGATATACATGCGGGCCTGCTAAAATTGTCAAACCAACTAAGTTCATTACACCTGACAAGAGGAGAGCAACACAGGCAATGAGTAAGTAGTTGTAGTACTCCTATGTTGATGATTTACTTCTTGGTTTTGTGGGGTTGAAACTTTGAAATGTTGCAATTTCCATTTGTAAATGACGGTGTGAAGGCTGTTGATTTTGTTCAATATGATGCATGTCTCAACTCCCTCCAATATATAAATGCTATTCGACTACTAGTTCTAGGAATTTCATAGTTTTAACAATATTTATCATCATCTATTTCCACTTTAATTGTGCTTTATCCTTATTGCTATAATGCTATGATGCTAGATCCACAACCAGCTGATTTTATAGCTTATGTTTATTATATCTGGCTTGAGAAGAGCATTTATGATTAAAACATGCTCAAATAGTGGTCTTTTCTGCAAAATGGTAGTTTAGGTTTTATCTAATCCTGGTGGCATTAATTGGCAGTGACATGGAATATTACTTGCACATATTCTCAGTTCCTAGCTCAGAAGACACCCACCTGTTGCGTCTCTCTTTCCTCCTTCTACAATGATACCATAGTGAATTGCCCAGCATGCACTTGTGGCTGTCGAACCAATGCAACAGATTCTGGAACTTGCGTGAAGTGAGCTGAACTTTATTTATCCAAAAAAAAGTTTTCTTTAACTTTTATTTGCACCTCAAAAGCATCAGTCTCACATTGTGTTATTTGCATGTCATATTATTTTACAGGGAGGATTCTCCGCATTTGGCTTCAGTTGTCCCAGGTTCAGCTAAATCTATCAATGATCCTTTAGTCCAGTGTACTAGCCACATGTGTCCAGTCCGTGTTCATTGGCATGTCAAGCTCAACTACAAGCAATATTGGCGGGTTAAGATTACAATAACGAACTTCAACTATAGGTCAAATTACTCACAGTGGAATTTGGTCGTGCAACATCCTAATTTTGATAATCTCACTCAAATTTTCAGCTTCAATCACAAGGCACTAACTCCATATGCAGGATTCAGTAAGTTACTTGGAAAAAAACTAAATCCGTCTATTCCATGGATACTTCCGAAGTGTTCCTTTTTTTAACTAGATTAAGTTTGGTCTGCAGATGACACTGCCATGTTATGGGGAGTGAAGTACTACAATGATTTGCTAATGGAAGCTGGTCCTTCTGGAAATGTGCAGTCTGAACTCTTATTCCAAAAGGATAGATCCAGTTTCACATTTGAAAAGGGATGGGCTTTTCCTCGAAGGATTTATTTTAATGGCGATAACTGCGTTATGCCACCTCCAGATGCCTATCCATGGCTGCCAAATGCCAGTCCCTATTTAAGTACTTTCAACGCACAGGTCATGACAATCTTGACATCCCTTGCAGTTTTATGGGCTTCACTTTAAAGCCAATGCTCAGGACTCATTGCGGTTAGTCAAAGCTAAAGTAGAATATAAAGTAGTTTATACCTGCCTTTGCAACCTAAACTACATAGCATTGGCGATTTGAAGGTGCTATGGTGCTTAAAATATGGAGTCCGTTGCAGAGAGCCTGGAACACAAAAGTTCTCCTTTTCACATGTTAATTTATTCTACAAGCATTCATATGTTTTTGTAGTGCCGTTGAGCTTCAATTATAAACTTCATGAGAAAATGTCCATTAGGGGGCATAATCTATTAATTTTGTGCGATTTTATGTATGAATTTTGGCGTCATGGACCATCCTTGCAGAATCTCCTTAGTGCTCTGTAGCAGAAGCAAGCATCTTGTTGGACTACTTGCCTTGACAAGAAGGAAAATTTAAATTTACAAGCATTCCTTTTCTTTTCTTTTTCCTTTTTATTCCATGACCCTACCAATAAGAAAAGGGGCAAAAATCGAACATATTCCATCCCACTAGGGAAACGATGCTCTGGCTTCTTCAATGTAAATTATATGGTTAAATTATTTCAGAGTCAGGCTCAAATTAAAGAATATATATATGGCACTTTCATTAATGACAGCATGCGCATGAAAAAGTTACTCAGCTTCAAACAGAGAGAACCATTGGAAAATTCTGTGGTGGTATTGTTAATTTTTAATAGGTGCGGTCCTATCGACTATTGAATCAAATCAGATTTATACCTAACTTTTATTGGACTAGTAAAGTAATTAATAGACCAATTACTATATTTATTATAATATGCAAATGATTGATTAAAGGACCGACAAAATTTTAAAACTCTATAATGATATAGATTTCTTCCGTTAGCATAAGAATGTCTGTGTGGCCAAATTTCTTGGCACTTTGGTTCAAAGTATTCAGCTGGAAACACAACACTTCCACACCATAATGAATCAAAATCACCCAAAATGGCAACCTGGAACATCTTTCTGGGGAAATTTAACTAAAGAGTCCCTCACAGGGAAAGGTGCGGATAATTTAATTCAATTAATGTAAGAATTTAACTAATTTCTTGCGGCTGACGATTTTTCATGGAACTCTAAATCATCATATTACACGTCTGTTGATTTCTGTTGGTATATTTCCGATTACATCAATGTACATGTGAATCTTATATTTTTCTCGGTGACTCAATAAATATGACACTACAGTTTACAGATATGCCTGGAAATTTTCCTGTTGAAGCTCTTTCTGGAATTGTGAGTGATAAATCGTTCACTAACTCTTCTCTATTGTTTTACAGAAGATATAAGAATGCCAATGCCAAAGTTGCAGCTAGTACTGTAACCGATAATGGATATCTTGGTGCAGAGCTTGGTAGATAAGGATACGAATCAGCAGGCGGCATTATACATTCATCCCCATTGAAGTAAATATTCCGAGGGAAGGCCCAACCCTCCTTGAAAGTGAATGTGGAGGCATCCTTCTGCAGAATTATTTCCGACTGGACATTTCCATCTGGCCCAGCTTCCATGATCACATCATTAAAGAACTTAATCCCATAAAACATTGCACTGTCATCTGCAATAGGAAACGCGATAGAGTGTTAAAAAGTACTAGAGCTCTGCAGAATATCTCATCGTGATTTGAACATATCAGTGCAATATTGAAATGACAAATTAAAGAGTAGTAATATGACATGAAACTCTTTAAATGTTAACCGACAAATATAAAATCACACCTGATCCAACAGGTATAAACTCTTTGATCACACTGTCACGGATTCAAAATTTATCATTTTCGTGCCATAATTTAGCATTTATGTATTTAAGTACATCTCATATTCTTCTATGGAAACTGCTACTTCTTTTCACTTACTTGCGGATTTGTATGGCACCAAAGGGTTGTAAGAAAAGCTGAAAACTTGAGTTACATTATTAAGATTGGGATGTTGAACAACTAGAGTCCACATAGAGTAGTTCTGCTGGTAATTGAAATTGGTTATTGTAATCTTGACTCTCCAATATTCCTTGTAGTTCGTCTTAACATGCCAGTGCACCCTAATGGGGCACATGTGTTGTGTGCATTGCAGCACCGGAGCAATATTGCTTGCTGACCTATTTGATCCAATAATGCTGGAAATCGTCGGATCACTCCTACATTTGATGTGGCAATTTGAGAGAGATCTTAATCAAGGAAAAGATAGTCTTTGAGGAATTATGATTGTTTGCGATGAAAGTCAGAGTAAATTTAGTAGAAATTTGTGAGACGGAACTTAAACAGATGGAGAAAAAACTTACTCAACACAGGCACCTTTTTTCTGACAGCCGCAAGCACAAGTTGGACAAGTTGTGATATGTGAGTTATAAAAAGAGGACATGGACACACAACATGATGGTTTTGGCGAAGCAAGCATCTGTGAGTACGTGCAAGTAATATTCCATGTCACTGCAAATCAAGCCAGCAAACACCATCACATCAAGTTTTCATCATGCAATCTCTGGAGACTTTCGTATCTTAAATGTCTATTCACTAGGACGTTATAAGACTTACTCAGGGCTTGAGTTTTCCGGCGACCATCTGAGGAGAGAAATACGGTTGAAGGTACTATTTTTGCTGGGCTGCAAGTGTAGCCCCGTCCAGGACCTAGCAAAGTGATATTCTTTGGCAGCCTCACTGTTTTATTGGAAGTACCAGATAAGCCAACGCTTAACTGGAAGGAAGAAACTGCAGCAGAAGAGTCCTGTCCCCATGAAGCCAACACTCCACCCTTGCAGCAATTTGCAATCTGTTGATTGTAAGGAACGCCGGGGAGCAAGTCAACGACGGTGGGGTTTCTCTTGCAGCAATGTGGGATGTTTCCTTTGAACTTGGAACAGTCACCTTGTTCCGTGGCTTGAGCACCTACCATAGACCAAATGACTTCCTTTTTAGCCCATACCCATCCTAATGTCCATCCAGGACTCATGATCTGCCGATACATTTGGAAGTTGGTCATTGTTACAACAGCCTGAAAAATGCAATGTCAGTTACAAAACAATACTTACTGCATAACATGGTTCGAAAGGAAAACTGATATTAACGATAGCATATACTTACAACATAACCATCAGGAGTCCAACTCATGACATCCCATTTGATTGTAATGTTACCGGTAGGGTCAAGCGCATCATATGCAGATGAAAATTCTGCAGAACCAATTAACAAGTTCATGCGACAAAGCAAGCATAGTTAGACCGAAACTACAGCAATAAAAGAATGACTTACTCGCATAAGAAACTAGCAAGACTAACAAAACGCATTCGACAATGCCGTAGCGGATGTTGTTTCTACTAGCCATGATTAACATCCAATGATGTACGAAAACTGGGGAGATGAAACAGAAGTATGGACTTTATGCAGATTCCAAAGTTGGGACTAGAATTGTTCTTGCAAGCTGGCTTTGCTACTAGTTTTGCCGGGAGCTTTTCGCCCTTTGGAATGTCTATATCATTCTGTTAGCTAATCATTGTACATTGGTCTCTGATATCGCACTGATAAAGAGATATAAATGTCAGTTACTCACTCAAAAATCATTAAAAATCTCCTTGGTCAACTAGCCTAAGCATGGATCCATCGTGCAGATGTGTGAATATACGTTGATCTACGGATCAATTTTTCTACTGTCATGGTTTATGGTACAATGGCAATGACCAAGCAACCTTAGTGATTACAACGTGGAACATGTTATGTGACAAGCATACAGCCTCCACGATTTCAACAATTAAATTGTTAAAATAACTGGCTAAGGAACTAAATTCACATGGTATCAAAAAAAAGGAGCCCATATTTTGAGTTTTCGCATTCTCATCTCGTCTTTGCTCAATTAAATAAAAGACTTTTGGATTAGTTATCTAATTTTTATCTGCATCTTATTTGTATCTGATTTGTTTGATCTGTTTATGAATAAAAAACGTCTATTTTGTATCAAAATCTGTTTTTGACAAATAGTCTATTGGAAAAAAGATAAAAATAAGATACTAAAACGATACCAAATAGATCTAGATTAAGCCATTAAGGCTCCTGAAGCAAGGATAATGAACATAGAATTAAGATTTTATAATTGTGCCAATGTACATGAACAATAATTACCAAAAAAGCAAAAGGTAAATGCACATAAATTTTGCCCCATTTTTAGTCGGTGAAGAACATTTTCTTGATCCTGGTAGTTATTAACTGTCCCTGTCATCTTGTTTCAAGTTGAAGTCTTTGCTATAAACACAAATAATTAACAACAATAATGGAGTGTGTCCTCTGTAGCTACTTGTCCCTTTTATATATTCTTAAATTAATTAACCTATATAATAAATGTTGGTGATTGTTCCTGGAAAATAATGTCAACTCCCTTAGTGATAAAGACATCTCAACTCTTGTAAGATCTATGGGAATTTTTTTTGGGGTCTTTTTAAACTATATATTTTTCTGCCAGATTGGTGGAGGATTTGACACAGTATTATCCTATAGTAGAACGGTATGTAAGAGCTTTACAAAATAATGTGCATTGACATTGACCTTACCCCTTTTTTATCGATGAAAATTGATAACTAGTAAATAACTAAATATTCATTATAAAACCGAAATATTGTGTTAATTGTCAAAACGAGTGCACGGAAATTTTTTGTGCTGTTACTATTGGTTAATTAAGATAATAGAAGTTTATAAATCCATAAGCGACTGGCTTTATTAATTGGGGCCATCAAATTTAGCATAAACTTACAACTAGTTTCTTGCAAATGGTACTAGGATTACAAATCTGCTAACCGAACTAGTTTGCATATTGTAATTTGGAAGGGAGAAATTGGATCCAGTCCATGCTATTGGATGATCACTGTTTATATCTTAACTACTTTAGTAAACATGAAAAACCGGAGAAATCAATAGAATTATGTAATTATAAATTACCTCTATTTGTCATTTTGGGGTGGGGAGGTGGGGGAAGGAAGTCATTGTAAAATTTAGTATCACCATTTAATCATATATATGGTGAGATGATTTTTTATCATCACTTAGAATTGATAATGTTAATGAATCGAATTAGGATTATACAATATTTATTTTAGGTTTGAGTATGATTTATTTCAAAATTTGAGCTTAACTAAATCATTATTTTTAGATTTTTTTAGCTCATGCTCAACTCAAAGCGTCGTTTGACAAACTTGAACTCAATTGGATTATGATTGAATTTTCTAAAAAATTACTTATATTTGTACTCAACTTAAATTCATCTACCATCTAAATCCATTCACACTCAATTAGACTAATGAAATAGTAGTTGAGCTTAGATCAACTGCTATTAAATCAAACTAGAAGAGCCTGCTATAGTTTTCAGTCATCCATGTCCCAATTATTATGTAGATGACCCTACTTATTTGCATGACTTTCAAACTTAAGATTTTTCTTTCTCCTCAATTGATGGCAAATTCTTTATGGTTATTGATAATAATTTTATATCATTGTAACCTTAAACCAAACCAACCCAAATTTTAATAAAAGGTGCCAATATCTAAATTCAAATTGAACTCAACTACCATATAACCTTGATTTAAGCTTGATTATGCTATGAGGTAGTAGTTTTAGCTTGACCAGCAAAAGCATTAGGATAACTTAAGACCGACCTAACAAATCGGAGTTTTGAGAAATTGTCCCAAGGCATTTGATTCAACGTTAAACAAGAAGTGATCGAATTGTTGTTGATTGGGATAACTGTTTTAACTCTGCGTAGTTGGCCCATGGTCTATTAAAGGTTGGACAAAGCTAAAACAGTTTAGGTAATAACCTAAATAGTTTAGTCTGCGTCTATGGAGCTTATGTCCAAAATGACATATTAATATAATATTTGTATTTGTTACTATTTATATTTAACAATTATATTTACTTGTAATATGTATATTATGATTTTACATAAATAAAGTGTGAGATTTTTTTTTAATTACAGGTTCAAAGGATATCTTAAAATTTATATATTTTATGGGAGTCATAAATAAACTGTGGTTCTAGTCTTCTATGGAGATGACAAAGTATACAATATAGATATCTACCTAGAGAGGACTTATTACTCATAGGGTTCTTTTGCCTCACAAATCATGCATGTATTTTTTCAAAACGCGATTATTTAGGTTTTTGAACAAATAATAGTGTTAGAACAAGATCATTTGTACAAGTCATGATCCAGATTTCTTTGTTTAGTCCATTATAAAAAGAAAAAAAAAAAAAAAGAACGAGAGGGAAAAGGGAAAAGCAGAATGATCCAACTATCAGTTCTCCAGGCGAAAAAAAGACACAACATCAAACTTTACATTAAAGCTTTTAAAGAAATAAGGTTTGTTTGGATTGTTTGATTTTGATTTGTATTTTGTATTTTATCTATTTATGAATAAAAATACTTATTTTTTATTTTTTTATAAATATCTATTCAAAACAATCAAATAAAATTTTAAAATGACTAGAATTCACTGCACCTTAGAGGTGACAAAGGGGCCAGCGCGTGTAAAGTAAAGTAGTTAGATAGGTGGGCCTGCGTCAAAGCTAGGAGCTCAACGAATTATCGTCTTTTTAGCCTCGGAAGCAATTTTTCTTCTACTTCTTCTTCTTCTTCCTCTTTTATTCATTTTTAAATGTCTTCTATTGAACTTATAGCAGATTAAATTTACTCGAAAATTGTATCAACTATAATTTCTATCATAATATACTATTAAAAAATTAGTGTAATTGCTAGGGAAAAAAATTGATATGTCAGGAATTTAATAAAATATGCTTATAAATTTATGTATATGAAGATCTATGTATTATTTTTAATATCGATATGATTTAAGCTCAAACAATAGGTTTTGGAATCTTTCAAAATTCCAAGTTGTCATTTGAATGTATTAATATTTCATATAAGTTAGCATATCCAATTTTAAAATATAGGCCTTTTTAGGTGATAACCGAGAATCGCTTTCTACTAGCATTTCCAATTTTAAAATATAAGCCTCTTTAGGTGATAATTATGAATCAATTTCTATTGAGAATACAATCTACTTCTATATATAGTATATTTTATATGCCACCATTACGATTATAATTGCGGTATAATGACTATTATTTGTTCAGCATTATATTGTTGTAGAGATTTTTGTCTTTTTTTTTCCCTCTTAATATAATATAATTCGAATGCTTAGAAAAATTTAGTATTCAATTGAATGACTTTAGGCCCTTTTTGTGTTATACATATCGATGGAATTGCATTCAAACTTGAAATGCAATAAGATTTTAGTATGTAAATCTATGATTGTAAAAAATTTATAATTTGACTATTAAAATTATATTATTTTATATGGCTGAAAAATTTTCAAGATGTTTTAAAATTCATTATTGAAATAAGAAGTGTTACAATTTGAATGGAAGAATCAAAACAATTTTTTATATGGTTGATAATTTTCAAAAAATGTTTTTAAAATTTTTATTGTAATCGAAAGTTTTACAATTTAATTATAAAGATGAAAATAGCTTTTAAGGTTTTTATTATTTTTTAGCATATGCATTCCTGACGCGTAGTGTGTGTCTACATGTATATTTATGTATTTCATCTTATCGTATTTATTTAAAATTAATGAATTGACCCCGCATGCTTTTCGCCCGATTTGTAAGCACCTAAGCACAAAATTTGCGAGGATCCAAGTCGGCCAACAACAATAACTTTGGACGGCTCGCCTTGACAGTGTGCTTTCAGATGGAACAGCCTGCGAACTCACGCCAGGCGTCCGGTGCTTTCTGCTTCGTTCCCCTTGGTCAGGCCGACATGTTACTTTTATTGTGTTCCAAGGCCATCTGCTTTTCCACTTCCACTTTCTTCTACCATTGAAATTGGGTTTGACCTCATAATCACGCTTCAATTTTTACATTCGTTTTAGAATTAAGCGTTTACATCTTATCCTATGGTGATTCTGAAATTGCATTATGTTAGTGCCATTATTATTATTATTTTTTTTTTTGTTGTCTTCTTCTTTTCCTTTTACATTTCAATTTTCAACTTAAACTAATATTCCAATAAGATAAACTTGAGTTAAATACACTAGCAGGTTTGATTTGATTTATTTACTTATTTTTTGCCATCTTTGGGAGTTCTGGTTAAAAGGAAAAATACATATACAAACAAAGAAGCTAAGGATATGCGAATAAGTATGTTTCACCTGTCAAATAAGCTATAAAAGTTAAAGAATCCTCAAAATGAATTATGCAATAATTATTGCTTGCAGAAATAATATTTAATAAGTAAAATCAAACTAATGACATACGGTGACAGCATAGTATAACAAATGTTTTTGCTAGATAGGATGCACCTTATATAATTTGACTAATTTGAACCATTAAAATAAAATATTGTAGTAGTAATTAATCATAAAAGGCCCCCAAGCTATGGATCCAACTAACAATTTCAAAAATGGCAAAAAAAAAAAAAAAAAAGCTAATAGTTTCAAAGATTGGACATATATATGGAAAAATAATATCCCACACCCGTATCATATTAAAAATTTGAAACCAAACTCATGAATGATCTTGTAGGATTAATAAAACAGTATGAGCTATAAGAAGTTTAATTTATGTGTGTATAAGAGAAAGAGAGTAATGACCCCATAATCCAGCATAAATGTCTTGTTAAGTTTTGATTGCATGTTATAGAATACGCAGGAAATTTTTTTATTGTCCTGTTCTATTTTTTTATATGAGATCCGTCTATATCTCATTGAAGGGCAAAAATTTATTCGCAATTGTAAGAAATATAATTTACCGTATTAAATTCTATAATCATTTTAATGTTTACATAATGGATTGAAAAATTTCATTCATGGTTATCAAAATCGTGATTTTACTATTCACTCGAGCTTGTAAATTCAGTGGAATCATACAAAATTGTGCAAAACTGATAAAATCATAAACATGTAGAATCGTATATTTAAATTCATAATTTTACCTGAAATCTGCATTCATTTTAATTAATTAAAAATATATAAAATCATAAACTCATAGAATCGTATATTTGACTCGCGATTTTAACAACCATGATTCTATTGATGGTACTGTAAAAGTTATTACAGTTCTTACTACTTTATTTAACAATTTTTACCATAACTTTTCAAATCTAAATATTTTTCAAACTTAACTCTTTTATATAAAATTTTAGGGTCTCAAGAATAAGTATATATATATATATATATATATTTTTAAAGATATTAGATGTTCTTATATCTTTGTAGTATATTAAGTGTATCCATATTGATAACAATATACCCAAAATTTAATTCTCAAATATCAAAAAGGGGTCAAAGCTAGTGTTGTTAATGAGTTAAGTTTGGACGGTATAATGATGAGCTCAAACTCGAATTTAATTTGAAATTTCAAAACTTAAACTTGATCTAGCTTATAATTTTAAGCTTGAGATTGTTTCAATGTAACACTATATAAACTCAAGATTAACTCGTTTAGACTTGATTTATTAAAAAAAGTTCAATTCTAATTATAATGTTATTAATATCTAAATTGTTTTAAATTTAATTGACTTTGTATTTGACTCAAGCTCAATGAAGTTTAATTAGGCTCACCAGCTAATCAAGCTAAACGTATGAAACTTGAGCTCGACTCAACTATTCAATTCAATGTATGAAACTTGAGTTTGACTCAACTAATCTTAAATTGAACTTGAATAAATATTAAGTAAAGATTGAGTGGTTTGTGAACCGGAATGATTCATTATTTGCACCCCTAGTCACGGCAAATATCCATATAGCCGAGTAACATCAATATTAGCATTCCTCTAATGGGATTGATTTGAATTTAGTTCCCTCCTCCCAAAAAATCATAGCAAATAATAATTAATATATACATGTGTGTGTGCGTGAAAGTTGTAGTGTGCCTTTCATAATAATCTGGGTTTATAAAAATATTATTTTACAGGATACAAAGCAATTAATTAAGTTTGTGTCAAAGTAATATTTCACCAATAATTAGAGGATAATCGATATGATGTCTCACAATTTCGAATAAATCCGATTTATAATTACATGATATTAGTACGACAATGAACGAAACTTTTATGTCAATAAAATAACACTACTCGTACTCCACCAACGGATGGGGCATGTTGATCCTCTTCCCTACTGGTATAATCTTTAGAAGTAATTGAAAAAAAAAAAAAAATCTTACAGGTACCACGTATAATATTCATTTATATTTATACTATTAAGCAAATATTAGCGTTTCACACTTACATTTTCTCATTATCTAAAAATACTAAATATCCTTTGATACTATATTAAAACTTATTACAATTAATTAATATGGATTTTTATGAATGAATAATTTTATCGAAATATAAAATATCCTCTGGTACTATATTAAATTTATTGGCAGTGGTGACTAGTGATCTACACCATCATCTGAAAGAGATGATATTTGTTACAATAGTCATCATTCTAGTGTAGAAGAAGCTCAGCCTACAGATCTTGGAAAGCGAGTTTTGGAATACTCTCCTTGTTATACAATGGTGATGTGAAAGACCCTAATTTATGGAGGAAAGTGGCTTAGGACTATAATAAACTAGAAGAAAACATAAAAATAATTGACAATTTATAGAGACGTAAGGGTTTCTCCCATTTCCTCCTTTCTCCATGGTAGATTAAGCTAAGTTATTTTTCTTTCTTTCCCTCCTGTTCGATTATGGATCCAAACTATATGGATCTATAACTAAGAAAATCTTAAGTATGTTATATATACTTAGAAAAAGATTTGAAAAATAAGGAGATTTTTTGTAAATAAAGAAAGATGATCCTGCACATTGGCCACTGGAGGATAAGGCCGCCAACCTTGAAAGACATAAAGCCAACTCTGAATTTAAGAATTTTTTACCGAGATCATTGATTTGGCTAGGTCGGAGTTAAAGCCACTGACCTAAGGTGGTATGCCGCCGGAGTAGCCAACAAGGCCGCCAACGTACTAGCTGGCCTTCATCGGTAGTATTCCAACGTTGCCCATAAGTCGCAAGCTTTTATTTTAAAAATGCTAGCCTATGTTGTTTGCATACTTTCCTTTTGTTGTTTCATATAAATACTTCTTATTTTTGTCTTAGGGCATCACTTGCTATCCAAAAAACCTAAAGAGAGCTCTAGAGAGGTAAAGACTTGATCCTGTTGTTGAGATCCATCATTGTGGTAAAGATTCGTGTGATCCACTAGTGTTATCTAGTGAAAAAAAAACTGTGTATCTCATTATTATTGATCATAGAAGAAATTTGTGTGGCGGTTCCGTGGTTTTCCTCAAATTAGGTTTTTTTTTTTTTAAAATCCAGTTATTGTTATTTTTATTCTGTAATTGTTGTTTATTGTGTTGTGATCACTATAGGCAAGATGAAAAATTATCGTATCGCTTGCAAGTTATTGGGGGATTTTTCCTAACACCCAAACCATCCCCCCTTCCTCCTCTTTAAATTTCTTGTTGGAACTAGTAAGATCTAATGGGTCATACAATTCCTTGAATTGAATTAGGAATTGACTAGTTGGACCTAATAGGTTCTCTTGTTTTAAAGGCAAGACCAATGGGTCCATTGCCAGTTCCAACCTATCTTAACTAGTTTGGTTCTTGGTTTAGGAATCACTAGTGGTAATTTTGGCCAAAATTGATGATGATGTTTACATGCGAATGTTTGCTTCATTTAGGTAATATGGGGGTTATATTAAATTTAATCTTTTTTGTTGTTTAATTTGCATATTTGTCAAGGTTTACTCTCTCTCTTTCTCTCTCTTTTCTCATGGATACATTGCAATCTACCACCATAAATTCACCTTTACAATCCAAGGAATCTACTGAGATTGTAATAGTTGTGATTTTTTTATTATAGATTTTTTTTAGATAAGGGGTTTCTATTTTATATATGTATGGTGGAGTTGCAGCAACTAGTTGATCACGAGTGATAGGTGTACCGGTCAACTTGAGAGGAGTTTTGAAGTGATGACATGTGTAAGATGCCGCATAGGGAGGTGTGGGAGGAGGAACAGACAAACTTGGTTTCTCAAGTGTGCAAATGTGACAGAAGATCCAATCAAATATATTCAATCGTTCTTGACTCGTTCTTCGCGAACTGATTGTTTTTATCTTTCTTTAGATATTTTTCAGTGGAGTTTTTATATTCTTCTCAATCTTAGCAATACGTAAAATGACCCCAAATGAGAGGAGAAACATCTTATTATAGATGTTGGAGATTGATGGCAGCCGTTAAATGACTTCTAAATAGATGGTTAAAATAAAGTATTACTTGCGACTATCGAATCTCTCCCATGAATCCAACGGCCAGAATCCATCTATTCTTTTATGTAAAGGGCATAGGCTCTAGATATAGACCTAAAATAGAATGAGAGTTTTATAATATAAAAAAAGTTCATTTTCCTATTAAAATGATCTATCTTTAACAAAATAAAATAGATTTATTTTATTCTATACAAGCCCTACTTTGCCAAACAATACCCAAATTAACCCATAAAGATATTCTTGGAGTCTATTATTCATGCATAAGAAAAACCGAATTAACTTGAGAGTGGGATGAATCAGTCCAACGATCATGTTTTAAGTGTACCAAGCCAAATATCGCTACGACATTCCTTATTGGATTTGATTTTCTAAACCTCATCACTGGCCTAGAAGGGTGGCCCATGGCATTAAACTAGGCTTTAAGCCCAATTACTAAAATGATTCTCTATAATATACATGTTTTTTTTTTCCTTTTCTTTTTATTGCCACCTTTTATAAGAGTTGTCATACTTGCTATTTGCGTAGGTTTTGATTCTACAAACGTAGGACAGTTTTACTCCTAAAGAGATGTGCTAGTTTATCCAATTGGGTTTTCATACCCCTCATCATTCATTTATGAATTTTCTCATATCGTTTTATTCTATTGGATCATTTTCTTATTGAATAAAATGGGGAAAAAATATGAAAAAAATCTTATTGGTGACTTTTTTGATAAAGTTGATATTTTATGTTTAGCCTTTTTTTTCTCCAATCTAATTTAACAACTACATCTATAATAAATATACAATCATAATTATATGTTTACTATATTCTTTGAAATTTAAATATTGTTTCTATAATTTTTTTCCTTATATTATTGATTATGTGTATAATTTTATTTAATAATTAATTTATATTCTAAATTTTAATTATGTTATTATAATTATTTTTTTAATCCGCATCACAGATGTACACATGTTAATAACATAGGTTAAATACTTAGCATGTTAACACCTTTGTAAACTGGCCACCCATACTGTGGCACCTGCTCCGAATTTTTTATAATTCTTCAACACATTTTCATTACATAATGCACATGCCCTCTGGTAGCTTACAGTCCCAATTCACATGATAAACCCCCCCCTGTCTTCAACTCTCGCTTCAAGACCAAATTCCGACCTCTTAAACGCGTTGCTACTCTTCCAGCTGTTCTTAGAATAATATAAGTTGAAGTTATTAATTAAATATAGTTTCTCCATAATTTCTTCATATACTTATACTAAAATAAATTTTTTATACTTTAAGGGAATAACTTAAGTTTTGAATGTTACTACTATAGAGGGATGAAATGGAATAATTTAAGTTTTGAATTTTATTATTGGAAAATAATGATGAGATTATCCCGCTATTAATCTATTCATTAAAATAAATATAGTAAATAAAATATTAAATATTTTGGTGATTCGATCATGGTTAAGTATGATGTGAGCTGTTAGATAGTGACGAGACTGGTTTCGTTAAAATTTAATTAAAACTAATTTACTAACAGTTCTTATGTATCGGGACGTTGAAATTATCGTCCCCTCTGTCCTATAAGTAACCATAACAATAGTTTTAAAATACACGATATGTTCTCATATATATATATATATATATATATATATATATATACACACACAAAGTACTTGTTGAATCGAGTAAAAGCATCCACTAGATTAATTCACATGTCATTATTAGGGCAGAGCTTGCTGTCACGTTAGGTGAACAAGACATAATTTTGTGCCTCTACAAAATTTCCTTTTTCTGTTTTTATTTTTGGATAATACCATGTCAATTTTATTTATAATCACAAACTACGGGATGAATCATATTACACGCACATGGAGAGGTCTAATGGATATTACATGCATTTTGCACCTTTGGTAAACACGTACATATTATTAGAACAAGGCATTGTAACATATTTTGTAGTGGCATGATGTGGTTTGATGCAAAATATGAACTACAATAACTTGAGGACAAAATAATAGCAACTCCTCCCTTTCATCTTCTTTCATTATCAACCTTATTAGCATATCCACAATGCCATTTCATGTTTAGGGAAAGAAGTTGGAGAGATTTTGTCAATCCAGCATATTTTTGCCTTGTAAGAAACAATAATATGGTGAAATGTGTTCTTAATCTTTATTGATCATGTTAATTGTAGTAATTGAACCATACAAGCATCGACAAACTTGATTCCAATATATATATATATATATATATTTGGCTGGAATAGAGATCTCGCAATAAACCATAAATCTCTGCACTGAGCATGTAACGCCCTAATCGTAGTGCATTATCAGCTCACCACGTGTCACCATAAGAAGGAGATATGCTAAGACTTAGAAACCTCATAAATTCCTCAAATAGGCATTTATTAGTTCCAAATTGACATTAAAAGATAGTCTCACCCATAGTCATAAATGCAAAACTTAATACTTTGTAGCGATGCTGGCTAAACTAATTAAAAGCCAGCTCATACCTATCTTAATTGAGGAAGAATAAATTTAATCTACCACATCATCTAGAACTTGAAACATGGTTCCTTAGACATCAATCTTAAAACATCTCATAAATCTAATGATTAGTAATCCAGTGGATAATCTGGTCTACTTTCTTCATCCCTAAAATCCACATAAATGTTTATCCTAACAAGTTGAACATTATAGACTCCTCACCTCTGCTTGAAAAAGATAAAAACAATTGAGTTGAAGCCTAGTATGCCAAAATAGCAAGTACATATGCATAAACAATCATCACATACTATCAAATGCAAATTGGTATTCAATGCAACAACCATATCTTCTTTATTTGTAAATTTTAAGCCACAATATAGCCTAAGATTATTCGTGCCTAACTCTAAACCTGGAGTAACTCATAACTTCACAACAAATATATACTTATATAGATACATATATTTGATATTGGGTACTTCTCAACACCTTGGGAATCGTAACTGCTTTCATTTAATCTACTAGAATCCATTCCAAGTGCAACTCCACTTGGGACAATGTCATGCAAAGATCATCAAGGTGCTACCCAAGCATCATCGATATTATTGGGCCATTAGGCCCAGTCAAACACAAGTAGCAAAACAATTATTAGAGTCAAATAATTAATTAGTCCATTTTCAGTTACTATTATCTAACATGCACAAACAAAAAACAAGATAATGACATACTTGATTCAATGTTTGAAACGGATAACTCAATTCTATTGTAAACACCCGATTACAACACAACAATACTAACTAATTGGTTTTGTTGTGAAAAAAATACATACTCCTAGGGTTGTCTCTCATCTTAGGTTTGTAGAGAGTCTACTACCATTTGATGTCTAGATACACAACCCTATTTAGGTTAGGTGTACTTTAGTGTTAGGTCAAGCTTTTGGATATTTAGGAAGGCCATTAAAAAGGTTTAAACAAGACTAACGATATGTTTGATAACTTTCTTGAAAGTGGAAACCTATGGAATTTGGTGGAAAGAAAAAAAGTTGAAATAGAAATGGGTGAAAATGAAAATGAGTGAAATATTTATCTTATGTTTGATAATTTATGAAGGAAATAGAAGGAAAAGAAGAGAAATAGAGTTAGTGATTGACAAAATTACCTTCCTATGTGATTTTAACTTTTCAACTAGTGAGGAGATAAATAGCATTCCATGCATTGTTCACACCTTTCTACCATTTTCTTTTTGATTTTGGAGAGAAAAGAAAGGAGGCAATAGTAGAAAGTCTTTATTTCATTTCATACGATTTCCTCAAATTTCCACATCATCCAAACATAAATTTTCCTTTCACTTCCATCAACTTTTGCTTCTTTCCTTTTGCTTCTATCGTTCTAAACACAACATAAAACATCACTCTGAAACTCATGCTTGTGGGGAGGATGGTGATTGGCTGGGAGGATTATGGAGGATGCGACAATCACTGCAGTTATTGTTGAGGGTTTCATGACCTTTGTCACAACTGTAACTTGGCTAGGGCATCCAAAAGAACGTGAAACTAAGGAAATCACGATCGCAACTCCCTGTTCGTGTCTCCTATGCTTCAAAAAGTGAGTTTTTCCAAATTCATTCCTTCCTTTGATCACTAAACATGTAAACTCCCCAAATTCATTCTCAACATGTACAACTACTTTTCCAAAGATTCATACATCAACTAAGGGATATTTGTTTATGATTACAGCTAAACCATATGTTCTAACCTTTAATTTAATCGAACGCATTAAACAGCCCTTACCTTGAAATCCAATGGAAAAAGCTATGAGTCTTCTTGTTTACCCAAGGCATAAACGTTTTCAAGAGAGTAACTTACTTTAATCTCTTGTTAATCCTTCAAGAGAGATGCAAAAGGAGGGAGAGTTAAGTTTTGAAGGTTCTTGAGAGATTGCTAAAGAGTGAAAAGGCACACAAGTTAAAGTGAGGGGCGATCATTACTATCTCTTTTATTAAGAGTGACTAATTTATCCTTTTATTATTCAACAAATAACACTCTCTTGCCCCTCTTTATAAAACCATTTGTCTTTATTTTACATTTCTCCCCTCCTAAAATGAAACTTTCATCCTTGAAAGTTCCTTGAGTCATTGCAACTTTTGATTCACTTTCATGAGTTCTTCTATCTCCATATACTAAAATCTTAGACATCATTATTGGTAATTACTTTGTATATGAACTAAGTTTTGTGATAATGTTGCTTACTATGCCTAATCATTGATCACCCAATTTATAGTTGAACGTTTCATTGTAGCAAGATCTCTGGTCTTAAGCTTACAAAAATTGTCATTTCTTATCTATCTAATCCTCCTGATAACTTCAATTTATCTATGTTCCTTTCCACATCAATTGAATCTTATGATATCACTTACTCTGATCGTAGTTACAACATTTGCCTACTATTCCTTTAATCTCAAAACATTCCATTTTCTCACTATATTACTCTCAACATATCTTCTCAACTTCTAAGGTTCTTACTTCTGACCAACCATCACTTCAAGGATGAAACATATGATTGTTGACATTTATAGCCTTCTATAAATCTTCCAAAATCACTAAAATGACTCAAAATCCTTACTTTGACATTATCACCTTTAGCTTTCCAATATGGTTTTAGAATTTTCTGAACATTTAAGTTCCTAAACACATTTTGTTTCCATAACCATTACACTATAAGTCCATTCATGTTCTCAAAAGTATTTGATTATTCTCTAATTAGGTTTGGTATTTTCATGCTCTTCTTCATTCTATGTCATAGCCAAAGATCTTCTCTTGTTTGTATACTTACATCTATTTAACTAATAACCAACCAGCACATCCTTTAAAACAATTATATGATGCACTTTAGAAATATCAGTCCAACTAATTAGCAATATCATCATTGTACTTTACCTTTAATTATCGCCATATCCATTGAAACTTCTTTAGCACATAGTCACCTTATAATTCCTCCACTAACAATTGCAAAGCTTAAAATCTTAGGATTTATAATCTTCAATCTCAAATTCTAAAGGTCCAAACTCATATTGGTATGGCATTTTAGATAATGTTATGGTATCAATATTCTATTAGTTTAATCTAATTTCATCATCATTGTCAAGTACCAAAGTTAACTTATAACGTTTATGTACCACTCATGCTATCCCATTGTCACCAAAAACTTATAATGCTACATTCTTATAAGAATTGGTATCTATGGTTTCATATAGATTCTATCTCCTCAATAGCTCATAATTATAAAAAAGTCTGGCTGTCATTACTACCTGTTATCATTGGACTTGCCATACCTTACCATTTACCAAGATCACATTTCATTATTAGAATTACTCTTATACATATACCTCTATATCCTTTATAATATATAATTATTCTCTCATTTATACTGGTTATTCCCAAATACTTCCCATTTACTCTTCAACATAATTTCATTCACTTACCTTCATATCTACAATTTTATATCTATTAATCCAGCAATCTCATTTTACAATGCCAACTATCTATTAGGATTTTCATACCTCTTAGTTATACTGCTAGTCCTTCTAACTAACTTCAGTTATCTATTTTTTGCCTTTAAACTTCTATATGCTCAGGACCTTTATTATTGTTATCTCATCTCAAAGGCATACTTTAATATTCTCTCATATCACTAGTCAATCTCCTACATTTATGACTCTTCATTGCATACTAATACTTGTTATCTAAAATTTTACTATAGGTCACTTTGAATACTCCTTTAACTACAGTATGAGGATTTTCTCCACCGTTACACTTACTAACTACCTTAAGTTTAGTAACCAGACCCTTTCTGGCTTTATTTAAGTCACCATTACCACTCTTCATTCAAGAAAAGGGAAAAAAAAAAATATAATACCATACATGTAAATTATCATATTCACTTTTCGTTATGCTCCTATGTTGTTATTGCTATTGTTGATATTTGTAGGTAACACTAAATTGAGTGATATTTTTACTTAATTTCTCCTCTTGTTGGTTAATTACAACTACTATGTTTATTTATTGCTTATACATATATATTGGTCCTACACTATCTTTAGTGTTTTTCATTATCTTTAGGATTGTTGTCTCTCTTTTTTTTATTATTATCATTGCAATTAATGTTGAGAAGAAAAATGATTTATATACTTAAAGACTTTATTTTATCATGTAAGTTGTCTATTATCACTCACTCAATACCATTATATTCATTTATAATCTTATATTATTTATTGTGACTCATTGTATCATGTGGTATACATTTTTATTATCTCCATTTAAAGTTCTATACTAGTACACTCATGAGTTGGGCTGACGATTTACCAATATAGGATCAAATATATTGAAATCAACTAACAAAATACTCGACCTAGAGAACAAGACTTGACTTGACATGAAGGAGTCCAACACAACAACACTTTACACTGCAAGACTTAATACGGCAACACTTGAAATGACTAGATGAGACCACTAACAATACTTGACACATTAACTAATTATACAAAGAGTAGACATAGTCAGTCTCATCTCGAATGCTTTGGCTTAGTATGTTGTAAACATTAACGTTCCCTTAATTTATCATTTGACTTACAATTTTTTTTGGCTATCCATCATATAAATTTACATTATTAAAGTGTTACATTTTTTATGGGGATTTTATTGGAATAGCTTTGCAGTTTAAAATTCCTTCTTAATTAACATTTACGGTTTATGAATTATCATCTTTGAAAGATGTTGTATGATGGTTGTTTTCCTTTTGCATTTTAAAACAAAATTCATATTGCTATTTAACAAGTTTTATATGAGTTTTTTTTAGTAATTTCTATTTTCTAATCATAAGGTAGTGTGTTGGCTAGTGCAAATGGTGCTTTAGTCAACCTTTAGAATATTTTTAACAACTATGCAATTTCTTTAATTTTTTTGTTATGTTAATATCCCCTTGATTATTAAATTCATGTTTGCTTTCATGGCAGATTTGCATCCCTCCATTACTTACTTATTTTATGTAATGTTTCTACATTTAAAATCTATTAAAATGGCATCTTTGGGTATGTGTTTTACTTTCGAGATCTAAGAGGGTTTAAATTCAGCTAAATGATCACTCTTTTGCATTTTTTAAGGAGTAGTAACTAAAGTGAGAAGAAACAATCTAATTTAATGTAAATATACAAAATTAAAAGTGGAAACATAATGATACAAGAAATATATCTATATGTAGAGAGAGGTAGAGAATACATTAAGCTGATAGTAAAACAATATTGTTTAATCATAAGTAGGAAAAAAAACCGGGATTCATTTAAGAAGAACAACTATGACTTTTCTTAAACTACTAACGATCCCACGATTTACCCAATCTCATCATTGCTTACCGCTTTAAGGAGTTCATAGCCTAAGTTCCTTAAAGATCATAAACCTATACTTTTATACCACATAAGCTCTAACACCTCAATGATAGTGTGTTATCAGATTGCCACATGTCACTATAAGAAAGGGACATGCTAGGGTTTAGAAGCCTACTAAAATCCTCAAGTAGGCATTTAATAACTCCAAACTGACATTAAAAGATAGTCTCATCCATAGTCATAGATGCAAAATTTAATACTTCATAGTGATGTTGGCCTAATTAAAACCCAAATCATACCTATCTTAATCGAGGAAGAGTAAACTCATTGCATCATCTACAACACAAAATGTTGTTTTTCAAACATCAATATTAAAGCATCTCATAAATCTAATGATTAGTAATCTATTGGATAATTTGGTCCACTATTATCATCCCCATAATCTACATAGACATCACATCCTAACAAGTTGAACACTATGGACCCCTCACATGTTCCTAAAAAAGATAAAAAGGATTAAGTCGAAGCCGAGCATGCCAAAAATGCAAGCACACAACCATAAACAGTCATCATATACTATCACATGCAACACTGTATTCAATGTAGCAACCACATCTTCTTTATTTGTCAATTTTACGCTAACAACTAGCACAACCTAAGCTTATTCATGCCTAACTCTAAATTTAGAGTAACTCATGACTCCATAACAAACATACACTTACATATATATATATATATATATATATATAGGGTATTAGGTACTCCCCAGCACCTTAGGAACCACAACCGTTTTCACCTGATCAATTTAAATCCTTTCTAAATGCGACTTCACTTGGGACAACGCACACAAGGATCATTAAGGTGCTACCCAAAAATTACCAATACTCCTAGCCTACTAGCTAATCATAAGCAGCAAAACAATTATTAGAGTCAAATAAATAATTAGTTCGTTTTCAATTGCTAGTACCTAACATGCACAACAACAAACAAGGTAATAATGTATGTTATTCAACATTTGAAATGGATAACTCAATTCTATTGGAAATACCTGATCACAACACAACAATACTAACTCATTGCTTTTGTTATGAAAGAATACATACTCCTAGGGTTGTCTATCTTCCTAGGTTCGTTAAGAGTCTACTACCATTTTATATCTGGATACATAATCCTACTTAGGTTTAGGTGTACTTTAGTGTTATGTCAAGCTTTTGGATGTTTAGGATGGCCATTAAAAACGTTTAACAAGATTAAAACATCACTTTGAAGCTTATGCTCATGGGGAAGGGTGTGATTGGCCAGGAGGATTTCACTCCCTTTGTTACACATGAAGGGGGTGATGGGCACTTGGAGGATTTGACTCCCTCTGTCACCCCCGTGATGGAGGGTGTGGCAGGCTTTGTTCCCATTGTTGAGGCTTTCATAGCTATAACTTGGTTAAGGCATCCAAATAACGTGAAACCGAGGAAATCACAACTCGAAACATGATCATGACTCCTTGTTTGTGTCTCTCATGCTTCAAAAAGTCCTTTGATTACTAAACATCTAAACTCCCCAAATTCATTTTTAACACGTACAACTACTTTTCCAAATATCCATTCATTAATTTAACTAAAAACAATTGATTGCTCGCCTCTTCTTTTGTAATCAACAATCTATCAAATAAGAGATATATGTTTATAATTATAACTAAACCTCATGTTCTGACCTTTAATTCAACTAAATGCATTAAATTGCCCTTACCTTGAAATCTAACAAAAAAAGCTATGAGTCTTCTTGTTTACCCCATGGTATATATATAAATCATTTGAACCTATATCTACCAACATTCATTCCCCACCCTAAGTGAATATGGACCTCACTCTTAAGCCCTAGAGCTAAATTGTTTATTTAAAATCTTTACAAATAATCTTCTATAACCACATAAGATCAACTAAAGCCTGCTTCGTTGTTAAGCAACCTATCTTGGGTATTAAATGTGATACTAAGGCATCAGCCATGCCTTAATATTCAGGTGACATGGCAACTTTCATGCCGTGGTTTAATTGATTGCGAGTGATAATCTAAGTTTATGGTAGTGGGTGGATCAAATTGCACCTGTAAAAGATATATAGCTCTTGATATACTGGCCATTAATATCTCCTTTGCCTTTCTTTTTCTTTAGAAAAATAAAACAACATTCTTTATAAAAGAGCAACCCCTATAACCAACTTAGCTTAAGAGCAGTTGTCTCTCTCTTCCAATAAATAACAACGGGATGATCATTCCCATATGCTTCCATCATGAAGGATCTCGATTGGATGAATCTTACTTGATGAGGAAGGCAAATGGATTATGGAATTCTCATAAAGAATTAGCAAATTAGACATGCTTTATAAACTAAAGATAAATGGATTTATAAAAAAGGGTAAGGGGGTGTCATTTGTTGAATAAAAACAAGGCAAATTAGTCACTTTCAATAAATAGAGAGTAATAAGCACCCGTCACTTTAACCTACATGCCTTTTCATTCTACAACAATTTCTTAAAAACCTCTAAACCCTAAATCTCCTTCCTCTAGCATCTCTCTTAAAGGATTAATAAGAGATTCAGGTGAGCCACTCTATTTTTCTTTTTGAAATTCTTGAGAAGGATATTTTGGATTTGGTATAAGAGTTTGTGCACTATGGGATTCGATGGGTTATTGGCTTTTGTCTTTGATACCTTTATTTATGTAATGAGCTTAACTTATGGATGTTGGTTAGAGGAAATCAAGCATGCTTTATGCTAGGATGGTCTTCTTTAGATGTTTTGCTTGTACGTTGGTCATTTAGGGGTTAGCCAAAGCGATTTGTAGTGATGGCTAAAGTTGCATAATTGTAGAGGTGTTATGATGTGGTTGACAACTGTAATTAGCTGGCTGTTGAAGTTGTAATCATTGCATTTAAGTGGTCATTTTGTTATTAGTAGATTTGAGTGATGTTTGTTAGATAGACATCACATTAGTTTCTAGCTTGCATCACTGTTGTATATCCCATAGGATAAGGGTCCTTTTGATAGCCACAAGACTTCTTGTTGACCATTCAATATAGTGCTACATACTCCATCGTGCTTCATCATAGTGGTGTGAGCTTTGGTTGTTAGAAGTTTTAATTTTGTTAGATGTGGGGTCATTTATTATGTGTAGTAGTTGACGTTTACTTTTGGCTCCTATATGAGGACTAGTTGCTTACTAAGATATTTAACATTGTAGATTTCCTTAGTGAACTTGGTTAAGGTAATCTTGACCTTTGGTTCAGTATGAGCACTTTATTGCTATTAAGTCATTATAAGTTAGTTTTAGTAGTGGTGAAACTACTACTTGAATCGAGTATTCTATTTATTTAGAACATCTTTACTACCTGATAAGTTATGTATGATCAGCTGCTGGTTCTTTTGTCATGTCAGAGTTCGAGATCGAACTCGTTGGGTGATCACTTTTAGTTGAGCTCATAGATTGTATACATTAGTTAAGGTGCATTGTACCTATCTCTTGCCTTTGGCACGTTTTTGTGCTTTTTTTTTCTTTCTTCAAAAGGATATCAAACCCAAAAGGTTAGCTATACTTTCCGGTATGGCCTTTAAGCCTTTGGTGCTTGTATTGAAATTAATTATAGCATTTCATCATTAGAAAGATTGAGAGCAACCATGCTTTGTACATTGTATTAGCCATGTTTGTAGCTTATGAGCTGTCAAGGCATAGAGCATGTGCTATGACGATGTTGGTGATGAGTGTGAGAGTATTATACCCTAGATACTCTCTAACTGTAGTTGTAAAATCAATTTTACTCATTGGCTAAAACTTGAGGAGGAGGATGGGAGCAAGGTATTGAATTGAGTTTTCCATAAATTTTATCTCTTTTATAATTTTAATGTCCTTATGATGCAATTCATTAAACTAAATGTGATGATAGATATAATAATATAAAGTGCACTAATTAAAAGAGTTAAGGAAGAGAAAACAAGTTTAGATTTAATGTGGAGGTCAGGTTGTCCCCTACTCTCCATGATAACACAAATGCCTAAGTAAAGGACTTTATACACACTTTATTAATCACCAAACAAATGCTCACAAGAAGATACATACAATCACCAAATAAACACTCTCACACAAACTCTCAATACTAACATCCTTAAGGCATAACTCATTACTTATAAAATTCACACTCAAAAACTACTCAATATACACTTAAATAATGGCTCACAAGTATTTACCAACTAAACTTTCAATGGCATTATTCACTCTCTCTATCTTGAGGAAATATCAAATATACAAGAGACATAGTTTAAGTAGAGTGGCAAAATAAGATTAAATGCCACCTTTCAAGCTTTTTGACCTCTACAAAATCTATCATCTAACCCTTATTTACAAGACCTACCAATTTTGTAGTCATTGCTCATATTTTCTAAAAAATGCTCATGAATCAAGTGCTCCAGTGGTTAGTTTTTTTTTTTCGTCTTTTATTGTTTTAATGCCATCCACTATGATCTAGACACCATCTAAAAAACATATGTTTTCTTCACTTCATGTCCTTATCATTTGCACCATGCTTGCTTAAACTCTTCTATCGGCTGGACGCCATACCCTAGTGATCGAAGCCTAAGCAGATGGTATGCGCTTACAATCATTTTGATCATGTATAACTACCTTACCATTTAGACACCAACCCTTGGTGTTCTAATGCTAGTTGTAGTTACTCAATCAGGTCTTCTAATCATGGTAACACCTGGTTACCATGCTTATGGGATTTGAATGTTTGTTGTTGTGCAACAAGGTCTTGCAAAAATCTCAATGCACATGAAAACAAACACATATATTGCACACATAAACTCACAAATATATATTGTCAACTAAATGTAAATTAACTATATCAAGTAATTGTATATTATATTTTCTTATCAAAATTCAAGTTGAACCATTCAATTCAATAATCTTCCTCTTTTTTTTAATAAGGAAAACTATTGCATAATTAACTCCCACTCAATTATACACTCTCTCTTAGTTAAGCATCTAAGTTTAAAGAGATTTTGCCAATTTAAGTTAATTTTTTTTTGTAATTAAAGGGTCCAAAGTTTTGCTAAAGAAACCACTTATCGCATAAGAATATTAAATGTGAAACTCAAAGGCCTAGTGTATAAGCCAAAAAAAAAAAAATCATAGAGACTAACTTTGAATTGTAGAACTAATTATATACCTAACTTAAAACTCAGGAGAGGGGAGGGGAGGGGGGGGGGGGGGGTGGGGGGGGGAGGAGCGGGGTTGGGTTGTGTTTTCTACAAATTTTTATCTCTTATACAATTTTAATATCTAATTGATGCAATTGAATAAACTAAATAAAAATAGTACAGTAATAATATAAAATACAATAATTAAAAAAGTTAGCTAATAGAAAACAAGTTTGAAATTAATATGGAGTTCGACCTACTCTACTCTCCATCATCAGATAAATGCCATTAATGGAGGACTTTACATAAACTTTATTAATCACCAAGAAAATACTCCCAATGAGGTACACACAATCGCCACACAAACACTCTCACACAAAGAACATAGAGTTATGCCTTTTCACTCAACACTAACATTCTAAAGACATAGCTCATATACTCACAAAATTTACTCTTAAAAATACTTAATGATCACTTGAGTAGTGCTTCACAAAGATTTACCAACTAAACTCTTAATGGCACCACTCGCTCTTTCTTTCTTAAGGAAATATTAAATAATATACAAGAAAAATAATTTAAGAAGAGTACGGCAATAAGATTGAATGCCACTTAATAAGCTTACCCAAGTCTACAAAATTCATCCTTTAACCCATATTTATAGGCCTTCAAGTTTTGTATTTGTCACCCATTTTCTCTTCAAAATATCATTACACCAACTATTTGAACTATATTGGAAGACTTATGTTGTCTTCACTTGATATCCCTAGTCGCACCTTGTTTGCATAAAATGCTTTCACTAGCTGGATGCCTTACCTTAATGTTTGGACCTTAACTCGAAATACAAATGGTTAGAAGCATTCTAATTATGTGTATTTACCCTACCATGTAGATGTAGACAGTAGACCTTTGATATTTAGAGGCTAGCTGCAATTACACGATCAAGTCTTTTGATCAGGCTAGTGTCTGGTCGCCATGGCTGTGGTGTGTGAATTTTAGTTGTTGTGCAGTGAAGTCTTACAAAAACTTCAATATAGATAAAAACAAACACACATACATTGAATGCATAAAATCATTATATTACAAACATATTTTGTCAATTAAGTGTAATTTAACTATTATTTAAGTAATTATTCAATGTATTTACTAATTGAAATTCAACTTGAATTGAATAATAGGCTATTATACTAATCTCTTGGTTATCGTTGGTGGTAAAGGTGTTATTCTCATGTTTAAATCTTGACTTAAGCATTTTAATGGATTAGGTAGTTTACCATGATATCATCATTAAATATAGTAGTAAAGGAGCTATATTCTAGTTTCACCTTACTTTTGATGCTTGGATAGTAGAGGACCTATTTCATATGTGAAGAGGGTTCGAGAAGAAGGACCGTTTAGCTTTCCTAGTTGATGTGGACTTTTCCAATCGCAATCAATCAAATTAAATTAAAGCCATACGCTTACTATGCGACTAATCCTAGGTAAGTATACTTATCGATTATAGTACCGGTAAGTATAGGGGTCATTCTACTAGGATCTATAACTACTGGTACTCACCCTAATTCTACTATTTAGCTAACCTAATTCGAGTGATAGCAAGAATAACTAATATCTATCTAATTAATTAACCCTAGAATAAAGATATTCATGCCTTCATATATAAATATCAATCACAAAAGAATACCTTCGATCTTGCTCACCACTAACCCTATTCAACTTCCTTATAAATATTTATTAATGGATTGTTATGTTCTTGAACTGTAAGAACCTTAGATTCATCAATCTCTCTTGTAAGGTAATTGAATCCTAATCCTCTATGTGTAATGAAAATTTCTTTCATCATCAGATACATATAAAATAGCATTTAAGATCATGATTCCTTAAAAAGATTAAATCTTTACACAGAAAGTTCATGCAATCCATATCTAGAATCATATTCAAATTTCTCTATTCATATAGATCTATTCCATTAGACGAAATGTCTTTCTATCTAAAAGAAATCAAATATGCAATCAATTCTAGCCACAAATCAATCACAAGAACAATAAAGAATATATGAATAGATTCAAAAAACATATGCTTACATTAATAAAAGCAACCAATCTCTACATTAGAGTTAGGGTTTCTCAAGACCTAGGTATAAAGATCTGTATTTCCATATGAAGATGATTACAATGATAAAACATAGAAAAATTGATAGGAAACATAGTTACAATCCTTGAAGATGTAATATTGTGATCTTCAATAAGCTCTAGCGTTTTTCCTCTTCCAGGTACCTATTTTTCTCTCCAGGGTTTATAAAAAGAATAAGGAATAATCATAAAGGCGAGTTAGGGCGCTATTTATAGGAAAGGGAAAATTGTTTTCTAGACGACTATCCTACATAGCTTATGTTTAAGGTTGTATAGGACGGAAACTGGTGAATTCTCTCGATTGGAGAAAGAAGGTCGGCTTATATACCAGTGACCTTGCAAATTTACGTCGCTGACTGTAAATCCCCAAAATTTTGGAATCGGTTTAACCTAATCTAAAATTTAACCGAAAACCCTAAAGTCAATAAAACCCTAGTTAAACATAATGGTTTAAGTCCGACAATCCCGAATAAGCAACCTTAAGAAAGTAAGTAGGAGATTAGTATGTAGAATAGTACATAATTACATAAGAAAGCTTAAAAAGATCAGATTAGTAAAATCGCGAATCGTTTTGAACCCAAACAGATACAGTTCTTGAAAAACGTGTCCCGAGGCTCAAAATAGTAAAAATATTCTGAATATACATTAGACTTGTAAAAATATAAGGTTTTCAAAAAGATCAGTTTTATAATTTTTAAGTAAGTAAAAATATCAAATATCGTAATAATACGCATATTTTCTTATTACCAGTACTTTATTAGTCATATCTACTTTACATTACACTATTCATTAATATTCTATACTATTTTTTTATCTCTACTTTTTCTAACACTTATTCTTACACCTATACACCTATTTCCTTTACTTTTTACCTTTTCGATAACTTTATTTCACATCTACCTTACTTAACATTACATTTATTTAACAAAAATATAAAATAAAACTCTCTCTTCCCCTCTCCATGAAGTGGCCGGCGCCCATGTCCCCCCCTCTCTCTCAATTTTGTTTTATTTTTCTTTATTTAAATCACACAAAAATTCACTCGTCATTTCCTATAAATACTCCACTCCTCTTTCACTTTTTTCACATAATTACTACCCATAAATTTCTACCAAATCTCTCTCCAATTTTTCTCTCAACACTCTCTCCAAATATTCTCTCAAAATAAATCTCAAACTACCTTCTACATACACAGAACCCATTCACACAAAATACTCCAAAAACCTTCTTTTGGTAAACTTTCTTTACAAGTTTTTTCTTCTCATATCATGTAACTTTACATGACCATGGTATGAGTTTCTTAAAACTAAATGTTATGGAAGCTACACTATGTTCATGTTTTGTTCTTGTTCATGAATATCTATTTATGTTTATATGTTATTTTACATTTTTCATATTATTATTGTTATCATATCTAAGTATTATTATTATATATATATATATATATATATATTCTTTAGAGCATATAAGCTCAATTGCAATTTAATTATTTTATGCAAAGTAATTTATTTATTTCTTCCATTGTAATTTATTTATTTCTTGTTATTTTAAGACTAGTCTCTACTCTTATACTTGTCCTCATCATGTCAAAACAATTTTTTTTTTTCATTTCTTTCTTTTGGGACTAGTTTACTTAGTCCCGGGAGCCTTGAAGAAGTTAAGACTCCCAATACTTGACTTTATTTATTATTTATGTTATTTTTTCTTGTTATTATTTTTCACAAATCATGCAAATTAAGATTGTTGTCCAAATTTTCAAAACTCCAATTATATTTGATAAAAATGAGATTTTATCGCCGAAAGGCTAGTTTTACATGAAATATAAAATCAATGGTTTAACCAAAGTAAAATTCTTTTCTAAAGCTTTAGGAAGAACTCACTATAATTTTAAAAGCTACTTTGTTCTGAAAAAGCTTTTTAAATCTTTTCTATATTACTTGTTTTCTCAAAAGAAGAAGACTTTGATATTAAAATAAATTTCATAATATAAAGCAATCCCTTAAAACGAAAATAAGAGTTTCCAAAACCAAGATTTTTCAAATAAATAGTCAAAGAAAACAAATAGGAAAAGTAGCACTAATGTTGAGAATTTAGAAAAGAAGAAATTCATTTTTATCAAAAAGTCATTTAGAAAAATAGTAAGACAAACATAAAGTAATTCTTTATTCATTTTAAAGGATTACAAAATGGATTTCTTGTAAACTATAGTTTCTAAACTCTTAATTAACATTATTTTACTCAAGAAATATAGTTGGACAACAAACACTTGAGTATGGATAAAATATGAGCTAAGTATCTATGAAAAATAAATTTTTCATCTATATAGATAACTAAGTATTTATCAAACAATTTTCGAATGATTTAATGTTTGAAACAAATTGCTTTTGAGATGGGAAAATTCATGGTGAATCTGATTACCACTGTTTCGGAGACTAAATGATCTAGTTTGATAAAAATAGTTTTATAAATAGATAGATCTTTTCGAGTAGGTAGAAATCACATATTATATACGCAATTCCGAGTTAAAATGACCAAGTTATGGTCATTTTAAATTAGAGTCTTTCTTTATAAGAACTTTGATGTTCTCATGACATTGTTTTATCAAAATTCAAGAAAGTCATCAAGAAATACTCATTTTGGGTATTTTCCTTGACTAGGTGATCCTAAGGAAGGATATCCATACCCCGATGACTATTTCAACTA